>JARHVA010000135.1:1665000-1970000 GCA_037957365.1 Torreya grandis
ATTTGCAATTTAGTTGCTTGTTTTAGGCTCTGCCTAGCTGATACTTTAATACTTTGGTTTTGTTCCTAGGCTTTTCCTAGTGTATTGTGGCATGCTCTCATACCACCTTATTTTTTTGTGAATTATTTGTATATTTTTGTTTAGCTAATATATGGATATATTTCATCAATATATATATATATATATATATATATATATGATATAAAATTTATATTCATTAATATTATAATACATAATATATAATAATAGTTTAAAGAATTTAAATAAATAAATTTGAATGTAAAATAAATTTAATATTTTAAAATAATTAGAATTTTTATATATTTATTTATAAGGTAAGCTTGTTTTATGAATTTATTTATATTATAATATTAAATTAATAATATATTATTTATATCTTCTAATAATATAATATATTAATATATATATTTTAGATAAATTTATATAAAATATATTGATAGATATTATTCTTTAAAATATATATACTAATTGTATTTAAAATTTAGTAACAATTTAATAAAACATTATATTTTTAAAATAAATAATATATATTTAATATATAAAAAGAATTAAATACGGTAATAGTAATAACATACTATTATTGTGATGGTATGGATGCAAAAAGAGGATAACATTTTAAAAACATGAGGTGCGCATGGAATTGGCATGATAATGAATATTCGTAGGGTTTGTGGGGAAAGATTTCATTCAAACATTCAAATTATAAATGTCATTATTTTTGTTACTATTATTCTGTTATTTTCAACATAAACTCTAAAATCTTTACATGTTCTTGGTGGTTTGAGGGTGAAATTTTTAGATGTGTGTGGTGATTTGGTGGTAATACATATCAATATAACATGGAGTAGTTGGAAGTTTTCAAAGTTTGAAATATCATATTTATTGATATTAGCAGTATTGAAAAAACATTGAATATTTTATCATTCAATTTAATGGTGAGGCATTTCCGAGGGTTTCAATTGTTCAATATTTATATGATATTTGCTATTATATATTAATAAGGGTCATGTTGTGGTTCGAGTACTTGTTGTAGGGTTGTGTCATTGCGGTGGTTACCATTTTCTTATGAAGAATGTGATTTTTAGTTGGATTGTAAATGGTATCAAAAGTAATTTAGTATAAAAAAGTGATTGCAATAGGAGGATGGAGATGTAGCTTCTCAAATATACAAAACAAAAAATTCAAATGTAATTGTTAGTATTAGAAGTACTATGTTGTATTGGCTATGAATTAATTGCAGTAAAACTATTTCTATTTTATGTTTGAGTTTTTGGTTTGGAAATAAGAGAAGCCATAAGCCTATCCCTATTTTTTTAAGTCTATAGGTATATATATGGAGAAGTGCTTAATATTATAAAATTATCAATAGGCATGATAGATGGTTTCAAGGAAGCCCAAGTGGAATTGGAAGGGATTCTCTCCCAATTTAAATTCATAACACTTTCAAAGGTAAACCAAATATTATTTTATTTGGTAAAAACACATTATAATCCAATTGACCATATTCGATGAAATGATGTAATATTCCTTTTCCATGAAATGACATGACATGACCATATTCCATGAAAGGATGTAATCTTCCTTTTCCATGAAATGACATCAAACAATCTAATTAATAGAAAAGTATCCGTTATTTAAATTTATGGAAATGAAAAATTTCATAAAAGAAAAAAGGTTTAAATTGTGTTATGCATATTAAGAAGAATTTGATACACCCCCTTCAACTTGATACATTTGTCAATTATTGGTAAACTTTAAGAGGGGGATCAAAGCAACTGGAAATTCAAATGACAATATCATTTGCATGATATTGAATAAAATTAGTGAATTGATTTTTCAAGAGTCAGTAAAAATTAGAGGTTGGTTTCTTATTGAAAATTAAGAGTATATATAGAAGTGATAATAATTATTCTTCTTCACTACTAAACTTAGTAATATTATAAATCTCCCCATCATAATATTATACAGCTAGGTCTTTATTTTTAGATTAAAAAATCCCTGAAAATTTTATTCAAAATCCCTCATTGTTACTTTTACTGATTTGCATAGACTTGAATAAAATCGAACCATAATTTAAGGATGATTTAATTTTTTCTCTGCATCCATACTAGCCTTCATATGTTTTAGTGATAGATGAACCTTTCCTTGATGCTAGCAATACAACTATAAAAACCATTGAGCTCCATTATCCTAAAACATGTTGCACACAAGTCTAAAGAATCCATATTTTATAACTCTATAGTTTACAGAATGCAACCCTAATACTATATTTTAGGAATCAACTTCATGCTAATAAAAAAAATTCTTGAGGTTAGCTATCAAATAATGATATAGTGTGGAATAGGAGAAATTAAAATAGAAACCAGCTTACCTTGAGAAGAAATGAGGATTTATTGAGGTCCAAATTGTTACAATTTCCCTATCTTTGGGAGATAAGTTTGGCATTAAACAGACAACCCCATTCATAGAGATAAAAACCACATTTATTAAGAATTAAATTAATAGAGAAACCACACTTATCTCCATTTCTAATTTGCTAAGGAAAAAACATTCCTTTCAAAACCTCTATCGATTTAGGCTTTGCATTTTCCATCTCTATAACAAACAAACAAACATTGAAAACCCCAAAAGAGCCATAAATATCTCTATATTTTAGATATATGAGTACCCAAAATTGTTGTAGACCCATACAATTGACACACCACTGCCTAGAAGGGCACAAATGGTCTTTGCTAGCAGACCGTCACATGCATTAAAACCCCCTAATATCAACCAAGCTCCATATTGTTTTTGAAGGATGAAATGCTTTCCAAAGGCCTAGTATATGAATATTATTCAAGGTTTACTGTCAATGAGAGGAATACAATAAAATATTTTAGCCTTTATACAAATGCTAGGAACAGTTAAATAAAACATAGTTTTAAATCCCCAGACTTTGGGAAAATAGGCATCATAAGAATTTGAAATTATTTGGTTGGGAAATTGTGTACAATTCAATTCATAGTTCATTGTAACTGGGAAATACACAAAAAAATATTATGCCATTTGTGAAACATTCAAAAATTATAAATACATATTTCAGAAGTTGTTATGATTTAGTGGCATAATAGCGTTGACCAAACTAAAAGCTGAAGGCAAAAACAATAGTACGTCTGATATGTACTAATAATTTTTATAAAATTATTCACATTTAGAATCTATTTACATTTGTATAAATGCATGTTTTTAAATATTTTGAAATATTATAACTTTACTTGTCAAATATTTGGGATTGCTTATTGATTTTAGATATCATATAAGTTTGTGATTGGCCTAAATAGATTTTTGATAAGTTATATTTACTTATGCTTTGATAGATAAGTTTGATTAATAAAAAATCTAATAATATTTTAATGATCATGTATCACAATGTGTTTCCTTTTTTCATAATGTATAGTTTCATATTAATCACCTTATTGATTAGAACAATGCATTTTATTAATTATAAAATTACTAATGAAAATTTGATCTAATGCTTACATATATTGCAAATAAGTGTATTTGAAATTCTAAAATTTATTTTCTATTTTATTTTTTCAATTTTAATTATCGAATCTTTTACATTGCAATGTTTATATGTTTGCATGTCATTTTCAATTTAGTTTCCCATCAATGGACAATTGTAGTGCCATCATGCATCGATTGTCACATCTAATTTTTTGTATGTCATAACAACACAAGTTCAATAGAATATTGTAGTGAAAAATAATTTCATTAAAATTTGTACATATTTCTTGTAAGTTTTTAAGATGAGGAATTTAATTTTACTAGTGAATTAAAATATTTTACAATTTAGAGATTGAAATTGAGCAAGCAAGGTTTGTCATTTAAGGTAAGGCTTCTCTAAATATGTTCTTTCAACTTTGGCCAATGGACCCCTCTTATATATTAAATGTATGGGGTGTGCCTCAATAACATTGTCATTTCAGTAAATCTTGGAAGAATAACATTGTTATTTGGACTATGTGCTCTAGTTTATGCAAAATCCTACCATGTTGAAGCTTTAAGATGAGGACCACATTGAGGTTTCTCTTGGTTTAGAACTAATTTATAGAATAAAATTGTGTTGGAGTTACCCTATTTTATACACAAATATGCTATTATTTACTTTGTTCTAAATCACTATTTCTTTGGAAAATCCTCCTTTAATTTGTTGTGCAATTTCTTTAGGTGTTCTTTGTTAGTGTAGATTTTTTCTCACTATGTGGTTTTACTTACATGGTCTAGTTAGTTTTTCAACTTTGGCCAATGGACCCATCTTATATATTAAATGTATGGGGTGTGCCTCAATAACATTGTCATTTCAGTAAATCTTGGAAGAATAACTTTGTTATTTGGACTATGTGCTCTAGTTTATGCAAAATCCTACCATGTTGAAGCTTTAAGATGAGGACCACATTGAGGTTTCTCCTGGTTTAGAACTAATTTATAGAATAAAATTGTGTTGGAGTTACCCTCTTTTATACACTAATATGTTATTATTTATTTTGTTCTGAATCACTATTTCTTTGGAAAATCCTCCTTTAATTTGTTTTACAATTTCTTTAGGTGTTCTTTGTTAGTGTAGATTTTTTCTCACTATGTGGTTTTACTTACATGGTCTAGTTAGTTTACATAGGTTTAATAAAGATTATTTGGAAAAATAATCCCACATGCATGAGGATGTTGGGACACATTTATTTTCTACCTATATAATGTACCTTCATATATATTTTTTGGTTAATGATTATTAATGCAACTTTTATTTATGAAGATAAGCTTCTTCCTTGCGTTATTTCTTTTGGATTTCACTACTCCATACAAGTTTTCTTCATGTATTCGATCCTATCTAGTTAATCCTTGATTATGTCCCACTTTAACATATTATTAGAGCATTGTTGATAGTCGAATGCCATTATTTTTGTTGTGAGATCTATCATTTTAACTTGTTCAGGTGTTTTTCTTGATTTCCATTTCCAAGGGTTTGGTGGGATTTTTAGAAAATTTTGTGCATATCTATATAGCTAAGGTATCCAAATGAAAAAAGATAACACCATTTAAATAAGAAGGTGTTAAAACCCTAGGATTGGATTTAAACACAATCTAGTTTCATGAAAGTAAAATTTTCATAATTTTTGGAGGGTTTGAAGGTAATTTTTTGAAATTTGTACATTTTGTATCACTTGGTAATTGAATTGGGAAAAGGTTTTTGGGTTTTTTGGGCTTTACAAAATATGAAGTGGGTCTTTTCTAGTTCTTTAGGAAACTATATATATTTTTCAAGATCTAAAGTTTTTCTTACTGATCTTTTCACCATTCTTGGCTGATTTAGTAATTTTTGTAAATTTTCAGACATTTAAAATTTTATGTGATATTCAATCATCCCTACTCTACATGAGAACTCAAGACCACTCACCTTGTCCTTGACATGACTGATATGATACAAATATTTGATCACACACTAGGCCACCATATTCTTGTCATCAACTACACTTGGAGATTATGAACAACCTAAATATCCCCCCCTCAAACCAAGCAACCATCATGCTTATATTGAATGAATAGTGTCTCTATGAAACTTAATGGAGTCACTTATTTATATATAACACTAAAACAACACAAGTTTAGGAGATTCTTAGATATACATGCTCTCACAAGACTAAATATCCTTCAATATCCTTTTAGACTTGATTGGCACTATAGGCTTGACCTCTACATCAACCATTTGATCATCAATATGAGTTGATAACAAACATTGCTGACTTAATTTCATATTTGAAGTATGTTCTACCATAATAAAAATCCATTTGAGCTTGAATGATCATAATTAACCTTGACTATCTTTGGTTTTCACAAATTCATTTTCATTTCTCTTACACTTTAAGGTATTCAAACTTCTTATTTTGACTTGATGGCCTTCTACATCTATTAGGATAGAATCTTGCAATGTGTCCCACATTATGACAACTATAGCAAAAAACCTCATATATAACTCTTAATTGATGTGAATTGTGACTCCTTCCATAGTCCCATGAGTACTCATTCTTAGAGGGTATTCTAAACTCTCTTGCTTTATGACCAAATTCTTTACATACAAAATAGTAACCATTTAATGAACTAGCATATCTCATAGCATTAGGTTGTTTGATTGGTCTTTTCATGTTGACCTTTTTGTCTTCATTAGCTTTCTCCTTGAATTGAGCTACCACTTTTTGGTCTTTTTTGAAACCAAGACTTGTCTTATCACTTTCAGACTTTTGATTAATCAAGATGTCATCTAGAGCCTCAATTCTATTTTTAAACTTCATAAAGGTCTTCACCTTGCTAGATGCTTGATCTAACTCAGCTTTCAAACATTCCACTTTAGTTCCATACCTGGTGCATTCTTCCTATTTAGCTTTTAAGCTAGTAGTGACTATCTCCCTTTTGTGATTAAACTTGATTGATGATCTCATCATACTCCTTGGATGTGTTACTCAATATTTCCTCAAACAAAACAATCTACTCTTCATAATCCTTAACTATTAATCTTAGTTTATGATTATTTCTTATTTGGAATTTCAACTTCTCTAGAGCACTTACCAATTATGCCTCAAGGTTCACTTTAGATTCTTCATCATCTAATTCTACATCAACCATAAGACCTTTTCCATTTGATCAACCCTCATTGTATGACTCTATGGCCATGAATAAGGTTTCATTATTGTCATGTTTAGGTTCATTAATGCCATCATCACTGTCAAATATACTTGTGTCACTTATATCAGATGAGTTATAATATTTTTTGGTGTAGAAACTTCTCTTGTTCTTGAATGACCCTTTCTTACCTTCATACTTTTTAAAATAGTTCTTGTTATTATCAAGCTTGTATACCCTCCTATCATCTCCATGATGTTCATCATGTTTATCATCATGCTCAGTTTTATCATTGTTAGGCTACTTAGATGTAAAGTGACCAATCTTACCATAGTTGGAATATTTGAAAGATAATTTACCCTTGTACTTACCATATCCAAATCTCAACTTCTTAGCAAACCTAGATATTAGTTCATCATCATCAATATTTGAACATTCCTCATTCTTGACCTTTTTGTCTTTTGACTTATTCTTAACTTTGAAAGTTTCTTCCTTTTTGGGAGGTCTTCCTTCATTTGTTCTCATCTCATAGGAAATCAATATTCCATGAAGCCCATCTATTTTAATATTGTCCAAATCTTACATCTCTTCTACTGCAGACACCTTAGAATCAAACTTAGGTGTTAGTTATCTCAATACCTTTTAAATAGCTATAGATTCTTTCACTTCTCCTAATACTCTAATGACATTGACAACTTCATCAACCTTCAATAGGTAAGATGTAATTATTTGATCTTCATTCATCTTCAAACTTTCAAACATCTTTAATGGATTTGCAACTTGGCCATTTTCACCGTGGTGTCTCCTTCATAGATATTCTTCAATTTGTCCCATGTCTCTTTAACTGATACATAATTCATCACCTTCACAAGATCTACCTCTGATAGGCCATAAATAATGGAATTTATTACCTTAGAGTTATTTTCACTAGCCTTCTTACCCGTTACATCAGTTGGTGGAATAGGAGGAACACTATAGCCATCCATAACTAATTGTTAAATATCATGACCTTGAGTTATGAAATATACTTCATCCTAATGTTTCAAAAGGCTAATTAGATCCATTGAATAATAGATCCTTACTGGTAGAAAAATTACTTTGAGTTTGTTGACTAGCTATCCTTGCTTCTAGGATCTCCTTTATGCTGTTAAACCTACTTCAAAAAACCAAGGCTCTGATACCAAATGTTAGAAGAAAAATGATTGAGAGGGGCAGTGGGCGGGGGGGGAGGGGCGAGGGGGGTTAATTAGTCATTAAAAATTTTCTTAACAATCATGAAACATTTAAATAATCATATATATCTTGCAAGCATAAACACCTATCCACATAAACATGAAACATAAAAACACATCATATATGTGGAAAAGTCTCAAGGAGAAGAAAACCTACTAATATCTACAAATGAAATATAGTTTTTTGATGCCTCTAAGTGTATCATAGGTGCTCTTAGTGTTTAAAGAACACTTCTCATTTTAAAATTCAAAGAATTTAGAGCATGAGTAGCAGGTTGTGGTAATTTGGTTATCTGTGATGAAATAGCGATAGAGCAAGCAAACTATTCCTTAATATTTATATTAGTTGGTGGTTGGGAGCCACCTTGGCCTATATATTTGTAAATAAGAAGATGATCTATACTAATTAAGATGAATTATACTCAAG
This sequence comes from Torreya grandis, assembly GCA_037957365.1. Lineage (NCBI taxonomy): Eukaryota > Viridiplantae > Streptophyta > Pinopsida > Cupressales > Taxaceae > Torreya > Torreya grandis. The sequence continues at coordinate 1,673,335 of JARHVA010000135.1, forward strand.
TTTAAGTTTAAATTTAAGCTAAGATGGATATATACAATGAAACTTTAATCTAAAGTGACTTGGTTAAAAAAGAAGCAAAAGACAGGGTATGGTAAAGAAGAAAGTTATGACTAATATTTATCTCAAACATTATGAGAAAGTTCAAGTGTTTTCCAAGTATGCACTAAAAAACTAATATATGAAGTAAGGTAGCTTAAGCTCAACTCACAACATATATCAGGTTATTGAGAAAATCTAATGTGAACATAGTTTTATTGTGAACATAAATATGTGTGTAATAATAAAATATATTATTATAAGTGATTTGATATGAAAATCACATATATATTGTATTACAGTTAAATAGTGATGGAATATTGGTAGTTAGAACAACCAATTTTAAATTAGTGTTAGGGGAGTTAGTTGTTAGAACAACTAAGCTATTGTTAGGGAGCATTGTTAAAAGACTTTGTATATATATTGTAATACGTTTGATTAATAAATTATGTGAAGTTGACTGACAATTGTATTTGAGCCTTTGGCTCTTGTTTGTAATGGGTCATTTTCAATATCTGGTATCAGAACACGTTGTGCTTCAAAATAGTCTAATGGCTATTCACTACAACCCACATACAAAAGCCATTGAAGTATATTCACCCCTACTTGCACCTATCAACAAATTGTAGCACTGACCACGTGCACATTTTTTGGGTCCACCATCCATCTATATTTTCTCTCTCTACTTTCAACCTATCCATTCCTTCTGCAATTTTTTTCACCCATGTTGTCTATCATCTCATCCTAAAAAATCATAAAAGGAATATATATATAATCCCACAATTATAAATTTAGTAAAATTGCAATATCTTCCTCATCTCTCAACAAAAAAAGAATTTTAAAGTGTTCTGGAAAGCTTAGAAGGAGGACAACATAACCCATAAAAGGTTTAAAGAGATTTTAGAAATTACAAGAGTAGATTTACATAAAAAAATGAGGGACATGATGATTAGCTATTCAATTTTTGAAGATTCACTCCCAACATGTTATGGGCTCTTTGGTAGAATATTTGAATTTGAAGGCTTTGTTTTGTGCTCAATTTTTAGTAGAATATTTTACCGGGATCCTCAAATTTGTTGAACAACTACAAATCCACGATGTTCTCATGCTTCCATGAAAACTCTCAGTGTTAAGCATGGGATATACTAAGAGGGGGGTGAATCAGTATATCATAAACTTTCACTTAATCAAATTCAACTTAACCATACATTTAAGATATGCAATAAAACTAAAATAATAAACACCACACAAGATAGAGAGAGACAATAGATTTAACATGGAAACCCACTGTGGGAAAAACCATAGATAAAAATCTCAAGTATATGAATGAGCACCAACTCAAACTACAATATTCACAAGCACCAACTTGCAAGAGCACCAACCCTTTTGCTGAGCACCAACACAAAAACTATTCATGAGCACCAACCCCTTTTGTGTATACCACATAATTATATCTCAATGTTGCTTTCTCAACAAATGATATCATATTACAATACCTCTTTCTTTTCTCTCCTTTTCTCTTCTAAGCTAGATATAACAATTACAAATCATGTTCTCTTCTTGCATATTACAAATGGATTCTCAAGCCTTTATTTATAGCTTTCCAAATGACCTTTGGCATTCACCCTTTGTGACCCTTCAATTCTCATGGAAAATGGCACCAAAATTGCATGACCCTTCATATCCTTGCATTTGAAAAGTCACATGGTGACTCTTCATAAGCAAATGCATACTTTCCTCTTTTATCTTTGTCTTGATGAATTTTTTTATTTCTCAAAGTGTCCCTTCATGAGAAATTGTGCCCTTCCTCTTTTGTCTTCACTTGATGACCCTTGGAATTCTTCAAGATGACTCTTCATGGGAAATTTCATCTCATTCCTCTTTTGTCTTTACCCCATGACTCTTTGACTTCTCCATGGGCCCTCTTTTGACTTATATGTAGCCAAAAATATATTCGTTAATATTAAATAAATATTAACACACATTATCCAAGATATGAATATTAAAAACATTATTAAATACAATGGGGCCTTTATCACCAATGCTAGACCTTTGACATCAATGACAATATTTCCAATAATATCCTTCTTTGTCATTGATGGAAACCTCAAATTAAAACTTTCACATCCTAAAACCTACACATACTACCATCTAAAAAACATATAATAACTATCTCTTACTGTAGCAATATGTACCTATTCCATGTACCTGTTTCTATTTGTCTCCCTCTTTGACATCAATGGCAAAGGGCCTATCTATAGCTAACACTTAGCTCCCCCTCAACTGATTACTCCCACCTCCTCTCGTAGATCCTTAAATGTATCCTTTGATTGTGCTTTTGTGAAGATATCTAATAACACATATAAATTGTTACTTATCCTCTGAGCATCTGCAATCAACTCATTTGAATCTTTTCTTCTAATCCAACAACCTTATACATAAAACTTTAATGTATATCCATAATCACATATTTGACTTACACTCAATATATTATGCTTAAGACATTTTACATACAATACATTTTTTGTCTTTGTTCTACCATTATCCAAACTCAAAGTACCTTTTTCAGCTATCCTGGCAGTGGATTTATCTCTAAATTTCACTATGCCACCATTGATCTTCTTTAGAGTTATGAACTTGCTCTTGTCTCTTTTCATGTACCTCAAACATCTGTTGTCAATGAACCATGGCTATTCTTCATTTCTTGCATGCAAAGTTGTCTTAACTAACATAGAATCTTCAAGTTGGTTCTTTTGCCATGAACATGTCTAAACCTTCTTCTTGATAAATGGAACCTTGAAACTTTGGTCCTTCTTGATTGACTTGAACACACTTCTACAATGTCAGGCTATGTGTCCAAAATTATTTCACTTGTAACATATTATGGCCTCTTCATCAAATCCTGATAGAGGAGCAAAAGAGTTGTAGCTTCTACTAGACTCTGCATGAGTTTCCTTCTCCTTGTTTCTAAAATTGTTAGCTCTTTTCTGACATTATATTTTCTTGTGACCATATCCATTACAATAAAAAAAATAACCATGAAAATAGAACCTATTTGTGTATCTCTATCCTGATTGTATTTTGTAACTTTATTCTTTTCAGCCTTCTGTGTTTGAGATGTCCTCTGTATTCTTCACTTCTTCACTTTTTGTTTACTCTTTTTTAAGAGCCTCAACATAGATCTTTTTATTTTCAAATCTAATACCTATCTTATCTGATATTGCCTTTTGGCATTCTAATATCTTATTCAACATGTTAGTGCTATCCTCAAATTTTAAATCACTAACTACTTTATTATTGACTGCTTTCTCAATATCTTCTTCTAAAGAGGTAATTTTAATAACATACCTTTCACATTCTTTACTTACTTTTTGCAATTGTGTTGTTAGATATTTTGCATTCCTTTTAGCTTCTTCAAAGTGTGCTTGTAGATCATCAATTATTTCCTTTGACTCCTTTTTATTTTTCTCGATCTAGTGCTTAAACATTTGATTCTTCTTTTCAATAGCTTCTAATTCTTCTAAGGCACAAATGAGTTCTCCTTCTAGATTTACCTTGGATTCATCCTCACTTTCATCATGTTCTTCTTCTTGATCATCTGTACTTTTGCTTGTAAAGGCGTCTTTATGTATGGCCATGAATAGATTCTCTTCTTCATTTGAGTCACTGACTCCACTATCTTCAATTGAGCTAAGATATTTAGAATATAAACTCTTCTTGAATCTCTTCTTGTATTTGCCTTTGAAGTTTTTTTTGTATGTAGACTTTCCTTCTTCATTATCATCATTATTCTTAGCTAGGCATCTATCTACAAAATGACCAATCTTACCACATTTAAAACATTTAAATGGCAATTTTGTTTGATATTTACCTGTGTCCCTTTTTGGTTTACAAATGAAAATATATCTATTGTCATCTTCATCATCTCTAGAGCTATCACTTGATTCTTGAATCTTAGCCTTGTCTTTCTTTGATGTCTTGAAAGTATCTTCCTTTTTTGAGAGTTTTTTTTTGTTCAATCTACATCTCATATGCCATAAGAATACCATGTAGTTCATCCATCTTTAGCTTGGAAAGATCCTTCATCTCCTCGATTGTCGAAACCTTTACATCATATCTCATTGGTAGAGATCTCAAAACCTTTTGTACCACCGTTGACTCTTATACTTTTCTCCAAGACCTTGAATCTGATTTACTATTTGATCAATTCGTAAAAGATAACTTGCTATATTTTCTTCCTCTTCTATCTTCAAACTCTCAAACTATCTTCTGAAAGTTTGAAGCTTAGCCTGCTAAACTTTTTCATCACCTTTGTAAATATTCTCAAGTTTTACCCAAGTCTCATGAGCAGATTTACAATGCATAACTTTAAAAAAAATTGATTCACACAAACCACATAAAATAGCATTTAAAGCTTTAGCATTATTTTGACTTCCTTCTTTTCTGTCAAAGTAGTACAAGTGTTTATGGCTCTTCATATTCCTCCAACACTGCTTGTCAAATGTCAAATCCAAGGGCCATCAAGTAAGTCTTTATCCTTATGCTCCAAAAGGCATAATTTGTCCCATCAAACAAAGGTGCCTTAGTTGTAGAAAAATCTCCATATAATCTAGTCATCATGCTTTCATGATCTACCTTTAAGCTATAAAACTTCTTCCAAAGGAACCTGCTTTGATACCAATTGTTAAGCACAAGATATACTGAGAGTGGGGGTGAATCAGTATATCATAAACTTTCACTTAATCAAATTCCACTTAACCATACATTCAAGATATGCAATAAATCTAAAATAATAAACACTACACAAGATAGAGAGAGACACCAGATTTAATATGGAAACCCAATGAGGGAAAAACCACGGAGAACAATCTCAATTATATGAATGAACACCAACTCAAACTACAATATTTTCAAGCACCAACATGCAGGAGCACCAACCCCTTTGGTGAGCTCCAACACAAAAACTATTCATGAGCACCAACTCATAAGAGAACCAACCCCTTTTGTGTATACCACACAACTATCTCTCAGTGTTGATTTCTCAACAAATGATAACACATTACAATATCTCTTTATTTTCTCTTCTTTGCTATTTTAAGCTAGATATAACAATTACAAATCATGCTCTCTTCTTTCATATTACAAATGGCTTCTCAAGCCTCTTTTCAAATGACCTTTGGCATTCACCCTTTATGACCCTTCAATCTTCATGGAAAATGGTGCCAAACTTGCATGACCCTTTGTATCCTTGCATTTGAAAAGTCACATGGTGACTCTTCATAAGCAAATGCATCCTTTTCTCTTTTGTCTTTATCTTGGTGACTTTTTGTATTCGTCAAAGTGTCCCTTCATGAGAAATTGTGCCCTTCCTCTTTTGTCTTCACTCAGTGACCCTTGGAATTCCTCAAGATGACTCTTCATGGGAAAATGTGTCCCATTCCTCTTTTGTCTTTACCCCATGACTCTTTGAATTCTCTATGGGCCCTCTTTTGACTTATATGCAACCAAAAATATATTCATTAATATTAAATAAATATTAACACACATTAGCCAAGATATGAATATTAAAAACATTATTAAATACAATGGGGCCTTTATCACCAATGCTAGACCTTTGACATTAATGACAATATTTCCAACACTCAAATCTCCAACCTCTGTTGCATTCACAACTTTATCCAATCTCAAATGACAGATCTACAAAATCAAATGGCTGCCACTTCTCCAATCTCCATGGTGGAAGATAATGATAGAGTTACAAAAGTTTCTTTTTTAAGTTTCGTGTTGTTATGAGTATTTTTTTTTTTAATTATTATTTTTATTTTTAATTTTAATTTTTGTTTTAAGTTTCGTGGGATTTAATTTATATTTTATAATGAGTTTAGATTTATGTTAATGTTTTTCATTTTTAAATTTATATGTTTTATGATATTTGTTTTTTTTAATTTAATTTTTTTAATGAGTTGTTAAGTTTTTAATTTGTGGTATTATTTTATAATATGTTTTATAGTGATTACGTTATATTTTTTAAAAGTTTTTTATTCTTTAATTAAGTTAATTTTATAGTAATTTTGTTTTATTTTAAGTTTATTATGTTATATTATATTATTTTTTTCAATAAACATTATGTGATGTATGGTTATTAGATTTAGTTTTATCTATCGATAATTGTTGATTATCATTTTTTGATGTTCTTTTTTAGTTTAGCATTATTTAATAATTATTTGTAAGTGTTTAGTCTTTTTTACATTGTTTGTCATCAGTGTTTTGAGTCATTTTTTATTTTTGTTTAAAGTCATATGTCATTATATTTGAATCGTGAGTCATCAAATAAGTCATAAAGGTAATTTTTAATAAAATAGGGTTTTTTTTTTTTTTTTAATGTAATTGAATGCATTATTTCTTAAAATTGACATTCAAGTTTCTCATCCCTAAGTTCACACTAAGGGAGGGAATGTTGAGAAAATCTAGTGTGAACATAGTTTTATTGTGAACATAAATATGTGTGTAAAAATACAATATATTATTATAAGTGATTTTATATGCAAATTACATATATATTGTATTAGAGTTAAATAATAAATGAATATTGGTTGTTATAAGAACCAATCCTAAATTAGTGTTAGGGAAGTTAGTTGTTAGAATAACTAAGTTGTTGTTAGTGAGCATTGTTAAAAGACTTTGTATATATATTGTAATACATTTGATTAATAAATTATGTGAAGTTGATTGACAATTGTATTTGAGCCTTTGGTTCTTACCTATAATGGTTCATTTTGTATACAAAAGAAATTATAAGGAAGATAAGAAACAATGCAAATAAGAACTAAGCATACTTTAAATATTTACTTCTTTAAGTAGATAGTTGATGCACATCTATAAATGCAAAGCAAATAAAATGAAGTAAAATAGAGAACCTTCAATTATCCTAGAATAGCACAAGCTAACAATTCTATATTCAAAGGTACACACAAATAATTCACAAGAATAATTCAAATCTAAAATTTAGAAAAAAATATTGAGAGAGAAGCCATGTAACAATTCATACAAACAAAAATGAGACAATCCTTTCAGAATTATCTCCTTGTATTAGTTGCTCAAAGTTTACAATAGTTTTTTATAGTTCAAAAACTCTCTCCTCTTTACAATATATATTAAAACTTTTATAGAAACAAGTAAGTATGTCAGTCAGTTGCATTAACCTACAAGTGTACAAATGTAAAGAATAACTATCCTTTCTATAAAGTTTTTAGAATACACTATGCTTTCAAAAATAAATTGACCTATAAGCAAATGTGATAACAAAATGCATGTCTTTACAAAAGAATATCCCATTTTCAAATTTATAGTGCTTCAATAAAAGAGAATATTCCTAACTAATTGGTGGACCCTGTGCTGATGAAGTCCCTTGGTTTTGCTGAAGTAGGCTTACTACCTTTTGATGTTGCTCATCAATAAGTTTTAAATTAGTTGTAGGTTCAAAGAAGAGTTCATCCTCTTTCTCAGCTAGGCCATCAAAATCCCTATTATTTCTCTCCAAGGCTTCCGTTATGCTCCTTACCTCAACCATCTTTTCTTCTACCATTAGGGTCATATCCATGACCTTGTTGTTGTCAGACCTAGACCTGTCTTGGCTCTTTCTCTTCATCTCTTGCATAACCAATGTGGCCCTATGCTTGAATTCATCATCTATAATGATGTCAATGGGGTTGAGTGTTGTAGAATTAGTAATCACAGTCTTAAATAAATGTTCTATAATATCTAGTAACTCCTTATCATCCCTATGGAGTCTTTTCAAACTCTTGGACCACATCCTCAATCACTAAATTTTATCTATAATCAGTCCCATGATTGTGTTAAGATGGGCTAGACTGATAGTCTTAAAACTTGGGATTTTATCCCTTGTTAATATGTTAATTAAATCCTTCATCTTATATTTTGAACTCTACTATTGAGTAATCAAACCCCTGGCTGCTACATCTTACTAGCCTAATACACTTATTGTCAATTGAAATGTGCAACCATGGATTCTCTATGGTATACAAATTTTTTTGTTGTGGGGCACTAAACATAGAAGTATTATGGCTTAGATATTCATGATAATATTAGTTATCTCATTATAATGATGAGAACATCCCCAAGGCATGGGACCCTTATGCTCCTTGGGATGAGTCTCTAAGTAGGCCATATTTCTTCTATTCTAAGTGCACCTAGTTTAACACTAGCGCATAGGCCTAAAGAGAAGAAAGGTAATCTAATATTAGTCTAAACCTAAGATCTTTGAGAAAAAGGGGAGGGAAAAGGTAAGAAATGTTGAAACATAAAGAGGTGATGCACCTAGAATAGAGTGAGTACTCATACTTCCATAAAAACAATACATATATTTGAAGACAAGATAAAATCACATAGGTTCAACCAGAGTACTCCAAGTGCATAAGTGTTTTGCATGTAGACACAAGAACACAATGTAATACTGAGAGGGATGACAAATGGTCCACATATAGTATCAACACAGACCTGAGTGCACATAGAATATGACCTATAAGTGAGTTCTAAGTCTGATGAGGAGGCATTGGGAATGGATAATGGTGAGAGGGGCAAACATTATCCATACTCAAGGATCAACATTAATAGCACATAGATTATCAGAATAATATAAGGAGGTGAACTTAATTCTCATTAATCTGTAAGATTTAGCCAATACAAGTGCTCATGGAGGGCAATTTTAGTAACATAATGTTGTTAAAAATGTATCAACCCATTTTACCATGGAAATCTAGGCTTTACATCTATTTTACAATTAATACACCACTTGGGGTGATGGGTATAGCTTTTAATTCTTTTTTAGTGTTGTTAGCACACTTTTTGAAGTTTGTTTGACAAATTGGGCTTAAAAATCATAGAAAGAACCTTACATATTCATGAGGAGGAGGAAGATTTCCCTGACAAGATCAGATAGTGGCATTTTCATTTTGATGTTTAGTGGTTGCTTATACATTTAAATTTTTTGGTGATACCTTAAGCTTCTATGTATTAATGTCCCATTTATTGAAGGATAAGATCACCATGATTATGAATATAATAGAGCCATGATGACATCATGTTTTAGGTGGCTACTTGTTGAAGACATGGCTCAAACATTCCTCCATTACTTTTTCACATCCACCTTTTATTTGAAACTTGGACTTGAGCTAACTATAGATGAAAACCAATATAAGATTATTGGTTTTCCTATATTTTATATAAATGACACTTTGCTCAATGCTTGATCCCTTTTACAACAAGTTTATACCCTTTTGGCCTATGTTAGGTCTAAAAGACCTATCTTACCTCTATGAAGCTCTAATGGAAATGCTTGGGCCTTATTATCAATCTTGGCTCAAATCAGATTGAGATCGAGCTCAGTTCCATGTATTTTCCACCACTTAGGATCTATTCATTTTTTTTCCCAAGTTGAACTACTCTATCAACCTTAGTTTAAAATGTCTTAGCTTAGTCTTTTGTTCATTAGTTGTCAACAAATTGACTTAGGTTCCATTGACTTTGACCCTCACTCACATCATTGATCTCCTTGATAGGTTGAATGTGCTCTATTAGATCTACTTGGACTCATTGACCTGCCAATCACCACTCATCATTGTTTTTGATCTAGGCTCCTAAGGTATGAACACTTGTCAAGCCCACATTAAGTTGGGGACCCTTTGACAGTTTTTGAATGCTAATAAATATTTTGTGAGGAACAACTTTGACTTCTACATAAATGTCCTTGGATTTTCAAAATCAAATAGCTATCTGTAGGTGTCCAAACTTGACATTCACATGCCTGTCATGGGATATTTGAATCTCAACAACTATTTATTATGTTTGAATTTAATATTTGTAGGACTGTCGTAGACCTGTTGGATCAACTTTGCCAAAACAATTTGTCCTAAATAATTCATCTACGAGATTTACCTTAGATAATTTATCTGAAAGAAATTGATCTTCAAGGAAATTGTTGTGGAACAATTTCCTCAAAATACTTCATGCCTTAACCAAATTTTAGAAACAATTTTTTTGAAATAAATCATGCCCTTGTATCTTTTATCAAAACTTTTGTTAAGGACACTTGACCTACATTAATTCCTTTTGGCCCTTTTGAAATGGCCCTTTGCCCCTCAAGATTACCCTTCAAGCTTTCTGAAAGTGCCCTTTGGAACTTTTGCTTTAGTCTATTTTGATTTAAAAGTACCCTTCAAAAACCTTGTATTGGACCATTTAGTAAAGAAATACCCTTCAAAATTTTTGAATGAACCACTTTCCAAGAGAATGATCCTTCGAGCCTTTTATTTTGGACAAAATGTCCAAAACAATTCCTGATATTATCTCAAAAGACCTGAAACAAATCTCCTAAAAGAAATTACACTTAGCCTTTTTTTGATGTGGACAATTTCTTTGAAAGAATTTAGGGCTTAAAAAACTATCTCAGACAAATTGTCCAAAAAATCTTCAACACTTAGCCAAAAAAAGGGTCCCAAAAGATTTTAAACTCAACAAAAAAAATCCCAAAAGAAATCTACCAAAGCCAAAACAAAGGTTTTGTACCTAGCTCTTTTGAAATCATATAGGCCCTTCCAAACTTGTTTATGAAACTATTGTTTGACATTCAAAACTCTAAAACTCTGCTCAGCTTATCCATCTAGGCATAAGCTTGGTATGTGGGCCAAAAAAGGCCTACATCTTTGATGACTCATAGGGAAGCATGCCTGGTATGCTTGAGAACCTAGACCATGAATAATCCATTAGGCACATAGTATTTGGAGATTTTGATTCTTTCTATTGCAAACACACCAATTGCATACCCTTGGCTTTGAAATGAATTTAGATTCACCTGATAAGACAAGAACTATTCTAGAGGTACTTAGAGGAAAAGACCTAAGCTAAGAAAACGCTATGCACAAACACTTAGAGGAATTGAAACTATTCTAAAATAAGGGTGAAAAAAACATGCTTTAGGGAAATGAAAACATCTAATCTAATTATTTACATATATATATATATATATATATATATATATATATAAGGCTTAATGGAGATAGTGCTTGAGATGAATCTCATTGACTAGGATAGGTAGATCTTCTCCATTCATTTTGGCAAGCTAGAAGGTGTTGGATGGCTTGCAATTGGTGATGGTATATGGACAACTCCATATTGCATAAAACTTGGTGTGCCTACCAACTTTCACTTTTTTTGCATCTTATTTGAGCACTAAGTCTCCCACCTAGAAACTTCTCTCACTAACCCTTTTGTCAAAGACCCTCTTGGTCTATGCTTGTTGGAGTTCCATGGTGTGCACAGCTTAAACTCTAGTTTTTTCAAGCTCTATGGGTTCAGCTAATCTTACCTCAAGGGGATCACTCTCAAGTAGATCCAACTGATGTGTGAGTTCTAATGAAGGCAACTTGAGGGATGCTATTAATTTATATTCCCTTCCATAAACTAGCATAAAAGGTGAATTTCTCAACACCCTTTTGGGCATGATTCGATTAGCCCAAAGAGTAGTTTTGAGCTTAGTATGCCAAGATCATTGATTATCATTCAGAGTACTATTTATGACTTGAATTAGGTTCTTATTTATGGACTCAACTAGACCATTACCCTAAGGGTAATAATTTGATGAGTCACTCAGATAAATATTATGCTTGATGGCATATTCATTGATTTTAGTTCCAAGGAAGGCCAATGCATTATCTCATATAATGGTGGTGGGGACATTGATTCTCATTATAATGCCTTCATAAAAATTTAGGATGGATGTCTCATTGGCCTCCTTTAGTGCAACTACTTATGTCCATCTTGTGAAATAGTTGGTGGTTGTAAGAATCTATTTGTGCCCATCACTCAGTGGGTAAATCATGCCTATGAAATCTAGGCCCCACTATACAAAGGTTTGATTAGCTTGAATGAGGCACAGTGGTAAGGCTACAAGCCTTTTTTCCTATGAAGAAGGAATATTTCTTGAAATTTCACATGAATACATGTGCATCTTTGAACAAAGTTTTCCAATAATAACTAGCTTGCATAATCTTCACAATAATGGTCTTAGGTGAGTAATGGCCTCCTACAAGGCCATCATGAAATTCTTGAAGAATTTTACTTGTTTACTCAGCTTCGATGCATCTCAAGATTACTCCATTGAGATCTTTTTAGAAAAGCACATCTCTTATGAGCACATAAAAAATGGACTACAATCTGAAGTACATGTGCTTAGCTTTATCAAGGCCAGGAGGATATGTGTTATGATAGAATAAGGTCTTCATATTTTGCACCTAATTATTCATGAATTATTCATTTACATGCTCTTCTTCATGTGACACTAGGACTGTGACATCCTTTGGTTCCATTTCTACTTTGGATAACTGCTTGTAGAGTCCCTTTCCTCATGTCAACCTAGTGATTTAGGTGTATACATCATATTCCATCACATTGGTAATCCAACCAACTCAAATCTCACTAATGTCCCTACTGAGTAGGAACTCCTTGATACTCACATGCATAACCATGAGCCAGATATTATTGTTAGAGAGTATATGCCTAAATTTCATCAATTCTCTCATAACTAAAAGTGTGTGCTTCTATACAAAACTATAGTGTAGCTCATAATACTTTAGTGCCTAGTTGAAGAAGGCAATTGGCTACTCTAGTTGGTTTTTGTTTCACTATGTCAGGATGGCTGAGATGCCTTCAGCTCCACCAAATGCGTAAATGATCAAATCCTTGTTATAGTCTGGGTTGATCAAGGAGGGGGCTTACATGATTGTGTACTTTATGGCCTCAAATCTTTCCTTACCCTCATGCATCCAGCTAAATGTAACATTCTTCCTTAACATCACAGTGAGAGGTTTGACCAAGATGGTGAAGCTGGGAACAAACCTTCTCACAAAGTTGATTCTCCCTAAGAAGCTTTAGAGATTTTTCTTGTGGATCAAAAGAGGGAGGGATGAGATAACCTTGACTCACTTTGGATCAATCATGAGTCCTTATTTTAAAATAATGTGCCCAAGGATGGTGCCTTCATGAAATATAAAGATGCATTTTTTGGGTTTCAGAGATATTTTGAACTCATGACACTTATGAAAGACTTGATCTAGGTGATCCAAATGATCCTCAATGTATTTAGAATAAATAGTTATTCCATCAAGGTAAAACAAGATGATCTTATTGATGATCTCTTTGAATGTCATATCCATGGCTCTTTGAAAGGTCATGTCTATGTTTGTCAAACTGAATGGCATGCACTGGTATCCAAAGGTTCCCTATTTAGTGGTGAACATAGTTTTGTATCAGTCAAAATCTTGCACCTAAATCTATTTATAGCCTAAGTCACCATCTACTAATGAGAATCTCTCTACTCCTATGACTGTTTACAAGATCTACTCCATTACCAAGAGAGGATAGTCATCTTAGAGAGAAGCCTTATTAAAGTCCCTAAATTCCACATAGAGATGAATCTCCCCATTTTTGTTACGTATTGGGACTAATTTGGCAACCCATGATAAATTTTTTATTGAAAGTATTATACTAGCCTTAATGAGCTTGGAGATCTCCTTGTACATCAATGGCTCCAACTTTGGATTAATAGGCCTCTAATTTTGGTTCATGGGTTATGTGCCAAGATCTAGCTCAATTGTATGCTGAACTAAGCCTAGGTCAAAGCCTCTTAGATTCTTGTAGTTCCATGTGAAGATATCATCATATCTCTTGTTGAGTTAATTGAAGCTTTTGATTTATAGCATGGAAAAAACCTTACCAGATTTAAGATTTCTACCCTCCAAAATGACTACAGGTGCAGATATTTCTTCTTTGGCTATCATGATATTATTTTTCCCTTTGAATTGGTCATCGGAGTTGAATATACTTTCTACGGTAACTAAACCCCTTGGTAGTTTGTTTCCTTTCAATTAGATGATTTGATATTCATATTGGGCTCATAATTATGCCTAGTTAAAGGTACAAAAATCTACCTCATCCTATAGGAAATTGATGACTTGATCATCAATTTAGAACACTTGCCATTTTTTTGTGTTGTCAAGAATTATCAATTTTACCACAAGCTTGACGAGTTGTTCAAACTCCTTCATAAGGTCATGTAGGATGTCATACTATGCACTTACAGCCATAAGCCTATCTACATTAATGTTCTACACTCTCAATAAGGAAATGATTTTGAATACATCTAATCCTTCTATTAGATCCCAAACTCTATATTTATAGGATTTTATCAAGCCACTCTTAGTCATGTTTTGCGCTCTAACTTGGTTGACAACTAGCTCACTATCACCCAGTTCTTGAATTATCTTAATTCCTTTCTTCTATGTGATTTAAAGGCCTTGAATTAAAACCTTATACTTGGTAGCATTGTTTTTGAAATAAAAATGTAATCTTAAAGCATTGAAATATTTTTCCTTTTGAGGGGAGACTAATACGACATTGGCTCCTATGCCATTCCTACTTTAGGAGCCATCAAAGTATAACTACTACATACTTTTAGGGTCTTTGTGTGCCTTCATAAGCTTAAGTAATGTGGCATTTTAATCTATTATATAATATGTGCCCAACCCTATTTCTACATTATCATATGGGTTGCACTCAAAGAGTTTTTGTACCCATTCATCCACCAGTGTTGCAGATTCATGGAGAATTAAACCCTCCTCTTGGTTGAACATCACATAATTTTGATTGAATAGGCTAGGAGAGTATGGTTATACATGACTTTTAAGGATAATATTTACCTTTATGGTCACTTTGGTCCCATATATGGTTCTCATCAACATGTGTGACCAATCTAAAGACAAATATCTACCTACCTTTGCCATGAAGTCTCGAGAAAGGAAAATGACAAAGTAAGGGGATAAGTCGATGACTATGATATCTTATGCAATGGAAATTCTTGGGCATGCATGTAGCATTATATTTAAATACTAGATTATACCTACCCCTTTGACCATTATGCCATTGAGCTAGACCACTCCTTTTGGAATAGGGGAATACATAATTCCCAATGTATTTGTGACCTTTTTGGGCATCACTGAGTTGTTTGTGCTTGAGTCAATCATGAAATTATGCTCTAGGTGCTAGACTATGATTAAAGAGACATATAATGGGGTTAGATTTTTTCCTTTATTCACCTACACTTCTTCTTTTGGTTATAATAATCTCGTAGAAGTGGTAGGCACCAGTTTAGGGACTTGACACTCTTGGAAACCTTCCAACACATCCTAGAGTAAGTTCCATTAAGATAGAATAGTAAGTGCATCCCACATTGTGATTTTGAGGCTCATCTTTTTCATTTGATCTACTATGTTGAAGGGAAACTAATATCTATTTGGTTATGGCACATTAAATTGAGATGGTCCCTCCTTCTAGACTATCTTTTTTGAATGCAAAGGTTGTGCAAGTGCCTTGGTTTGCACAACTACATGATTGACTTGGGGTATTGAAGGTAAAGGCACTGAGGCTGGTTTATATTATTCTATATCTTTCATTTTAAATATTGTGTTGAAAGTGACTAGAGTGATCCCTCCACTAAGTGCACTAATTGATTGACATAGCTAAATTCCTCTTCTTGCCAATTAATGAAAACAAACCCATCCTATGTTTGATCTGGTGCTTGGATCCCCTTCTCTTGCAAAGCTATGATGCTTATTTACTCTTATAATTAAGGAATTTTTTACATCATGAGCACATGGTTTAAGGCCCCATTCATATAAGTAGCTTGATTATGTGGCCGATTACATGGGAAGCACATTCATAATCCTACACTAGATTGTTATGTACAAGAATAAGGGCTTTAGAGGTGTTGGTAGTGTCAATATTTTGCACATAAGGTGCTCTATTATATGTGATCTGATTTTGCATTTGAGCTCCACCTTGGTAGGGAGGTCTATTTGACTAGTATTGCTGAGTGAAAGGCTAATGATGTCTAGGATACTATGCTTGTTGCCTTTTTAGGGCAACTAGTTCATTCCCAAAACTTTACAATAATTCCTTTACTTCATGTAATTCATTAGAAGAGATTAGGAGTGGAGTAGGTGGAATCACTGTAGTATGGATAAGAACTAGCATAGGTTGCATATGTAATTTATTAAGGAGAGGTTCTATGAATATAGGCATAGGGGGTCTGGGCATAATCTTGCCTACTTAAATTAAACAATTCTTTGCATGCACTACAATTTCATAGGCATCAAGAAGGACTACACTTCCCATGGATTGAATCATCATCATTATATCAATATTAAGAGATTTTAGAAAATATAAAAATGTAGTTTTAGGGGATGGATTACATAAAGCTAGGATTCTATCCCAAACCCTTTGGAATCTAAAGTTGAAATCAACCATTATATCTTGTAGGGCTCACTTTATGGTCGTGAGCTACTCTATTAGGGATAAGTGATCACTTTGTTCCTCAAACTACTTGCATAATTCTCTACCAAGTTCATCCAAACTATGAATAGAGTTTGGCTTCAAACCTTGCTACCACTAAATGGTTTTTATTTTGAATGAATAAGCAAACAATCTGACTATGACATTGTCTTGGGTGACATGGTGTACTGAGCAGATGTTTGCAATGTCTTAGATATGCTTAATAGGGGAGGTTGAATTTTCACCCATGAAATAGGACAATATTTTGAGAGTGGACATAGGAATGCCATCATACTGTGATAGGACTAATAGACTACCTCTATTGAAAGGCACACACACTTGATTTCTTGACATAACCATGTATGGGATAGGGAATAAACCTCACCTAGAATATAACCTTCTAAATGGGGATGTAGATTACATTGCACCTCTTGATGGGGGATAAAGATACTCTTACTCTTCTTCCTCTAGATGGCATTAAAATTCCAATGAAATGGAAATCAAGGTCTCTTGTAGATGATCTTGTCCTTGGCATGTAGGTAAGGGACTGATCTTTACGTACTATAAATTCTTGGAGTCATCAGGTGATCCTACTTTGTGTCTAATACACTTTTTAGCTAAAAATATCACCAATTCTTAGCTCTTTTTTCAACTATTGATCCCACTAGGCATGATGGAAACTATTTTCATTCAAAATGTGTACCCATTGATGCTCTGTGGCACAAGGAAATTTTTGTTGTGGGGTACTGGGCATGAAAGTATTATGGCTCAACTACACACAAAAACATTAGTTGTCTTATTTCAATGATGGTAACATCCCCAAGGTGTGGGGCCCTTGTGCTCTTTGAGATAAGCCTCTAGAGTAGGTTAGATTCCTTCTATTTTAAATGCACATAGTTTAAGACCAGTGCACAAGCTTAAAGAGTAGAAAGGTAATCTATCGCTAGTCTAAACCTAAAATATTTGAGGAAAAGGGGAGGGAGAAGATAAGAAATGCTAAAACATAAAGAGGCAATGCACCCAAAATAGAGAAAGTGATCATACTATCATAAACACAATACAAAACTTTGAGGACAAGATAAAATCACACATCTTTAGCCAAGGATACTCCAAGTGCATAAGTGTTTCACATGGAGGTATGGGAATGCAGTGCAACATTGAGAGGGACAACAAATCATCCATAGATAGTATCAACACAGACCTGAGAGCACATAGAATACAACCTATAAATGATTTATAAGTTTGATGAGAAGGTGCTAAAAATATAAAATGGTGAGAGGGTGAACATTACCCATAGTCAATGATTAAAAAATGAAAATAACAAATAGATTATTAGAATAACATAAGGAGGTGAACTTAATTTTCATCAATCTACAAGATTTAGCCAATACAAGTGCTCATGGAGGGTAATTTCAGTAGCATAAGGTTGCTAATATTGTGTCAACCCCTTTTACCATAAAAATCCAAGATTTTATAGAGAATAAACCTATTTTATAATTAATGCACCACTTGGGGTGATGGGTACAACTTTTAATGCTTTTGTGGTGTCATAGGCATGCTTTTTAAAGTTTTTTTGAAAAATCAAGCCTTGAAATCATAGTAGGAAGCTTATGTGCACATAAGGAGGAGGAATATTTCCTTGACAAGATCAGAGAGTGTTTTGAACTTGTATTTTGATGTTTAGTGGCCGCTTATACATTCAACTATTATGGCGATACCTTGAGCTCCTACATATTAATGTTCTATTTACTGAAGGACAAGATCACCTTGCTTATGAATCTGATAGATCCATGGTGACATCATGATTTGGGTGGTGACTTATTGAATATATGACTTAGATACTCCTCCATTAATTACACATATTTTCCTTTGATTTGAAACTTAGACCTGAGCTAACTATAGACAAAAACCAATCTAAGATTATTAGTTTTCCTATAGTTTATATAGATGGCACTCTGATCGATACTCAGTCCTTTTTACAACAATTTACCACCATTTTGGCCTATGTTAGGTATAAAAGATGTATCTTACCTCTATGAATCTTTTTTGGAAATTCTTGGTCCTTATGATCAATCCTAACTCAACTTGGGTTAAGCTCGAGCTTGGTTCCATGTATTTTTTGCTAGTTTAGGTTCATTCATTTATTTTGCTTGAGTAAAATTGCTCTATCAACCTTATTAAAAAATGTCCTAGCTCAGTCCTTTATTCATTGGTTATTAGCAAACTAACTTGAGATCCATTGACTTTGACCCTCACTTGCACCTTTAATCTCCTTGATAGGTTGAATGTGTTTCATTTGATCTACTTGGACCCATTAACCTGCCAGTCACTACTCGTCATTGGATTTGATTTGGGATCCCAAGATATAGACACTTGTCAAGCCCACATTTAGTTAGGGACCCTTTGATAGTTTTTGAATTCCAATGGCTACTTTTTGAGGATTGACTTTGACATCTGTACAAACATCCTTGGATTTTTAAATCCAAAGAGCTACTTGTAGGGGCCCAAACTTGACATCTGTGTGCCTATCATGGGATATTTAAATCCCAATGGCTATTTGTTATGATTTAATTTGACATTTGTGAGAACATCCTAGACCTATTGGATCAACTTTACCAAAATAATTTGTCTAAAATAATTCATCTATGGGTTTTGACTCAGACAATTTGTCTGAAATAAATTGATCTTCGAGGAAATTTTTGTGGAATAATTTTATTAAAAGAATTCATGCCTTAGCTAAATTTTGGAAATATTTTTCCCAAAATAAATTGTGCCCTTGTACCTTTTGTTAAGGACACTTACCCTACATAAATTCCTTTTGGCCTTTTTGAAATGGCCCTTTGCCCCTCGAAATTACCCTTTGGGCTTTCTGAAAGTGCCCTTCAAAAATTTTGCTTTAGTCCATTTTGATTGAAACATACCCTTCAAAAACTCTATATTAGACCATTTGGTGAAAAAATACCCTTTGATATTTTTTTAATGGACCATTTTTCGAGAGAATGATCCTTTGGGCCTTTTGTTTCGAACAAAATGTCTGAAACAATTCTGGATACTTAGCCTAAAAGACCCAAAATAAATCTCCTGAAAGAAATAACACTAGCCCTTTTTTGATGTGGATAATTTCTTTGAAAGAATTTAGGTCTTCAAAAAAAAATTCTCAGACAAAATTTCCAAAGAATCTTCAACACTTAGCCAAAAAAAGGGTCTTGAAAGATTTTAAAATCAACAAAACAAAAGCCTAAAAGAAATCTTCCAAGTAAGGACTTAGCCAAAAACAAAGGTTTTGTACGTATATCTTTTAAAAGCCTATAGGCCCATCTAGACTTGTTCACAAAACTATTGTTTGACCTTCAAAGCTCTGAAACTTTGCATAGCTTGTCTATTTTGGCACAAGATTGGTATGTGGGCCAAAAATGGCCAACAAAACCTTACCTTATTTTGTTATCTTCAAGGAATTAAACATGTCATAAAAGGATTCCTCAAACATATCTATCATATTATCTAGGATAGATAAAATAACCTACCTCTCTAAATTCTCCTTCTACTTATTTAAGTTCTCTATTTGTTGTTTCATGTCATTGATGCCAATTTATAGTTGGGATGATTGAGATTGGGCCAATCTAAGTATATATTCTTCAAATATGGGGTATTATCCTAGATTCTAACCTCTTACTAGATTTAAACCAACAAATTGTTCCACCTATTAAAAAATGAATTCTTCACCAACAAACATGGCTCTCTTTTAAGTCACCCTCTCCAAACCTATAGTTTTTGGACTGAATTGGACTAACTGATGATTGAGTTATTTGAGGAGGCCCTACAGTCTCTATTTGGGTACCAATTGAGGTCCTAGGAGTAATAATATTTATTTCTTTTTCCTCTTTTTTCAAGGTAATTATCCACTATTTGAGATCATCATGGATAGTTATGTTCATTGTTTTGGTCATGGCCCAAGAGTGTTGTAGAGTAGGATCCTTTTGAAACTTGTCGTAGATGAACCATTCAGGAATGGTTGGTACTTAAAGCACATTTTATTCACTAAATACATTGACCTCACTCAAAGGGTGAGTGAAGGTCAATTAATCTTCTTGGATCCTATTGGAACTAGCGCAAGCTCAGCCTTTCTCTTTTGTGGGGTAACAACTAGAACTAGACTCAAATATAATTCCTTCCCATTTTCTATCTCCTAAACTTGGGGGTGAGGTTATTCTATCTAAATTTCCTCTTCATTAGATTGATAAGTACTAGACAACATCTATAATGCATCTTCCACCATCTCACTAGGGTCTAATGCCACCACATCAATGTACTCAACTAGAGATCTTGGTTCATTAAGTTGGGATGAAGATGATGTCCCCTCCCTAGGTCTCTTTTCTTTAGGCCTCCATTTATATTTTACTTTAGGCTTTGGGATTTCTATTTATGATTGTGGCTACATGGGGGGAGGTCTAGAGGATTGACCTCCTAGTAAGTGGTATTACCTTGGACCAAGTTGCTAAATGTCATCACTTCCTTTCTGGTTCCTCATCAATTTAGCTTCTAGGTTGATGCCCTGTTTCTTCAATCTTGCCAATACTATTTTGAGGGATGGATCCTTGGTGTATATTTAATCATAGACTCCTAACTGATGTTCATAGGTCAAACTTATCTATTTGGCCTTCAAATATTTTACAACTCTGTCATTGGGGTCTCACTATCTTAATTCATCATGTTGAAACTTGAAAGATGCTTTATGCCTAACAACATCTTCAATGTTATCCTAATGTTGGAAGATGGTTCTACCAATATCTAGGGGTGGAGTATGCATCAAAACTTTCCTTTTATCTCTACAAACATAATCAATACCATTGTATATTTATAATGCAACTTCTTGTTCAACCAATTTATTTAGAACATGGACTGTCAGTCTTAGTGGAGTGCACAATGTTCCCTCAACCTTATGATTGTGTCATCTAGATAAAACTAGATGTGCCCAATGAACTCAATGGAATTATTTGTTAATGGGTTGATGTTGGCATTGAACATCTTGTTATGGCCTCATTCAAGGCAAGATAGATGAAATCATAGATAAATTGAATATGGTCTCTATACTTGAATATATGTAATTCTAAATAGAATTGGGACACTTTCTATGTCTTTTTAGGTGACCATCCCCTAAAGTTGGGGATCTCAATTGTGGCAAGCAGGGCATCCAAGAGATAAGACATCATATAAAAGTTTTTCTTAGTCCCTTTATTAACTATGGAGATCTATCTACATAAACATGTGATGATAAATTTACCAATGGGAGGGGTGAGATATTTATAAATCATAAAGTATACCAAGGGTACCTAAATACTTTCAACATAGGTGGTAGTGGGGTTTCCACATAACATGTTCATCAAGGTTATTATCATCCTAATTCTAGGTCAAAATTGGCTGATGGGAATGTTTCCATTAAGGT
Source organism: Torreya grandis (assembly GCA_037957365.1). Lineage (NCBI taxonomy): Eukaryota > Viridiplantae > Streptophyta > Pinopsida > Cupressales > Taxaceae > Torreya > Torreya grandis. The sequence continues at coordinate 1,695,215 of JARHVA010000135.1, forward strand.
TAGAAATCACATGGTTTCTAGAATATAACCATGGGGACAGGATGGTTTTCGGGTCATTTTCCATTCATTAAGTGTGGGTACATCCACTTGGGGCTTTGTTAACTTATAATAGCTTTAAAAATTAATGGGAGACACATAGGTAAGGTATTTATGAGTATGTTCATTGATCAACATACCTTTTTTACTTTTACATTCCTTAAAAATAGGGAGAAGGACATCTATATAGTGCAGTACCTCTGGTTTTGATGCTACATGGTGAAGGCTCATCATTTGTGCTACAATCAAGTTTTAATATCTTGTCTTCAAGGATGCAATCTTCTCATCCTCCTTTGTTATGGGTTGCATCTCTTTAATTGTCCAAAAGAGCTTGGACTAATTATTATCCCCAATGTTCAATACCACAACATCAAATATTGTGTCTTTAAAGACCCTTCCTTTTGAATCTATGGTTAAGTAGAGATCTGTGTCCTCTCTATGTTACTTCCATGCCACCATGACTATGAGTTTATTTGAATTTATCATTAGTTGTCTATATTCACCACTAGATTAGTTTGGATTGGATCAGATAATAATTAGACTATTTCAAGCCTGATTATGATCAATTCATGATTGAATTAGGGTTTTGTAAATGCTAGGGTTTTTCTATAGGTCTTTTCAAACTTTAATGGTAATTGCCTTTTCAATTGAGTGAATTCATGTCTTATATTTGATTTGAACCTTAGAATTTATACCTTTACTTTTTTACACCCATAAAATCTCTAGTTTTGTCATTTTCTGCCCATGTGGCATCTACATGGCACTTTTCATGGCATTTTATCCATTAATATTCAAAAATTGACTGTTGGTTTTAAAAAAAATTGCCTTGTCTCACTCTGTTGGATCATATTGCATGATCAATGTGGGTTATCGATATGGATCCTATAGGTTACATGCCATTAGTCATTGTTTATATTAGGCCCCATGGTTATGCCACTTGGTAGTCCCATGGGGCTTCATGAGCTCTACACCTTGTTAGCTTTATCAACTAGTGCATGTTCAACACATGACAATCCCATGGGTCCTTATAGGTTCTGTTAAATAGTGAATAGAGATCTCACTCCATTCAATTATCTTCCTCTGATCTCATACAAGTCGTAGATCCTACAAAGGTGCATGATGTTTAAGTTAACATCAAAACATATAAGAACTTAGGTTAAAGACTTTAGGCTATGGTTTATTTCATGTTAATAAACATGATATAAACCATATGCTAAAGTATTTAATCTAAGTCTAAATCATGATAAAATGGGGACCCTTAATAATAAAGGACCACATATAATGTTTTTTATCCTAAGATTTTATCATATTACTAAATAAAATAAAACTTTAGGGTAAAATTTCTAAACTAAATTTTTAATAATAGGACCTTTTATTTGTTAGGTTAAGTCAATGAAATAGACCCTAAAAGATCATGGGACATATGGGGACCAAGCATGATATTTTAGACTAAGGTTTAATTAGATGTTTAAAAACATGACCATACTTTAGGATAAAATTTGAGCTAGGTTCTTTGTGTTTATAATCGATCCCATGCAAATTTAAACTTGGTCTATAATAGGCTAAAGGGTAAATGAAAGGCTAATTTTATCATTGATGCACATAAATCTAAACATGCTTATTCTCCAAATGGGTCTCCATTGATCTTGCAACATGAAGATAAACATGCTCTGTTATTCAAATGAGATTGGTTTTTGATCTAGAAATTGATGGCCTCACAAATGCCAATGATGGCCTTATGGACATCATTTGATGATCATGAGAATGTCAAATTTAATATCATATAATTATTCATAGGGGCTAAAATTTGACAGTCTCATAGATGTCAATGACGGCCTCACATATGTCAATTGATGGTCAGAGAATGTCAATTTTAATCTTGCATAATTAATCATAGGGATTAAAATTTGACAGCCTATGGATGTCAATTGATGGGCACAAGAATGTCAAATTTAAGTCCTATAGAGCAATAGATTCCATAGGAAATTTGAGTTGATACACATCATTTGATTGATTTTGTATGAGTAGCCACAGATCATTTATTATGATCTGTGTATTTGGATGCCATAGGTTCCTGTAGTCACAAAAGGATTAAATGAGCTCAAGATCATTTAGAATTTAGACTAAAGTATTACCTAAGCCTTTAACATAATAAAAAAGAGACCCCTTGAATAATTAAAGCCCAAACATAAGTTTTATCCTAGGGTTTTATTATCTTGATAAATATAACAAAAACCTTATGATAAACTTAGGCTAAGTCTATGATATATAAAAAAGGACACGTTTCAATCTATGATGATCTCACTCCATTGGATCTTATCATCAACATGAATGTGAATCATCGATCTCGATCCATGGATCCGAGTGGAATTGGCTTTAAGAATTAAGTGTTAGATTTATTGGGTCTTCCTTGTTCTATTTGATCAACTTGGCTTGATTAAATGTGGGTCATTGATCCTATAAACATGCACATAGTTTAAGTTAGGACTAGAGACATAAAGGGACTTATGTTAAATTCTTTGGACTAAGGTCTCATACATGTTAATAAACATGATCGAGGCCTTAGGACTAGGACATTAATCTAAGTTCGTAATAAGAGGGACCATGAATAATAAAGTTGAACAAGTTATGAACACAATAAAAGGACCCTGCAAACATGAAGTTAGACCACACACAAATAAAAGGGAACAAAGGAGGAATTATATAAAGGGGACCAAGCATATATTTTTTAGGCTATGGTTTTGTCGCATTAAAAAACATGACTAAACTATAGTTTAAAAATTATCCTAAAGTCCTTATCATTTTTAAAAGCATTCCCACTAATTTTTCTCCCACCAAATTTGAATTTAAATCAAAAGGTCTAAGCTAAGGATTCTAAATGAGGATTTTAGGAAGCTTGAACACTAATTTAACTTGAATTTCCACAAACCAAAGGTTAATAAAAGTTCAAGTTTGAATCAAATTGTAAAATCCCAAGCATGATCCATTCGATAAGGGTTCCATTAAACCCACAACTTGAAACATGAAGATCAAAGGTTAGCAATATTAGGCAAAGCTGAAGCAGAACCATAGACAAATAGACTAACTAAGATATGATGTGGATGATCTTCACATACAATAATGTGCAAACATATTAATGACACTCTGGTTAAGTGAATTTTCAGTTTTAAGGTATAAATTGCATAATTTAACACATAGATCCCCAATTTTTAGAAATAGGGGGTATGTTGACCTCAACAAATAGTAAATTTCAGGAGAAACATAGCAATATGTTTGAATTTAGAGACTCAGGTTCAGAAAAATAACTAGATTACTTATTCTACTTGATTAGTGCCATTATTTAGATCAATTCATGTTTAAAACAAACCTTGCATCTATATAATTAGGAACAAACATCAAATCCTAGCCATGTTATGTGTGTGCTTTGATTCCACTTACTTTTTACCATGGGATTCAAGGAACAACTTCCAAGTTTCATGTCTTTAACCATTAACATTGACTTGTACCATGTTTGGATATTCATTAAGAACCATGATTTAGTTCAAGGAAGGCTTGGGCATTGGTCTACTACTAGCAAGGTATCCATAGATCCAAGAAATATACCTTTGGTTACACTCAAGGCCTTGCTTCACTGCCAACCAAACATCCATATCCCCAATAAAGATTACCAAAATCACTTTTGCTTGGAAAACTTTTAATTTTGCAACAAGGTTTTTTTTTCATTTTTTAAATATTTTAGGCTTTCTAGCAAAGGTTGGGAACCACATTATCTAGGTTTATGGATTCATTCAAATGTTTGATCCTCAAACAATCACCTATGGTTGTAACTTTGTCCTAGGTAAGGATATTTGTTAAGTGCAAACATGACTATGCCTTAAAAATTCAAGCTTTCATCCTACATGTGAAATTTTTCTTGAAACCAAATTTAGATAAAAACAATGTTTAAATCCTCATAGAATAGTTGACCTAACTACCAGTCTATACTAGTTTATTTAAACTATAACAGAAGCTTACATTTCAAACCCATGATCAACAAATGTTTGAGATTCCTACCTACATTTTTAAATTATGGAGTTCCTAAATAATTAGAATAAACTTTGAGTTGAGGGTTATCCCAAAAGGAGTTATTAGAAGAAAGAAACAAAGTATGGAAAGTAGAAACATGAAATAAAAAGAAAATAAACTAGGAAAGCAAAGAAAATCAAAAAAATATATACAAATGTATGTACAAACAAGGGACAAGAAGGAAAGAACAAAAAGAAACTAAACTAACCTAATTACTCTAGCTTTAACTATTCTTATAGTTTACTCCATGAAAACGCCAAGAGGAAAGGTAGAAAAGTAATGCTTAAGGTACTACCCATTGGTGGGCAAAGTTAATTCAGCTCCTTATAGGTCTTTTAGTTTTAAGGTGTTATTTCCAAGTGTTTCAGCAATCTGATAGGGGTCTATCCACAAAGGTGTGAACTTCCCATATTCACCCTTAGGTTTAGATGCTTTATCCCAATGAAGAACTAGGTTTCCTTGCCTGAACACCTTTATATTTGATCACTTGTCAAACCACTTTTTCATTGTGGTTTGGTGCCTACTAAAGTTGGAAAAAGCCTTTTCTTTGGCATCTTTCATTTTAATAATGTCTAATAGTCTTGAGTTTTCTAATTCTTGATCATCCTTTATATACTCTTACATGAACTAATATGTTGGTAGCTTGAATGTAATGGGGAATATGGGCTCTTGGCCATCCACCAATAAGAAGGGTGATGCCTTAAGAGCCTGCTTGACTCTTGTTTTATCTACCCATAGGGCATATTTGAGAAGCTTGTGCCATGTTCTAGGTTTGTCTGTAGCAGACTTCTTTATTGGTTTCATCAAATTCTTATTAGTTGATTCAGATAATCCATTACCTTAAGGGTAATGGTTGGATGAGAAATTGAGAATAACACTATTATCATATGCTCATTCTATCATTTCAATGGATATGAAATTAGATCCATTGTCATATACTACAGAGACTAGAGTTCCAAGTATGGAGCATATGTTTTCTTCCAAAAATGTGATTACTTCTTCAGCTCAACATTACTTAGTGGCTACTACGTCAGTCCACCTAGTAGAATAGTTAGTAGCTATCAAAAAATACTTATGACCATTAGATGAATTGGGGTTGATTACCCCCATGAAATCTAGTCCTAACTGGGCAAAAGTTTTGTTAATTATCACTAGTTTTAGTGGCATGGATGCCTTGGGCTCTTTTGTGCTGAAGACTTGACATGAATGGCATTGACTTACATGATTATGAGCATTTTTAAAGATGGTGGGCCAATAGTAACCAAATCTTAGAATTTTTTGAGTTGTGGTTCTTCTAGATGGATGCCCATTTCTTAGCTTCTCATGAAAAGTGATCATCATCTCAACTACTTCTTTAAAAATGTAGCTTAGGTAGACACCTTCAAAGTTCTTTTGATATAGCACTCCATTATAGATTAGGTAATGGGATACTTTGAGTATTAGATCTCTCTTATGCTCTTTGGTTATCCCTATAGGATAAGTATTGTTAATCAATAAATGAATGATATGATCATAATTGTCATTAGTCTAAATTTTTTGTTGATCCACTTGCATGACACTTAACTTGGGGTTAGCATTGGCAATCATTTAAATCAAACCTTGGAATCTTACAATTTTTTTAGTTTCATCTCAATTTCATATTCCTATAAGATAGACATCTACTTACCTCTTCTTTCTACTAGATCATTCTAACTGAACATGAGCTTTGTAGTAGGGTCTAGTAAGATAGCATTCACCTTATTCCTAGAAATGTAGTGCCTTAAGTTCTCCACTGATTTAACTAATGCAGATGCTTGTTTGTCAATTAAGGAATAATTTAACTCAACATTTTTGAAATTTGTGTTCATGAAATTAATTGGATGGTTACACCCATCAATTTTTTGAGTCAAGACTACAACAATAGTATGGTCAAAAGCAAAGAAGTAAAGGTAAAAATCTTTGGAGAAGTCTATACTTATTAGGATTGGAGCTTGACCAATTGCCTCCTTAATTTCCTTAACGGCCTTTTTGGTCTCTTCATTCAAAGTGATTTTGGCATCTTTTTTTGTCATGTCATTCAATGGTTTAACAATTTTTTCAAAGATAGAAATAAACTTTCTTACAAAATTAAGTTTTCCAAAGAATGATTTTAGTTCTTTCCTATTATTAGGAAGATACTTTTTTGATATAGCTCTACTCTTTTAGGATCTATAGATATTCCCTTATTTGTAATGACATGTCCTCATAATTTACCCTCAATAACATAAAAGATACTCTTTTTTGGGTTAAGGGAAACTCCATACCTTCTACACCTTTCAAATACCTATTGTAAATGCATGATGTGGTCCTCCCTATCTTTATAAAAATAGTTAGATCATGCATGTATATAATAATTCATTTACCTACCAAACCTTGGAAATCATGATCCATATCTCTTTGAAACATTGCTCCTATGTTGATTAATCCAAAAGGCATCTTCTTGTAAGCAAACGTGCCCCACTTGGTAGTGAAAGTAGTCTTCATCCTATCTTCATGATTCACCAATACCTGGTTATATCTTGAAAATCCATCAAGAAAGGACATCATAGTAGAACCAAAAACACTTTTTATAACTTGATCTAGAGAAAGCAAAGGGTCATTATCCTTTTCATATCACTTGTTTAGATTCTTAAAATCAATGCACAGTCTTATTTCATCATTATTTTTACTAACTGGTACTAGATTAGCTACCCAGGTAGAGTGCCTAATGGTAAATACAACCTTGGCATTTAAAAGCTTTTTGACTTCTTTGAAAATCATAGGCTCTTAAATAGGGGTGATAGGCCTTTGATTTTATCTAAAATGTTTGCAGTCTTTCTTCAAGGGTATGATATGAGTGATGACTTTTGAATCAAAAATATTCAGGTCATCATAAGACCACACTATTATGTCCTTATAGTTGGTCAACAAGTCTTTGGATTTTTTATCTTCAATTCTCATACATGTTGTCCCAATATTAAATAATTGAGGTTGATCTTGAGGTCCAAGATCAACTACCTTATAATCTTTCCCACTTGCTTTGTGAATCTTAGTGTTCTCAGCTAGTTTATCCTAGTCAAATAACCTCTCCAAGGAAATCAATAAATGTTTTATCTTGTCTAGGACTGAAGGGCAAGGAACCAGCTCAATGCTAAAGTTCTAAGAGTTAGGGTTTGGCATAATATTGGCTACATCTTAGGCAAGCTCATCAGTAACCTTATTCTCCTCCCTAGTGATGGAAATGATGTTGAAGGCATCAAAATATTTTAGCAAATCCCAAACTCTCAACTTATCCCTCTTGTGATATGATAATTTACATTGGTATTTACTCTTTACTTGATTGACTACAAGTTTTTAGTCACCATAAACCAAGAGCTCCTTAACCTTATGCTCAATGGCAAATTGTAATCCAAGAATCAAAGATTCATACTCTATAAGATTTTTGGTACAAAGAAACTAAAGTCTGTAAGTAACTTTTAGTTCTTTCCCAATAAAACTGATAACAACTCCTACTCCAAACCCAGACTTACACCTAGCACCATCAAAATCTAATTACAAATTTTAGGCAAAGCATGGGAAGTCTTATGACTACATACCTTAGAAGTATCAAGAGTATACACTCCTAATTTAGAATCCATCATGTTGATCTCATCAGATTCCAACATATTCACTCTTTCATTCACAACATTATATTCTGTGATCATGTGTTTCATTCAAGGTTCTCTTTATGCTATGATTTGATTTTGGACTTCTTTCCATGATAGCCACAAATGAGAACAGTTAGTGGACATATATCCATTCAGGGCCTTTGTCCATTCCCTGCTCAATAATAAACCATAAGCATCAAGAATGTCCACTACTTGTATGTCAATAGATTGTTGGACTCTAAGTTTAGAGCCAAGTTTCATATAAAAATTTAATAATTCCCTAATTACCTTGACTCTAGACTTATCTAACTGAGTGATAACTCTGTTAGATTTGATAGGATTCAAGCCAAGCTATTTATAAATACTTGTTGGCATAATTTTTGTGGATACACCAAAATCTAAAAAATAGTTATGTAAATTATTAACAAACATTTTGACAGTTAGTAGAAAAGGTAGGGATTCTATCTTTGCTTTGTACATAGCAACATTGGCATTGTTAGTCTTTGGTGGCCTACAAGGATTTTTAGATAAGGACACTAATAATAGTTCTCTTTGCTCAGTGATATGCATCAATTCATGTAATTTAATATTATCCTTTATTTTTTTCACGTCCTCTATAATATTATACCTAGTCTTATTGGAAGAATTAGATACATTAGTACAATGTATAGAAATACTTCCCTTTGGAGGATCTAGGTTATTATCTGAATTAGTATCTAGAGGAGTTCTGAAGTTGTTTGTAGGTGTTGAAGTAGTCAGGGACTACTTATATTATTTGTTCCTTGGAGGGTAAGTCTTCTTCAATAATATCATCGGGTTCATTGTCTTCTTAGAAAGGGAAGTCAAACATCTCCACCATGAAGGCTTGGTTAGTAGATTTAGATCCTAATGTACCTGCACCATTATCTTTGTTAAGGATCAATTCAAAGGTATCCAAATCCTCTTGAAAGGCCTCAAAGGCTTTACATAATTCAATGAAATCTATCTCACCATGTCTAGAAGTACAATGTACTCTACAATAATTAGGTAAAGCAATATCGATAAGATTTATATCTATTATTTCCTTATCTAAAAACTCATTGTTCTTATTGTTATTGTAACTATCATTATGGAACCTATTATTGGTCCTATTAAACCTTTGGAAATAAAATTTCCTACTTGAACTCTCCCCACTATTCCCAACTTGCTTTTGTAACTGAAGGAAATTAGTGCTTAGCTTTTGGACCATTTTAAGGATAGAGTCATTTTCATTTTTGGGAGCCTCAGAGTTATGAACCTAATTATTATTAATACCAGTGGTTGATACTAAAGCCTTTTGATCATTTGGATTAAATCTAGTGGTAGCATAGTTCAAAAATCATAAGTTCTAGTTAGGAGTAACATGATTTAAGGGTAACTAGATCAAAGTTGGGAGCTGATTTAGAGCTGACATATTCTAATTTTTATTTGGGAAGACATTTAGAGTGGGAAAATGTGGGTTGACATTGGGAATAAAGCAAACCATTTGAATTTGGGGCTACATTTGATCATTGATGATCACTACTTTAAAATAGGCTAAGGCTAGATTATTCATAGGTCCAACAACTCTCTTTATGAAAATAGAGGTCATGAGATCTAAGGCATCCTTATAAATTTCTAAGGCTAAAGCCTCATCTGGTGTATAAGGAGTTATAGTCCTACTAAACATATTTTGGAACCTAGCATTAAAAGCTCTTATAGGTTCATTGGCATCCCTTTTAACTATGATGAATTGAAGGTATAAGACACAAGGGATAATAATTTTGCCAAATTGGTCAATGAAGACATTATTAAAGTGGTCCTAACTATTAATGTAATTCTCAGACAAATTTAAAAACCATTCATATGCAACATATTTAAAACTAAAAGGAAATAGTCTACATGTTACATCCTCATGGACTATATTTAACAATCTTAATGTAGCTTTGAATGATTTAATATGTTCCTCAATTTTTACAATACTATTAGGACTCAATATTGGAAAATATTTCTCAGGGTTATGGGGAAGGTCATGTACCACACCTAGCATGCTGATAGAAGAGCCACCTAGCTAAGCCATACCTTGATAAGAGTCAAACATAAGAGTAGCTTAAACTGGTGAAATTGGCAAAGACTTTGAAATCCTATGCTTACCTTTGTCCCACCTAGGTCTTCTATGGACTTCTAATTCGAACAATGGTTCCCTGACAAGATCTTGTTCTAATTTGTGGTAGTTCTAGCTTGAGAATTTCAAATCTTGTTTGAAATACGATGTATCAAATCAATAGTTATAAATATTAGTGGTTAGACTGGTACATTAAGAATTTTTTTCAAAGATTCATGTAAGTAAAATTAAATGACAACAATATTTAACTAAATTAGATAAAAAAAAAGTGACAAAATACATGAGTAAGACCAACCTTTACATGTTTTAAGTTCAAATGAACTCAATCAAGAAAAATATCTAAGAATATTTGATCAAAACAACTATTACTAACCTCAAATCTATTGGTTTCACAATTCTAAAGCTATCTTTACGAGAATCTAACATATGTCTTCAAAGAATATCAACCTTTCTCTAAATGAGCACAAAGACTAGTCTAAAACCATGATGATCACCAACCTTTATATAATTATGCTAAAAAAAACACAAATATGCAAAGATTAATGTGATATTTAAATAGAATTAAAAAAACAAGAAAAGATACTACAAATCAACAAAGAATGGCCCTCCTTCTAGCACCAGCAAAGGTTATGCCTATTGATGCCTCTAAGTGTATCATAGGTGCTCCTAGTGTTTAAATAAAACTTCTCATTTGAGAATTTGAAGAATTTAGAGCATAAGTAGTAGGTTATGATAATCTGGTTACCTATGATGAAATAATGACAAAGCAAGAAAACTCTTTCACAATATTTATATTAGTTGGTGGTTGGGAGCCACCTTAGCCTATATATTTGTAAATAAGAAGGGGATATATGCTAATTAATATTAATTATTCTCAAATATAAGTTTAAATATCAGCTAATATGGACATATACAATGAATTGTTAATCTAGTTAAAAAATAAGCAAAAGGCAGGGTAGGGTAGGGAAGAAAGTTATGACTGATCTTTATCTCAAACATTATGACAAAGTTTAAGTATTTTCTAGGTATGCACTAAAAATCCAATATTTGAAGTAAAATAGATTAAGCTCAACTCACAACATATATTAGGCAAACTTTTAAGGAAGATAAAAAAATAATGCAAATAAGAACTAAGCTTACTTTAAGGATTTACTCCTTTAAACAAATAGATGATGCACATCTACAAGTGTAGAGAAAATAAAATGAAGTAAACTAGAGAACATTTAGTTATCATAGCATAAGCACAAGCCAACAATTCTACATTCAAAGGTACACACTAAGAATTCACAAGAGCAATTCAAATCTAAAATTTAGAACAAGCTATTGAGAGAGAAGCCATGTAACAATTCACACAAATAAAAATGAGACAATCCTTTCAAAATTATTTACTTGTATTAGTTTCTCAAAGTTTATAATAGTTTTTTTAGCTAAAAAAATCCCTCCTCTTTATTATGGACAATACTCCTTTTATAAAAACAAGGAAGTATGTTAGTCAGTAACATTAACCTACAAGTGTACAAATGTAAAGGATAGTTGTCCTTTCTATAAAGTTTCTAGAATACACAATGATTTCCAAAATAAACTAACCTATAGGAAAATGTTCTAATAAAATGCATATGCCTTTACAAAATAATATCCCATTTTCAAATTTAAAATGCTTCAATAAAAGAGAATATTCCTAACTAACTAGTGGACCCTGTGCTAATGAAGGCCCTTAGTTCTACTGAAGTAGCCTTACTACCTTTTGATGTTGCTCATCAATAAGTTTTAAATTAACGAAAGGTTCAAGGAAGAGTTCATCCTCTTTCTCAGGTAGGTCATCAAAGTCACTTTTTTTTCTCTCGAAGGCTTCATTTATGGTCCTTACCTCAGCTATATTTTATTCTAACATTAGGATCATGTCCATGACCCTACTTTTGTTAGACCTAGACCTACCTTGGCTCTTACTCTTCACCTCTTACATGACCAAAGTGGTCCTATGCTTGAATTAATCATCCTTAATGATGCCAATGGGGTTGAGTGTTGTAGGATTAGCAATCATAGTCTTAAGGAATTGTTCTATCCTATCTAGTAACTCCTTATCATCCTTGAAGAGCCTTTCCAAGCTCTTGGACCACATGATCAATCCCTAAATTTTATCTATAATTAGTCCCATGAATATGTTGACATGGTCGAGGTTGATAGTCTTGAAACCTAGGATTTTATCCCCTATCAAGATGCCAATTAAATCCTTCATCTTATCTTTTGAACTCTATCATTGAGTAATCAAACCCCTAGTTGTTGTATCTTGCTATCCTAATACAACCTATTTTTATTTTTTTATATTCAATTAATTAAACATGTCATAAAGGGATTCCTCAAACATATCTATCATAGTATTTAAGATAGATAAAACAACCTACCTCTCTAAATTCTCCTTCTACTTCTTTAAGTTCTTTATTTGTTGTTTCATGCCCTTGATGCCAGTTTGTAGTTGGGTTGATTGAGATTGGGATAATACAATTATATATTCTTTAAAGATGGGTTCTTCTCTTGGCTTCTGACCTCCTACTATATTTAAACCAATAAATGGTTTCACCTTTTAAAAAATGAATTTTTCACCAACAACCATGACTCTCTTTTCAGTCACCCTCTCCAAACTTGAAGTTTTTGGATTGAATTGGACTCTAACTGATTATCAAGTTATTTGAGCAGGCTCTAGAGTATCTATTTGGGTGCCACTTGAGGTCCTAGAAGTAGTCATATTTCTTTATTTTTCCTCCTTTTGTAAGACAATTATCCATTATTTGAGCTCATCATGGATAGTTATGTTCATTGTCTTGGTCATGGCCCAAGAGTTTTCTAGAGTAAGAACCTTTTGAAAATTGCCATAGATGAACCATTCATGAATGGTGGGTCCTTGTAGCACATTTTATTCACTAAACACATTGACCTCACTCAAAAGGTGAGTGAAGGTCAGTCTAGGCCTCTTGGATCCTACTAGAACTAGTTCAAGTTCAACCTTTCTCTTTTGTGGGGGAACAACTAGAACTAGACTCAAAGCTAATTCCTTCCCCTTTTCTATCTCCTCAACTTGGGGTTGAGGTTATTATATCTTCATTTCCTCTTCATCAAATTGATAAGTAGTGGAAAACATCTATAATTCATCTTCCCCTACCTCACCTAGGTCTAATGCCACCATATCAATGCACTCAACTAGAGATCCTAGTTCATTGGGTTGGGTTAAAGATGATGTCCCCTCCCCAAGTCTCTTTTCTTTAGGCCTCTATTCATATTTTAATTCAATATTTTGGACTTCTACTTGTGATCATGGCTACATGGTGGGATGTCCAAAGGATTAAACTCTTATAAGGGGTGTTGCCTCAGACCAAGTTGCCAAATGTCATCACTTTTTTTTGGTCCCTCATCAACTTGGCTTCTGGGTTGATGCCATATTTATTTAACTTTGATAATACCACTATGAAGGATGGATCCTTGGTGTATATTGAATCATAAAATCCTAGCTGATGTTCATAGGTCAAACTTATCTATTTAACCTTTACATGTTTCATAACTTTGTCATTGGGGTCCCACTATCTTAATTCATCATGTTGCAACCTGAAATATGATCTATGCCTAACAACATATTTAATTTTGTCCCAATACTAGAAGATGGTTTTGCCAATAGCTAGGGGTGGACTATAAAACAAACTTTTCATTTTTCCTCTATAAACACCATCAATACCATTGCATATTTTAAATGTAACTTCTTGCTCAGCCAATTTGTTTGGAACATGGAATTGTAGTCTTAGTGGAGTGTACCATGTTCCCCCAATCCTTATGATTGTGTAGTCCAAATAAAACTAGATGTCCCCATTGGACTCAATGGAATTATTTGCTAATGGGATAACTATTGGCATTGGGTATCTTTTTATGACTTCATTCAAGGTAGGATATATGCAATCATAAACAAATTGAATATGGTCTCTATAATTGAATATATGCAATTTTGAATAGAATTGGGACACTATATGTGTATTTTCACGTGAACATCCCCTAAAGTTAGGGATATCAATACGGCAAGTATGGATGGTTCTGAGGTCATTTTTCTTAGCTCATTCATTAAGTGTGGGTACATCCACTTGGGGCTTGGGTAAATTATAATAGCTTTAAAAAGAAATGAGAGACATATAGGCAAGGCATTTTTGAGTACTTTCATTGATCAACATACATTTTTTAATTTTACATTCCTTAAAAATAGGGAGGAAGACATCTATATAGTGAAATACCTTTGGTTTTTCTACCATGTGGTGAATGCTCATCATCTATGATGTAACCAAGTTGTGATATCTTGTCTTGAAGGATGTAATATTCTCATCCTCCTTTTTTATGGGTTATATCTCTTCAATTTTCCAAAAGAGCTCAGACTAATTATTATCCCCAATGTTCAATGCCATAACATCAAATATTGTGTCCTTAAATACCTTTCCTTCTGAATCTATGGTTAAGTAGAGCTTTGTGTCCTCTTTGTGTTGCTTCCATGCCACCATGACTATGAGATTATTTAAATTTTTCACTAGTGTTCTATATTCACCTATGGATTAGTTTGCACTTGATCAAATAGTAACTAGAATCTCTCGGGCTTGATTATGATCAATTCATGATTCAATTAGGGTTTTGTAGATCCTAGGGTTTTTCTATAGGTCCTTTCAAGCTTTAATGTTGATTGCCTTTATACTTGAGTGAATTTGTGTCTTATATTTGATTTTAACCTTAACATTTATACCTTTTCTTTTTTACACCCATAAAATCTCTAGTTTTATCATTTTTTGTGCATGTGGCATCATTGTGGCATCTACATGGCACTTTTTATGGCATTTTGTCTATTAATATTTAAAAACTGACCTTTTTTTTGAAAAAATCTACCTTATCTCATTCTATTAGATAATATTGCATGGACCAACATGGGTCATTGACCTCAATCCTATGGGTTACATGCCATTAGTCATTGTTTGTACTAGGCCCCATGATTACACCACTTGGCAGTCCCATGGGGCTTCCTAAGCTCTGTACCTTATCAGCTCTATTAGATGGCATGCATTTGACATGTGGTGGTCCTATGGATCCTTGGAGGTTCCATTGAATAGTCTATAGAGATCTCACTCTGTTCGATCATCTTCCTTTGATCTCACAAAAGTTGTATATCCTACGAAGGTGCACGATGTTTATGTTAGCATCATGACATATAAGAACTTAGGTTAAATACTTTAGTCTATGGTTTTTTTCATGTTAATAAACATGATATAAACCATAAGCTAAGTTATTTAAGCTAAGTCTAGATCATGATAAAATGCTGCCCTTAATCATAAAGGACCATGTATAATGTTTTTTATCCTAAGGTTTTATCATATTAATAAATATGATAAAACTTTAGGGTTAATTTTCTAAGATAACTTTTTAATAATGGGACCTTGCATTTGTTAGGTTACATCAATGAAATAGACCCCAAAAGATCATGGGAGATATGGGGATCAAGATGATATTTTAGAGTAAGGTTTAGTCAGATGTTAAAAACATGACCACACTTTAGGATAAAATTTGAGATAGGTTCATGGTATTTTTAATTGATCCCATGTAAATTTGAATTTGGTCTATGATAGCCTAAAGGCTAAATGAAACACCAATTTTATCATTGAATCATAAAACTCTAGACATGCTTATTCTCCAAATGGATCTCTATTGGTCTTACAACACAAAGATAAACATGTTCAGTTATCCAAATGAGATTGGTTCCTAAACTTAAATTTGATGGCCTCATGAATTTCGATGATAGCCTCATGAATGTCATTTGATGGTCACAAGAACACCAAATTTAAACTCATATAATTATTCATAGGGGCTAAAATTTGATGGTCTCACATACGTCAATGATGGCCTCATGAACATCAATGATGACCTAACAAACATTAATTGATGGGCATGCGAACATCAAATTTAAGTCCTATAGAACATTTGGTCTCATAAGAACTTTGAGTTGATACAAATTATTTGATTAATTTTATACAAGCAACCATAGATCATTGATTATGATCTATGTAGTTGGATGCCATTGGTTCCTATAGTCACAAAATAATTAAGTGAGATTAATAACATTTATAATTTATACCATAGTATTAAATAAGCCTTTAAAATAATAAAATGGAGATCCCTCAAATAATTAAAGCCTAAACATAAGTTTTATCCTAATTTTTTATTGTCTTGATAAATACAATAAGAACCTTAGGATAAACTTAAGCTAAGTATAAAATATATAAAAAAGGACATATTTAAATCTATGATGATCTCACTTCATTAGATCTTAGCATCTACATGAACATGGATTGTCAATCTTGATCCATGGAGTTGAGCGGGATTGGCTCTAAAGATTAGGTCTCTAATTTGTCAAGTCTTCTTTGCTCCATCTGATCAACTTGGCCCAATGACATGGGTCATTAATCCTGTAAACATGCACATGGTTTAAGTAGGACTAATGACATAAAGGGGCTTAGGTTAAATTCTTTGGACTAAGGTCTCATCCATGTTAATAAAAAAGATCAGGGCCTTAGGACTAAGACATTAATCTAAATTTGTAACAAGGGATACCATAAATAATAAAATTAAACAAGTTATGAACATAATAAAAGGACCCTACAAACATGAAGTTAGACCATGAATAAATAAAAGGGGAAAAATGGGGAATTATATAAAGGGGACCAAGCATATAATTTTTAGGCTATGGTTTGGTCGCGTTGAAAAACACAACTAAGTTATAATAAAAAAAATTAACCTAAAGTCCTTAGCATTTTTAAAAAAATTTCACCAATTTTGAATTTAAATCAAAAGGTCTAAGCTAGGGAATTTGAATGAGAGTTTTAGGAAGCTTGAACACATATTTAACTTGGATTTCCATAGACCAAAATCTAATAAAATCCCAAATTGGAATTGAACTATAAAATCCCAAACATGATCCATTCAATAAGGGTTACATTAAACCCACAACTTGAAACATGAAGATAACAGGTTATAAATATTAGACAAATCTGAAGCAAAACCATGAACATATAGACTAACTAGGATATGGTGTGGATAATCTTCAAATACAATAATGTGTAAACATATTAATGACACTCTGGTCAAGTGAATTTTCATTTTAAAGGTAAAAATTAAAAAAATTTAACACATGGGTCCCAAATTTTTATAAAATAGGTGGTATTTTTACCTTAACACAATCTTATAAGACAAAAATTAAATTTAGTGAAGCACCAACTCCACATGGAGCACCAACCCCAACTAGCTGAGCACCAACCCAACTAAGCTTTAACAAGCACCCACTTGTAAGGAGGCACCAAACCCTTAGATGAATCAGTACCAACTCAGATACCTAAATGATTTTATAATATTAAAAACACCTTATTTTTCAACCAATTTATTATGGCCACCTCTTCAAATTTTCACACTCATAACCCTCTCAAACTACCTTCTAGGTCTCTTCACTCAAATATCCCTCTTATTGACTTGATTAGGTCATATGACCTTGATATTTATACATAGTAATCAAATTATATATTAATTATATTTTATATTCACCACTATTATGGTCTAAAATACCTCCTTTGGCTCTTCATATTTCTATATCTTCCGCTTCAACTCACACACACTCTAACTAGTCAATTAGGCCTATTATGCCTTATTCTTATACTAAGATCTTGCTCATACACCTATTGGTTGGACATACACACTTTCCCACTTATATTTTTCATATAATATGACTTATTACATTATATTAACATAAATAAAACATTAAAATATGTCATTCATAGCATATAGGATCAAAAACTCTTTTAGGCCTTAAAGAGACCTAATTCAATTAGGCCTTCATTAGCACACATTACCCTTTGATATTTTTGGATCAATTTAAAAATTAATACATGGTGTAAAAACCTCATATGAAACTAAAATATACCCTTAATAATATAATATTAGGTTCATGAAACCTTTTAGCTCCAATCACCACTTGAAGCATGCTATTAGTATTGTTCACAATTAGGCCTGTGCATACCCAAAAAGTCAATCTTGAACTAATAAAGATAAAACACAAATTAGATTTAAAAAAATGACAATAAATAACATATTAAGAAACCTCATGACCTTAATGTCATAAAAAACTTCATTATATACTTCAGCTCAGGGTATATAGGCTCAAAATATTCTTTGCAAAATGCTCACTCTAAACTGCCAACTAGCCTCAAAACACAGTCATGGAAAATTGAACTTCTAACACTTGAAAGAACACAATAAAAGACTTAAAATTAATTTAAATTATCCTAAAACATAATAAAAACAAAATTTAATAAAAATATCATAATATTTATTGGAAATTATTGGTCTTGTAGACCAATTTGTTGACCTTCTCTCTCATAAACTTCACTCAGCCAGTCAAGCCATTTTGGCTTCAACATTTTCACTACTTTCACCAACTACAAAAAATTATTGAAAACATGTACAGGACATAAAATTACAAAATAAAAACACCATGTAAATTATCTAGTTCAACATATGGTATAGAGTCTCAAACTCATCACTGTAACTTGCTTACACAAAATTCCTAGTTTGCCTTGAAGACCAATCATAGTGATTTTGACCTTCAACACCTGTATGACCACTTTAAAACACTCCTCATGCATGTAGATGATACTATGTGATAATTATACCATTATTATATATAAATATAATATGGTCAAATGGCAATATTGGTCTTGTAGACCAATCTCATGACCTCACTATACACAGACCTCACTAAGCGAGATAAGTCAACTTATGAGCAACCTTTTGTTATAAACAATGATTTATAAAAATTATATTCAAAATTAACATGCATTAAAATTATTGAGAAACATATATATGTACTTTTATTCATCCCTATTTCATGATAACACATCCATAATCATCTTCTCACTTCTACCTGGGTTTCTCACTATTTGCACCATTAGGCTTGTTAGTGATAGGTTGTCGTGGATGACTGATTTAACACACATAATGAGTAGAACCTATCCATAAACCACCATTAACATAAAATCAAATTCTTATCCTTATCCATATAATGATTCTCATACTTTGACTTGGTCAACTCTGACTACTACATCAAATCTTTGAGAAACTAGCACTTTTTTGTAGGGTGTACTTACACACCAAACAAACCAATCACACATAGAGTTGACTTTAATAAAAAATAAAATAACTTATATATCCATTTTAGACAATTATGGTCTATTTTTAATAATATCTTAAACATTGAGTCATTATTAGGGTTTAGAGAGGGTTAACACTATTTTTGGTGTTAGCGATTATTCATAAAATAATACCACTTATTTCCAATAATAATGCATGGAGATAATATATAGTACCCTTAACAATATCTATTCAAAATATTAGGTTCCCATGTAGAGGTTACACATGCTAATGAACACTTGAAAGTCCTTGGGTTGAGAACCCTTCATTCTGTGCACATGAGAGACACCAAAACCATTTTTCTTGCCTTCTCTTGCAAACCATGATTTCAAAATTTTTGAACATGATTAAAAAAAATATAATACAGAAAAAATCACTCAATTTTCCTTAATATCCTTGGAAACTTAACCTCATACACCATTAGGCCATAATCTCTCTCTTTGCTCTCTTAGACCTTAACCTGTAAACCACATTAGGCCTAAAAGTTGACCTACATGCTTATTTCCATGCACTCTCCACATAATAATCAAATTAAAGAAACATATATCATTGTAAAACATTTTTTTACATTATTCATAGGCCTTGATAATAGATCATGATGCCTCATTATGCTAGGAAGGGCCTAGAGATGGTTTAGGTGTAGACTAGGTCTGTAGGTCATACCCATGTAGGCTCACCCTGAGACTCACATGAGTGATACAATGACTCATATACATGTAAAATCAACCTCATAAAACCTATTATGGCTATGTGCATCCATATCACTAGGCCACCATGCTCAAACCTTCTCACTATGGTTTTACAAGCTATGACTAGTGCCATGACTAGGCTTCTCAAGCACTTGAATCTTGACAACTGATCTTAAAACACTCTTTGACGCTTATTAACCTTGATCACATGACTTACATGATCCTTAAACAATGTCATACCTATGTATACACCTATTCATTCTCACCATACACATACTCATGATATGACTATGCTTGTTATGACTAGGCTTCTCAAGACACCTTGTACTCAAAGATGAGTACTCAAACATGCTTACCTCAATAATGCTATCAAACAATAAAATTCATCAGTTAACACTCTTATACTACTATAAAAACCTTAATAACAACCAATATAAGAATCATTAGTTTGCCTTCAAATTCTCTCTCAATAGAAATACATTAGGTTTCCTTCTTGTCACATGGTTTCCTTGTCACATCAAGCACACAAGATCATGTCTTGTAGACCATTCACCATACATCTTCACTAGATGCACCTTGACATCAATGAAATTAACCTTGACATAAAATTACATCAACCTTGACATCAATAACAACACTTCTAAATATACACAAACTCTATTAAGACCTTTTGAATCATTTAAAAATATTTAACAACAACTGGATTTCACTCAAGACTCAAAAACACCTCATTAGGCCTAGTTAAGAATTCAAATTTTCAAACTTAGGATTTTGGCATGAAAACACAAAATTCCTAGAAACACACTAACTCAAAGACTCTCAATGAATCTAACACCACCTTAGCGGACCCTATAATACCCCTAACACCCAAATAAAACCTAAAATGACTATCATGAGACTCTTAGATACATTTGTATTCTTTGTTCCTTATGATGCTTTGCATCATACTCCCTAAGTGGGAAAAGTTTAAGCTCTTGCTCAAATGCATTTGTTCTAACTTCTTCTTTTCTTTCTAATTATTTCTCCTATGTTCTTTTGAGCTCCTTTTGTTTCTGATCCTCTTTTCTTTATCCTTTCTTCTCAGCTAATTCTTATGTTTTTGTCATCTTTCTTTGTCTAGTCTCTTTGCTAACTCTTCCTCTAACTCCATGAAGCTTATGGCTTACTGAAAATCTTTGCTCTCTTCATCTTATATCTCCTCCATCTTATATTTCTATTCCTCATGCTTTAACTCAAATAGCTAGTTCTCATTCTTCACTCTTACTCTTAATCCATAGCTTTGTTTTTCAATGGTCGTGCTTTATTCAAGAACTTCTTGTTGGTCTTTATTGTTAACCATGATTTATCCTTGATATTCATGCTCTAATGTCTTCTTATTCCTTAATCATTTCTTCATCCTTGTCATATTCTCATCTATATCATCTTTGGTTACCTTATCCAATTATCTTACCCTAGAGGATATCATTTAATCCTAGAGGATATCTCTTGAGTCCCTATTGACTCATGTGAAGTGCTTAAATCTTCATCTTCTATTTTAGGATAGATTTTGTCCTTATCTCCATCATTTATGGCATGCTCCAAGATTACCAATCTCTTGTTATAATTGACCACAAATCTTATAGACAAATATATGGTCATGTTTCTCCTCTATCAACTCTTCATCACCTACCATCTCTTTTTTAAACTCTTTAATTGCTTCACACAATGCAAATTCAGATTTATTTTCTTCATACTTCTTGTCTTCCTCCTCTTGATTCAATTCTATTTCTTATTTTATGCCTTCCATGAGACATCCTCTTGATAGGATCCTTCTTGAGCAAGTTAAGAAATAATTACAAATACATGAAATAAACTATAAAAATCAACAATATATTGACTCAAACAAGGAGAACTAAATTATAATATCATAATTATAAAACTGTTGCCCTCTTTGAGGGGGAAATCTTGTTTGAGAAATACTAATTCAATACAATTCATGGATGCCTTCATACTAGTTTACGCTCCTATTTAAATTAATCTAATACTAGATAATTGTTACTCCTAATGAATGTGGGATTATTACACTATTACACTCAACAATTGCAATAGGATTTGAGGGACGTCTTATAAAGGATACACATCTATAGCCATTTATTAAATAATAAAATTATAAAAGGATGGTTAGGACTTAATGTCCAAACATGCCCTCACTCTTAAAATCTTTAACCTCAAATTTTGAGTGAGGAAATTAATGTTGGATTGAGAAAAGAGGTTCTCAGGTAGCATCTTCTAGTTGTATCCCATGCCATTGGATGAGAAATTAGATGATGACCTGATTATAGAGCCAATAAGAGCACTTATCAAGGATGGAGTTAGGATGTAAAAGGATGGAGCTTTATATATCTAATTTTGGAAGAACTATTAGAGTGAGTACATTCTACCCAAGGACCTTCTTTAAGCATGAGACATGAAAAATACGTTGCACACGTGATAAGGGTGGAAGTTATAACTTTTAGGTGATAGGTCCAATCCGATGGAGGATTTTATAAGGCCCATAAAATTTTGGATCTAATTTATGATGGCCTTTAATCTTCAAAGATGATGGCCTTTGGATCTTATAAAGCCCATATATCCAAGGTGAAAGGATCGTTCAGAGTGATGTTGGTCTACCTATTTCTTTAGGTGACTCTATGTTATGTGGAGATTATCCTTGAGGAGGTGAAGGATATTATCACATGCATTAAGGTTATTATCAATAGCTTGTACTAGAGATTTCCCTGATATATATGAAATAAGAGAGGGTGGATTTTAGCCATATACAACCTCAGATGGGATGAGTTTGGTGGTCATGTGGTAGCAAGTGTTGTACTGCCACTCTATAAGTGGTAAATTTTCTTACCAATTATCTTACCCTAGAGGATATCATTTAATCCTACTATAAGATTTGTTCAACATTAGAATATGTCTAGGCTTGTGGGTTGCCTATAGTAGAGGTAAACCTCTAGGTTTAAGGGCTAACTTCCTAGATTGATCCTTAAGTGCTTATCACCTATACTAATTGATTACTTATGTGAAAATAGATAGAATTAGGCATGAAATTAAACTAATCTAAGGGGAGATAAATCAAAAATATCTCCACTATGCTACCATACTCCTACACTAATAAGTATAACCTACAACACTAGTCTCAAATTCTTAGAATACTCTAACATTAGTATTTTATACATGAAGGTGATATGCATGAAACTACTCAAGGTAAGTAAACCAGATACTAGTTGAAAATAATAAAGATACTTTTACACTTGAAAATAAATCCATACACTTGAAAACACTTCATGTGACCTACTAGAGTGGAACAACTTGTATCAAACATGAAAGGATTGAGAGAAAGCAAGGATAGGTGTCAATCACTTGACTTTTCACTATACATCACTTCACATACTTAGACAAGATAGTTTGTGAACTCAAAACTGGATTGCACATATATTTCAAAGGCAAATTTAAATATCAAACTAATAGGGCTTTGCCATACTAGGTGTGGAATTTTTTTATACAAAATCCAAAATGGCTTCCATTTATAAAATGTGTGAAAGGAGAGAGAGAGAAGTAGAGCTCAAGGATAACAATGCCACTTGTAAAGGTCTGAGAAATAGTTACATTTTAGAGGAATGAAGTGAAAAATAGAGGTTTTGAAGTTTTCCTTGGATAAATATCCATCTTAATCATGAAACTCTCCAAAATTTGGTGTAGGGTCTTCAACTCTCTTCTTGGAAACTTCCTTCATGATTAGGCATCTTTTGAATACTTAAAATAGGACTAGGGAGAGATAAAACATATGCACGATCAAGGAGGGGTTAGAAAAAAGCTTAAAATTTTATCAAATGCATCCTTAACTACATCACTAACCATCTTCTAGACACTTTTTCTCACCATCTGTAGTTACCATCACTATCCTTATAGTTCTGTCTTCACATTTGTCACCCAAATAACCTTTAGTTTCTCAATAAAATCCATGTAATGGATGATATGAAAATTATCTTGAGTATTTATTCCTTTTAATCCATCATGTAGAACTTAAAATTCCCCTCAGTTGGACTTATCATTCTCTTACTTGGTGGTCATTCTCTATTTTCACTATCTACCACCGACTGCCATAAGTGAATGAGCTTGTAGAAGTGTTTCCATGCCAATTTACTATGAGAAATAAACATGGAAGGTTAGGTCAAGTCCCAATTGATCTATAAAATACATAAAATTTTGAAAAACCCTATTTTAGACTTGTCTGTACAAGTAAGGTATAGACCAATCATGTGCCATAGAGCCTAAGGAAGTTATATGTAAGTGAAAAACACTTTCTTGCTCAACCATCCCATTTTTAATGCATTTCCAATCATCTCTTTCCAATCAAGTCTTTAACAAGGGTTTAAGAGGGTTTCTAGTGTTTCCAACTATTAAGCATGCTAGGGAACCTCTTCAACAAATCATAACTCCTTATACTCTCATGCACATTGTCCATACTAGTGTGAGCTCTTGAAGTTAGCCTTTCGAGCTTGTGAGTACATTCTAGATGGGTCTGAGGTAAAAAATTTCAAGTTTGACCAACTGGTGACATTTCTCTACACACCAATGGATCCAAATAGTCTCATTTCTTCTCCTAAAGGTTATCAAATGAATTATAAGGTTAATATAGTCTTGGAAGTATATGTAGACCCCATTAGGGCTTTAGGTCAAGTTCAAATCTCTAAAAACCTTACTATTCTAAAACTTTGTGTGGATCATTGGGAAATTGCATTTCTTCAAACCTAGATAGGCTAGTTGAACCTCAAAATGATAATGAAAAGGATTATTAGTTTTAAAATATTTGTTTAAGGTCAGCAATTTTTAATCCCTATTTACTTATCATGGCTCTCAATGGTATACAATATTGAAGACAACACACTATATAAATGACATGATGATTTAGTGACACAATCTAGTGTGATGCAATGTCTTGAGATAATCAAATTCAATGCTATGATGAATGTTCTCTAAATGCTTGATTTTTCTAGAATGCTAAAACTTTGCTATTAAATAAATGATAGATGATCTTTGAGATCTAATTTAAATTCTTATATGCTTTCTATATGATCATAAACACATTAATATACATGTGTATTAATAGGTTTATTGAATTCAAATAAGGACCTTATCGATATGCAATGATTAATGTCAAATGAGAAAATAAAATGGAAAAGCTAGGACCTAAAACCCTCGAGGACCTTAATTGGAAAAAAGACTTAAATCCCCCAAAAACAAGAGGGAAGAGATAGGGGAGAGAGAGAAGAAGAAGAAAAAGAATAAGAATAAGGTAGGAGAGTGAAAATAAGGGGACACAACATGAAATAATTTAGATCAATAACCTACAAACACACAAGTACAATAGAATAATACAATTTTGTAACTAATAAATTAGGTGTCTGCATAATCCCCCACTTTGATGTGTGTGAGAGTATACATCTAAAATTAAAACATCTAGTGTGTGGATATATGATTTTATGCCCCTAAAATTCCTTTAAAAATCTCCAATACACTTAAGAATTCTAAAATAACATTTACATATGGATAAATGTCCATAATAATAATCTTATTGTAATCTATAAAGAATAACTAAAAATGTGTTTTATCATATTTTAGATTAATGATCTAAAAATTATGAATATTTAGATTGTCTAAGATATGTCTAAATTAAGTAGATCTAAATGTAAAAGTGAATGTTCAATTGCACTTTATTATTTATATAAATGACCAAGAGGATTAGGGTACTAAGCTTGTTACTATTGTGTTTGGGTCTAAGACTGTGTAATGGTGACTTGAAGGACTAAATCTAGATCTAGAGTTGTTTAGATATGGAAACCAAATGTCTTAACTTACTTAGACACCTACGATAAGAAATAGACACTTGCAGTTAGGAAGATCTATATATTGTGTACTATAAATGTCCTGTAAATTATAACTAATTTATTCTACTATAGGTTCTTATCCATCCATGTTAAGATTATTCATGTGTGATATCAGATCTTTAGTTATGTGTGTAGATGTATAATTTTTTATCCTTCATCTTGAAAGTGCATTAAATACATAATTCAATTATTTTCAATAATAATATTCTTACATATATAGTTTAGTGATCTCCTACTTTCGTGAAGTTAACCTTATCACAAACAACTACAAACTCCTACTTTACAGGGATGAGTTTTTATACATACCCCTATGTTTTCCATGTATTATCCAACATATATCATCTTCACAAATTCCAAGTTATTATTTATTTCTATACTTCAATGGCTATTTCCTGTCGTGGAATAATGATACTGATAATTGGACCATGTGGTTTGGCATAATATGTGATAACCAACCATGTAGTCTCTATTGACATATCATTCTATGAATTTTCATGTGTAATGTTTGTTAGCTTTTGAAACGTTACTTTTCTCATAAAAATGGACATAAATGGAGTAATAACATGTAAGACCACTCTTCTTCCCTATTTGGTATATATTTATCATATTTAATCTCTATGTATGGTTAGCATTAAATTTAGTATAATAATTCACTCTTTCATTTTTCATCTCACCAAATTTAATAGTCTTGATATTGGTGGGAATAAACTCAATAGAAGCATACCTTCTTGTTTGGCCAATCATCTTCTTTCAAATATCCTGTCCTTATTGTAAACTAATTTAGTGGAAGCATATCAACTTTTATGGGTAAAATCTCTTCTCTATAGTATTTTAGACTTTACAATGACCAACTCATTGGAAGCATAACTCCATGTTTATCCAATCTTTCTTCTCTCCAAGTTATTGAAATTAGTGGAAACCAACTCACTATAAGCATACGATCTTCCCTAGGTAAAATTTATTCTCTCTAGTATCTTAGTCTTTCTAACAATAAAATTTGTGGAAGAATACCATCATTTTTATCTAATATTTCACCTCTATATGTTATTGACCTTAGTGACAATCAACTCAATGGAAGTATATTGACTTCCCTTGGTACACTTCCTTCTCTCGACTATATTGACCTTTCCAAAAACTAGTTAAATGGAAGCATACTAGTTTATATATGGAATATTATTTTTCTAAGAGACTCATGAATTAATAATATTGAGTTGATTGGTAAAATTCCAATTTCTTTGGGTAGTGTTTCCTTTCTTGCATATTGGATATCTCTATCAACCAATTAAGTGGAACTATTCCATCCTCACTTTCTCATCTTTCCTCCCTTACTCAATTTTAAATTGATGGAAATTTTTTCAATAAAATCCTTTTTTATTCACCATTTCCATATTCTATTATCATTGTCTTTAAACCACCACTAATCAATTTTAAAACCATTTTTTCATAACCTTACAAACATAAGGCACTTGTCTCTCTCTAATTTTGTACTAAATATTACCACAACATGGATTCCCTCCTTCTAATTACTCCAATTATAATTAGTAGCATTTAAAATTGATGACCAACCCTATATTTGATCATAATTCTCACTTAGGATATTGACACTAGTTAACAACAACCTTTTTGGGGAAATTCACCTTTAGCTATGGCATGCAAATTATCATTTATTTTTTGTAAATATTTCATAAAATCATCTGTAAGGTAACCAAGTTGTAATTTATTCAACATTTAGGCAAATAAAAATGTTTTAAAAAAGGTATCATTGCATGTTATAGATTCATAGAATGTATATTTATTCTTTCCAAAGTGAAAAAAGTGTCATAAGTAAAATGAACCTTAAGAATTTGACTTGTCTTATTAGGGAGAGTGATGTACCTAATAACACATTTATTAGTTATAGAGGATAAAAAAATCCAAAATCCTAAGGATTTAAAAAATGTGCCAATGCATGTTTTAGATTATGGTAAAAGTAGGTTTTAAAGGGACCCTAAAACCCTTTAACAGAATCAAGAAAGATAAAGCATTAACAACCACCAGGAAAAGCAGTCCTGAAACCTATTGAAGAGCAGCATCAAAATCAGGTTTTACAGGGACCTAAAACCACAAACATAGACTAATAAAAGTACCCAGGTTTTACAAGGACCTGAAACCTCAAAGAACTTACAGCATAGGGTAAATAATGCTAAAAATTTATATATCTTTAGCAATCTTCCCTAGCCAACAATGCAGGTTGCCATTGTAAATAATGACACACAACCATTTATCGAGACAATAAAAATTTGCAAAATACCTTTGGTTTCTCTATCCCTTTGATTTGATAGAGACACCATCAAATCCAATAATAATGACAGTTGTATCCATGATGAGAAAAAGGCCGTGCTCCACCATGCCCTCAAACCCTAAAATCACACTGCCCGCAGCTTGGCGTCCTTAATCAGCATCTCAAAATACAAATCCATAATATAGTTCAAATTATCCATCACATAGGGTTTATCACCATCCATGCACAGCTTGGCCTCATAGCCCTCTGCATTGAAAAGTGCCTATAGTCGTCATGCATTGTACTCCCAAAAAAATGGCACCACTTTTATCGACATGGCCACCTTGCTCTCGCTGAGACCATCAACTAGCTTCGACTCATAGACAATGACAATGAATTTTGACGAGGCAACCTCGACCATTTTTTCCTTGAGTAGGGCACCGTTGCGGCCCTTGAGCCCACCTCAATTGGTTGTCCATGTGCCAATGCATGTTAGAGCTTCATAAAATGAATATTTATTCTCTACCAAGGTGAAAAAGGAGTCATGAGTAAAATGACCATTAAGAAGTTGAATTGTCTTGTCAGGGAGAGTGATGCACTTAATTTGAGATTTCTTAGCTTTTGGCTTTTGAGGCCAAAATATAGCCAAATTCCTTTACAATTATAACATATAAATATGTATCAACAGTAAAACCTTGTTTGATCAAGCAAAGTAGAAAAAATATCTAAGATTTGTGACCATTTAACATAAGAAGGGTTGAAAATTATTAAAATGGTTTGAACCAATGAAAGACAAAAGTCCCCAAATATTAATGGTTTCAACATGGATAGGATAAATGCTCAATATATAAAGTTGTAATCTTTCTCAAAATATAGCCCAAGAAATAAAATAAATTGTCTAGAGATTTGAACCCAATCAATTCATCCCCAAACAATAATAATGATATCAATAATGTATTCATCCTTGATGAAACATGTTCTATCCCATTTAATAATTTCAATAATAATGTGCCATAGATAGAACATAGTGGATTTAACATGAATATTTTTAGAAACACTTAACAATGTGATGTGTCTCCAACTCCTAATAAGTTATTTATCAAATTCTTTAGGAATAAACTTAAGCTTTCCTTAGTTAATAATGTTTCCTAAGGAATTGGTCCGTATAACTTATTTTATAATCTTTCATTAATTATGGCCCAGAAAAATTCCAAATACCCTTATGAAATTCAGAAGTAAAGCCATCAATGTCTAGAGATGAAACATTTTCAATTTTAAGCAACATCACATGAAGCTCATCAAGTGAGATTGACATGACAAAAAAATATTGAGTGTAAGGTTTAATCTTGTGTTGAACCATATCAATAAATTTATAAAAACTTGAGCTCACTCTTTAAATGATCTTGTGCCTAAGAATCTAATTTATAGTGGTTTACAAAATAATTATAAATCTTAAGAAATGTTATGAAGCAAAATGAATGAATGAAAGATTTTAATAAAATTATTTTATAGGACCAAGAGTTGTAAAAATATTTTTTGTCTTAATACATCTACTTGAAATAGGGGTTGCATTATTAGTCTTGTAAAATTTTAAACCCTTTTGTCATGTTGGATCTTAAAATATAGACATTGATAAATAATTTGTTGTTTTTTTAAGCCTCACCTCCTAAAACAAATCAATTTGTTATTTTTTAAAGTCCCTTATTCCCAAAACTAATGCCTAGAGATCTTAGATATGACACTTACCCATCTCTCCTTAATAGCTCAAGTTCCCATGAAGAGGTTACACATGCCAATGAAAAATTTGTGCACATGCTTGAAACAACATATAATACCTATGAAAATACTCACTTTTCCATACTAGCCTTGGAAGTAAAACCTCATACCCTATTAGGCCATTCTCTCTCTCTTTGCTCCCTTAGACCTTGACCTGTAAACCACATTAGGCCTAAAAATTGACCTTCATGCTTCTTTCCATGAAATTTACACCACATACTCAAACTAAATAAACCTCTCTCATGATCAAACATTTATTTACATTCTTCATAGGCCTTTATAATATATTATGATGCCTCATTAGGCTAGGCATGGTCTAGAAATGGTCTAGGTGTAGACTAGGTTTGTAGGTCCTAACCCTATAGGCTCACACTGAGACTCAGATGAGTGATCAAATGCCTCATATATGTGTTTAATAAACTTCATACAACATGTTATGCCTCTGTGCATCCATATAACTAGGACACCATGATCAAACCTTCTCACTAGGACTTTACAAGCTATGACTAGGCTTTTCAAGCACTTGAAACTTGACAACTAATCTTAAAACACTCTTTGATGATTCTACACCTTGATCACATGTCTTACATGATCCTAAAATAATTCCATACCTATATATATACCTCTTCATGTTCACCATGCATATGCTCATGATATGACAATGTTTATTATGACTAGGCTTCTCAAGACACCTTGTACTCAAAGACTAGTACTAAAAAATGCTTACATAATTGATGCTATCAAACACAAACATTTATCAGAAAACTCTCTTATAATACTAAAAAAACCTTAATAATAACCAATATAAGAATCATTAGGTTGCCTTCAAATTCTCTCTCAATAGAAAGACATTAGGTTACCTTCTTATCACATGGCTTCCTTGTCACATCAAGCACACAAGCTCATGTCTCATAGACCATTCACCATGCATATTAACCATATGCACCTTGAAATATATGGCATCAAATGACATAAACTTTAACACCAATGATAACACTTTTCAACTAACTCCCCCTTTGTCATTGATGGCAAAACATTCTTCAATTTGATCAGTCTCATCTTCCCCAATCTAGTCAATCTTCCTTCCTAAACTTTCTCCCCCTTTGACATTAATCACAAAGGTATTCTGCAAGCTATCATCTAAAATCATACCTTTTTGAAATAGAGTCTCAACATACAAAATATGAAACATTATAGAAACATGATTCATGAATACCTACTTCAAATGAATTCAAAACTCAAGACCACTCACCTTGTCCTTTACATGATTGATAAGATACAAGTATTTGATCACACACTAGGCCACCATATTCTTATCATCAATTGCACTTGAAGCTTGTGAACAGCCTAAATAAATCCCTCTCAAACCAAGCATCCATCATGCATATATTAACTGAATAGTGTCTCCATGAAGCCTAATGGAGTCACTTATTTCCATAGATCACTAAACCAACACAATTTTAGGAGATTCCTAGATCTCTATGCTCTCGCAAGATTGAATATCTTTCAGTATCCTTTTAGACTTGATTGGAACTATAGGATTGACCTCTACATCAACCATTTGATTATCAATATGAGCTGATAATAGACATCGTTTGCCTGATTTCATATTTAAACTATATTCTACCAAAACAAAAAATCTATTTAAGCTTGACTCATCATGACTAACCTTGACTGTCTTTGGTTTCCACAAATTCATTTGCATTCTCTCTTGCACTCTAGGCAATTCAAACTTCTTATTTTGACTTGATGGCCTTGTACCTCTATTAGGATAGAATCTTGCAATGTGTCTCATATTATGACAACTATAGTAAACAACCTCATACATAACTCTTAACTGATGTGAATTATGACTCCTTATATAGTCCCATGAATACTCATTCTTAGAAGGTATTCTAAACTCTCTTACTTTATGATCAAACTATCTTCATACACAATTGTAACCATTTAATACACTAGCATACCTCATAGCATTAGGCTATTTGATTGGTCTTTTCATGTTGAACATCTTATCTTCATTAGATTTATCCTTAACTTAAGCTACCACATTTTGTTTTTCTTTGAAACAAAGACCTATCTTATCACTTTCAGACTTTTGAATACTCAAGATGTCAACTAGAGCCTCAGTGCTCTTTTCAAACTTCACAAAGGTCTTCACCTTGCTAGATGCTTGATCTAACTTAGTTTTCAAGGATTCCACTTTAGTTTCATACTTGGTGCATTCTTTTTCTTTAGATTTTATGCTAGAAGTGACTATCTCCCTCTGTGTTTCAATTTGATTGATGATCTCATCATACTCCTTGGATGTGTAATTCAATATTTCCTCAAACAAAACAATCTACTCTTCATAGTACTTAAATAGTAATATTAGTTTGTGATTATTTCTTATTTATAATTTCAACTCCTTTAGGAAACTTACCATTTATGCCTCAAGGTTCACTTCAACTTCTTCTTCATCTGATTCTACATCAACCATAAGGCCTTTCCCATTTGATCAACCCTCATTATCTGATTCTATGGCCATGAATAAGGTTCCATTATTGTCATGTTTAGGTTCATTACTACCATCATCACCATCAGATGTACTTGTGTCACTTACATTAGATGAGTTATTATATTTTTTGGTAAAGAAACATTTCTTGTTCTTGAAACACCCTTTACTACCTTCATACTTCTTGAAATATTTCTTGTTATGATCAGGCTTATAGACCTTCCTATCATATCTATGATGTTCATCATGTTCTTCATCATGCTCAGTTTTATCTTTGCTATGACACTTGGATGCAAAGTGACCAATCTTACCACAGTTAAAACATTTGAAAGACAAGTTACCCTTGTACTTACCATATCCAAACATGGATATTAGTTCATCATCATCAAAATTTGAACATTCTTCATTCTTGACCTTTTTAGATTTTGACTTCTTCTCAACTTTTAAAGTTGTTTCCTTTTTGGGACGTCTTCCTTTATTTTTTCTTATCTCATAGGCAGTCAAGATTCCATTAAGCCCATCCATTTCAAGCTTGTTCAAATCTTGCATCTCTTATACTAAAAACATCTTAGAATTAAACTTAAGAGTTAGTGTTCTCAATACCTTTTGAAAAACTATAGATTCTTTCACTTCTCCTAATCCTCTAATGAAATCAATTACTTTATCAACCTTCAACATGTAAGATGCAATTGTTTCATCTTCATTCATATTCAAATTTTCAAACTATCTCCAATGGGTCTATAACTTGGCCATTTTCATCTTGGTATCTCCTTCATAGATAGTCTTCAATTTGTCCCATATCTCTTTGGTTGATACATAGTGCATCACCTTCACAAGTTATACCTCTGATAGTCTATAAAGAATGGCATTCATTACCTTTGAGTTATTTTCACTAGACTTATTACCTATTGCATCAGTTGGTGGAATAGGAAGAGCACTATATCCATCCATAAATGACTACCAAATATCATGACCTTGAGACATCAAATATATCTTCATATTGATGTGCCAAAAGGCATAATTAGATCCATTAAATAACTGAGCCTTATTGGTATAGAAACCATCTTGAGTTTGCTCACTAGTGATCCTTGCTTCTTGGATCTCCTTTAAGGTGTTAGACCTGCTTCAAAGGCATAGGGATTTGATACCAAATGTTAGAATAATAATGACTAAGAGGGTGGGGGGTAAATCAGTCATTAAAAACTTTCTTAACAATCTAGCTTAAGCAATTATGAAACATTCAAATAAGCATAAATATCTTGCAAGCATAAGCACCTATCCACATAAGCATGAAACACAATAACACATAATATATATGGGAAAATATAAAGGGGAATAAAACCCAATGATATATGAAAATGGAATTATTTCTATAATATAAACATAAAATTTATTGAAGTACCAACTCCATATGGAGCACCAACCCCAACTAGCTAAGCACCAACTTAGCTAGGCTTTCGCAAGTACCCACTTGCAAGGAGGCACCAAACCCATATATGACCTAGAACCAACTCAATGACCTAAATTATTTGATAAATTTTATAAAATTTTATTTCTCAACCAACCAATTATGACCACCTCTTCAACACTTCACACTCTTAGCCCTCTCAAACTGCCTTCTCAGTCTCTTCGCTCAATTGGCCCTCTTCTTGACTTGATTAGATCATATGACCTTGATTTTTATACATAATACCCATGTTATATGTAGAGTAATTTCTTACTCTACATCATATTTAATTTATCTTTTGGTTTGAACACTGTAATTATAGTTCCTATGCATCTTGGGTGAAGCCGCAGAGTTTTGATGCAGAGGACAAGTTCATTTTTGCTTAAGTGTCAAAGTGCAGCGAAAGCTACCAAGTGTCATCCTCAGAACACGGTCCCTTTTTCCCCTTTTATTCCTTTCATTTCAATTTTGGCCTAAGTATTGGATTTAAGCAGAAGCTGCTAAGTGTAACTTTTTGAGGACAGAACCAGCCAATTAGAAACTTTCAAAGACCCTTTTGTAGCTTTCCAGGAAATCACGGATCGTGCCACGTACCCAGTAGCAATTCAGTAGAATACACCATGTGGTAGCATCTGTGTATCATAGAGGTACCCACATTTTCTTTTGATGAAGACTCTCAACAAGCCAAGCTTTGAATCAATGGAAAGTG
The DNA here is from genome assembly GCA_037957365.1 of Torreya grandis. Lineage (NCBI taxonomy): Eukaryota > Viridiplantae > Streptophyta > Pinopsida > Cupressales > Taxaceae > Torreya > Torreya grandis. Next base: position 1,729,618 of record JARHVA010000135.1, read on the forward strand.
CTAGGTGGCAGTTGCACAGGCCCTGAGCTCCCCTTTTGAAGAATAAGTGAAAGTCACCATGTGTCAATGTCTAGGAAACTTTGGTTCAATGCCTAGGTCCAATGCTTCAATTCAATCATTTTTTTTTCCTAAGTGCCATAAAGTAGCAGATGCTACCAGGCATCACTCTCTAGGTCCCTCTCTACTCCATCCATAAAGAAAGTGGAAGGCACCAAGTACCACAAGATGAAGAAGTAGAAGATGCCACGTATCTTCCCAGAAGCAACGGAGGTTGCCATGTGTCAACCTCCAAGAAACCACCTTGAGCCCGATTGCCAAATAAAGATTATGGTGAGTCCTAGATGATTTATTTAAAGGATCGAGGAAGCGCTGAGTGTCAACAAGTAAGGACTGCCACGTGCATCCATCCCTTCCTAAAAGTTGCCTAAGCAAGGAATGCATAAGTTTTGTTTTGATAAAATTACAAAGTATCGAGGAAGCGGACTACGACAGGTGTCAGAGGTGGAGCACTACTCAATGAAATATGGAGAAAGTGGAAGTGGCCAAATTTCATCCTCTAGTGTCTTCTAGACAAAGGAGAGGGTTTTTCATAAATTGGCTAAGTGTCCTCTTCCATCTTAACAGAATAGAGTGCCCATCTACCTGTTATAGTGAAAATGGAGGGAAATTCGGTGAGAGTTACTCCAGGTAGATGGAATAGTGCATCGAGTAGATTTTTGGGGCTTGCAAGCATTGAAGGCTCCATCTATTTGTCCCCTAACTGCAGAGGCAGAGTAGATAGTTGAGCAACCAAAGAGGTGAAGGAATGAAGAATTTTAGGTGCAAAAAGAGGTACTAGACATAGATCACCATGCCACAGTCAGGGTGGTTCCTGATAAGACCAGAATGCATCCAAGGCATTGAATGCACCATCTATTTTGTCCCTTGTGAGTGAATGATGGAGTGAAATTATGTGGGAAAGGAAGCGATCGAAGTAGACACCCAAGGCTATAAAAGCAAGATTGTAAAATCAAAAGAAGGGGGGAAATTTTCTCATAGTTTTAAACTTTCTGAAGTTTGTGACCAGTAATATCATTTGCTCTTGTCTCAATTTTCTTGAGTTGTAAGGTTGATATAATTGTGCATGTTTCTGTGCCCTTTATGTAGCTAAATGAAATAAGGAAATTTGAACTCCATGCCTTGGTTGGTGTTGTCTGTGTCATTTCAAAGTAGTCTATACTATAGATTTTCTAATGCGGTGATTAGAAATGTTATTTGATTTTGTCTCATTTTCTTGAATCTGAAGATTTACATGATTGTACGTGACTTTTGTGCCTCTTATGTGATTGTAAGATTTTATTAAGAAGATTGAACACTATGCATTTGTTTATAATTCTTGTATCTCAACAAAAGACTCCCCTGTTGTGAGCCTCTGTTTCTATTATTTCAATCTTTTACATTGATCATGCACTTGTCTACTCTTAAATGTAATTGAATCATATAATAGTCTCACTATGCTCAGGTTAGGATTAGGATTACATTTAGGTGCATCACCATAGTTAGGTTTTGATTCTTGCATTTTTGCATTTTTGTTTAGTCTCCTATCCCTTTTCCCCAACACCCAATACAAAAGAAGAGACCAGCTTCTCTAAAATTTGGAGGTTATTTCAAACCGCATTGTCCCATAGTTTGAAACTTCCCACTGTTTTTGATTAAGATCAAGTGCAATTTTAAGACATCAATAGTTTCTAGCATGCTCAGTGGGACCAATCTTCCAAGGAGTTAAAGAATTTTGGTGTATCCTTCAGCCAATCTGCCTTTGGAGGTTTTATCGACACCAACAACGACTCTGAGTCATCAGTCAATCAAGTGGCATCATCAAGGAATCACCTTTTGGTATGTATAATTTAGTTACTCATAGCTATGAGTCTTATTCTCCTTCATATATTTATCAAGAACAAGCTTCTCCTGGAACCATGTCAAGTAACAAGGATGCTAATGGTTATGAGCTGTACCAATCTTATGTCCAGTCTCCCAATATGTCACGCCCCATGTTCAACTTGACCTTATTTTCACCTTCAAAAAAGCATTGTTGGGATTTAAAAAATATGTGTTAGAGCTTGATAGCATAAGGGGATATGCCCAAGAGATTCCTTGTCATGTCATTTATCAAGTAAGGGAAGCAATTGATCTGATTAAAAGTGAGTGGGATCCCATTGAAAGGGCAAATTGGCAAAATCTTATGTAGGAAATGCTAGATGTGTGTGGATTGATTGCATTTATAGAAGAGAGGCTAAGCAGTCATGAGAACTAGCCTTGCCAAGTCTACCAAACTTCATATCCACCACCACAAACCCCATATCAAACATGTGCCACCCCTATTCATGAACAAGGTCAGACTTGTCAGGATCGTTTCCCTAATAACGTAGAATCTATGATAGCAGTAAGTCAAGAGGACTCTAAACCCTCACTATCTCCTCAAGCCCCTTTCATTCTTCTTCAAGAAGCTTCTTGTTTTCCATTACAGCCTTCTTCTTCATCCCCTTCTAAAGGAGAATATATTTTAAAAGAAGTAATTGAGTATGCAGAAGAGTACGCTCAATTCATGGCTAGTCAAGGGGATTCCATAACTTCAGATGAGGAGGAGATCATTTCAAACTTCTTTCTCACTCTGTAAGAGTATATGGAGGAACATGGATACTCCCTCAACTAAGTCATTGAGATAGATGACACTATCTTTCAAGAAGGCTATGAATTAGCCAAATGTGGAGAAGACAGAATCGAGGCTCAAATGACTATGCAGAAGGAATGCCAGTTTTTAGATTCATCCTTACAAGAGGATGAAGTCATCACGGAGCATGATGATGAATTTGAAAGAGATGAGCCAAAAGGTGGTAGATATCAGAAGGCACAGAGTGAAGAACCAATAGCCAACGATTTCTTGAAAACACCTGATAGCATGAGGAACTAGTATTCAATGAGCATTCAAGGATAAGAAGAGTTTGTAGGTGTTGAATACATGTTTTGCTCAAATTTGTTCAAGTGCAAGAAAATTCATGTGGTCAACGTAGAAGACATCCCATCAAAGGTATATCCGTTAGAATCACTGGTATGGCAACATAAGTTGCCTTGTCATAAAGAAGTCATTGGAAAATTTGTTTTTGATCTTGGAGGGAATAAGAATTTGTAATTAATGTAGTTAGGTAGTTTCCATTCCCACATCGCTTTGTTTTATTATTTGCTTTCCCACTTTCTTTTAAAAATAAGTGTTTTAAACACAGATTCAGCATCTTAGGAATTATTTAATTCTTTAATTCTTGCCACAATAAATGCTTCCCCAAATCTTTGAGATCTCCAAAGTACCTTGCACCGCATAACATGTCCACCTCGATGCTTCCCTAAGATTAAGTAGGATTTGCCAATGGTCACCCAAAATTAATGTTATTTGGGACTTGATAGGCCCATAAATACCCCCTTAGAAAATTTTAAAGTTTACAACTCTCAAGCATTCCTATGAAAATATCTTGCTCATTGCGATTGTTGGTGCCTAGTGTAAATTGTTTCAGCAAGCATATTTTTATCTTGAGAAAATTTCATAGCAGAGTATCATACAAAAAACATAGAGATGGCAGGAGCATCATCTTCTCAGCAAGGAGAAAGGACATTGGGATATCTCGATAGATTACTAGCAAGCAAGTCATACACTATAGCTCCTACACAGCCACCCAAAAGCTACCCAAGAACCAAAGCCCTAGGAGTCAGCCAAACCAGCGACCCATCCAAAGTAAGGGACTATGTAGATGGAATCGTGGATCTAATTTTGCAAAAAACTAGTGGCAAGAATCTCATAGAAGGGGCACACCAAAGATGCCTGTAAAGAGCCAAGGCAAGGCAATATGAAACATTCAAGATGAGGATCTAGACCTCGCAACTGGTGCAATTCATCATCCCAGCTATGCACCCATGCCTAGATATAATTAAACTGTGTGTAGACTTACTCAACCCACAATCTTGCTCCATCCAGCAAGGCCCATTTATGTTGCAGGTCACCCCTCAAGCTATTAGGGACATGCTTGCCTTGTGATACGATGATACCACCACCTTCCCCACCATTGATAGGATGCAGAGGATGTGGGCAAATGTCAACAATCAAACTAGGTTTTTGAGGTCTGAGTTGCAAATAGCTGATGGTGATGCAATGGTACCCATGCTACCAATATCAAGGACTCAGTTCGCACCCACCAACCAAGATGCATTGTCAATGATGGCTCTCATCTTTGACATGAAGGATGACATGGTGGTATACACTGAGTAGATGGCCATTCTCTTTAAGCTAAAAACAATTGACAAGATGTAGGAGTACCATCTTGATTTCTCTAAGCATATCACCTTCTCGATGGTTGAGTAGCTGGCCCAATTTAGGTTAAAGGGGATATTTAGGTATTCCTCCTTTTTATTCCATCTCATTTTTCACCAGAACCCTGACCTCTTATCCCAATTTATGAGCCTCAACCTATATGACCCAGCCTTTGATCCCCATAAAACTATTCATGTGTCTGCATGGACACATGTTTTATCAAAAACCAGTGACACATATGATTTCTAGGAACTGTTCATCACCCCTATTCTTCATTGCCTTAGCCTCGAGCCTGTGATAAATAGGTTATTCCCAAGTGTCACAAACCTCTTGGTTATTTGTCCCATCCCATGCAACTTCTACTTTGGGGTCCATCATACGACCTTAAGGGTCCACAAATTTTGTGGGGAGCCAGTATTTCTACCAAAATATTTAACTCTTCGATTAGCATTCCTAGAAATCACAAGGTAGGTGTTGGTGGTTGACAATGAATATGGGTCTGAGAAGAAGAAAAGGAGATTGTTCAATCTCCTGTGGATGACAGGCAGTGTGAGCCTAAAAGCCAAAGAAGCTAAGACTGTGTTGCTAAGGAAATTGACCTTCCTGGGTTTCTTGTTAGTCGAGGACAAGTGGGTTTATGACCCAATAGATTACATAGCCTCCTTAGTGAGGACAAATAGAATTGGAGCCAGGATTATGCATGAAAGTTGCCCCTTCTGGGAAACTAATAAAAATCCTACAGAAGACACCCCTAGTCTCTATGTTGAGCTAATAGACCTACCTCTCCCACTGAATATGCCATGGGAGACCTTCTATGATAAATAGAGAGAGTTTGATCCCAAGGCTAGGATGACCTCTGGTTTGAGAAGGATGCTAAGGAACCAAGGATGGGATGTAGAAAAAATTGAGGCCTATTGGAAAATAGGCAAGAAATTTCCTAGACCACCCATGCCTTCAGAGGCATAGATTTAGATGAAAGGTGAGAAGAGCTCTTGGATGAATGGCATACATCCCCTACATCTAGCCCAGACACAAGCCAAACATTGACACATGGGGCAAAGCAAGCAGTTAAAGCAGGACCAAGCCAACAACCACAGACTTTAATGCAAGTTGCAGCTGCCACAAAGCAACAAAGAAGTGTGGTGTCTTCACCACCACAAGCCTCCACATCATCGAGAGTAATTGAAGTCCCTAATTCCCCACATGCACCATTGGCAGTGATAGAGGTAGAAGGAAGACAAATGTAACTAGACACCTAGAAAAAGGAGGAGGGTATAATTCCAATTGGACCCAAAAGAGGAAGAGGAGCCTTCATAGTGCCCCATGTAGAGCACTACAACCTCCCCGTAGTTAAGTATTCCTCCCCCTCCTCCCTCTCAATCTATCCCTCACCCTATCAGTGTAGTGCCTCCACCCATTCAAATGACACCTCCTACCACTACTGCCATTCCCATCTCACAAGCCACCCCATCGTTAGCTCCTTAGGCCCTCACACTACCCCATTTTTGTCCCTCTATTCCTAGAAAGATGCCCTTACAACTCACCTCTACCCAACCAATGGCTCTACAATACGGCCTACCGCAAGGATTTCCTTTCATAGGGGGACATATTATGTCCCCTTCCACCTCCCAAACATAGGTTGATGCTGCTAAGAGGGCAAGAGAAGCCTAATTGGAGAAGAAGAAAATTAAGGAGAATAAAGCACCGGCAGTCCCTCATTTGAGGTCACATTTTGACCCCATCCAACTGTAGCTAACGGTGACCCATTTGTCACCCAATGTTGCCAGGCTAAGTGAGCAAATGCAGCCAAAAGACTACACCATGAATGCAGTGGCCATTGACATGTCCCTATTTATGCCGTAAGACAGAGTCGAACTGCTAACCGAATCCACTTTTGTATTTGTAGAAGATTATTTGAATAAATTAAGGAGACTGCAAAAGATGGAGGCTGATTTGGCTCAAGAAAAGCCAAACTGTAATAGTTTGGTTGAAAAAATAAACTAGAAGGATAATGAGATAGCCATTCTATAGAAACAGTTGCAAGATATTGTTTCCCTTCAGGCTTAATGGGTAATTCAGGCCCAAAATGATTCTTTGAAGACAGAGCTTGCACTTGCCAAAGATGCAACAATAGCTCTAAGATGGGAAAATGCAACATTGCAGGGAAGAGTCAAAGGCCTCCAAATTTAGGTTACCTAATCATAGCAAGGGCTACTAGAAGAACAAAATAAGGCTATAGTTTTCAAGCCCAAATTCAAGCTGAGAAGCAGAGGACCACACAACTGGTGATTAAGCTGGCCAATAGGCCAAGAGGTGTCAGAGTCAAGCAGATGGTGAAGGATCTCTATGAGTCAGCATGGGAAAGGATCTCTTTTGAGATCCTCTAGCTCAGACCACTTTTCACCTTCCTATGCAATGCGCAATAGCTGTGTAAAAGGGTAGAAAATCTAGTACAAATCATTCTGGCCATGATCTCTCAGAGAGTCACAGACTCTCATTCATTATTGGAGAATCTCTACAGCTCAAGGGATGTGACATTGGTGGCTGTGGGGATCCCTGATAGAATAAATACCATAAAATATATTAATGAAGAGCTCAGTCACAATGTCATGGCCAACAATTATAGAAACTGTCTCGATGTTGTGAAGGAAGGCATCAGTGAGATGAGACAACACATTGAGGATTTGGTGCAACTAGGCTTGCCTTCCCCATTTCCAAATGCAAAGATGGTCCTGATGGTTGATCAACTTTAACCATTGCTACTGGCTAAACAAAGGGATCAGATAGTTTTCCAGAGCTTGTAGGATGATTCCTCGGCCTAGGAGGTCAAAACTATTTTGATTCCTATTTTTTGGTTAGAATCCAAGCTGAAAGCCACTGCCTAGTCCTGTAAAGATTTTCACACAAGGATCTCATTAGCTTGGATCTATCCTTTGATGACTTGAAGAACAAGCAAGGATTATCTTACCATGATTGGTCTATCTTCCAGATAGCTCTTTTGAAGCTATAAATTTTGAAATTTTGATTGTGTGGGAGTCGGGTTCTTTTTGAGCAAGATCAAAAGCCCTGGTGGTCACCAATAATTGTAGAGTAATTTCTTACTCTACATCATATTTAATTTATTTTTTGGTTTGAACACTACAATTTTGGTTCCTCCACATCTTGGGTGAAGCCGTAGAGTTTTGATGCAGAGGACGGGTTCATTTTTGCCTAAGTGTCAAAGTGTAGTAGACGCTGCCAAGTGTTGTCCTCAGAGCACGGTCCCTTTTTCCCCTTTTATTCCTTTCATTTCAATTTTGGCCTAAGTATTAGATTCAAGTGGAAGATACCAAGTGTCACTTTTTGAGGATAGAACCAGCCAGCTGGCAACTTTTGAAGACCCTTTTGTAGCTTTTTATGGAATCACAGATCATGCCATGTACCCAATAGTAGTTAAGCAGAATGCACCACATGGCAGCATCCATGTATTGTAGAGTTACCTACATTTTCTTTTGATGAAGACTCTCAATGAGCTAAGCTTCAAAGTAGTGGAAAGCACCAGGTGGAAATTTCAGAGGCACTGAGCTCCCCTTTTAATTGAGAAGTGGAAGTCACCACGTGTCGACGTCTAGGAAACTTTGGTTCAACACCTAGGTCCAATGCTTTGGTTTAATCATTTTATTTTTCCTAAGTGCCATAAAGTAGCAGACGCTACTAGGCATCACTCTCTGGGTCCCTCTCTACTCCATCCATAAAGAAAGTGAAAGGCACCAAGCACCACAAGACAAAGAAGTGCAAGATGCCACGTATCTTCCTAGGAGTAGCGGAGGTCACCATGTGTCAACCTCTGAGAAACCACCTTGAGCCTGATTTCCAAATAAATATTATGGTGGGTCCCAAATGATTTATTCAAAGGATTGAGAAAGTGTTGAGTGTCAACAAGTAAGGACTGCCACGTGCATCCATCCCTTCCTAAAAGTTACCCAAGCAAGGAATGCATAAGTTTTGTTTTGATAAAATTACAAAGTATCGAAGAAGCGGACTGCGACAGGTGTCAGAGGTAGAGCACTCCTCAATGAAATATGGAGAAGGCAAAAGCAGCCAATTGTCATCCTCTGGTGTCTTCTAGACAAAGGAGAGGGTTTTTAATAAATTAGATAAGTTTCCTCTTTCGTCTTAACATAAAGAGTGCCCGTCTACCTGTTACAGTGAAAATGGAGGGAAATTTGGTGAAAGTTACTCTGGGTAGATAGAACAATGCATTGAGTAGATTTTTAGGGCTTGCAAGCATTGAAGGTACCATCTATTTGTCTACTAATAGCAGAGGTAGAGTAGACCATTGAGTGGCCAAAGAGGTGAAGGAATAAAGAATTTTAGGTGCAAAGAGAGGTACTAGACACAGATTGCCATGCTGCAGTCAAGGTGGTTCCTGATAAGACCAGAATGCATCCAAGGCATTGAATGCACCATCTATTTTGTCCCTTGTGAGTGAATGATGAAGTGGAATTGCACGGGAAAGGAAGTGATCAAAGGAGACACCCAAGGCTATATAATCAATATTGTAAAATCTAAAGAAGGGGGAAAATTTTCTCATAGTTTTAGACTTTTTGAAGTTTGTGATCAGTAATATCATTTGCTCTTGTCTCAATTTTCTTGAGTTATAAGGTTGATATAATCGTGCATGTTTCTATGCCCTTTATGTGGCTAAATTAATTAAGTAAATTTGAGCTCCATGCCTTGGTTGGTGTTGTCTGTGTCATTTGCAAAGTAGTCTATACTGTAGATTTTCTAGTGTGGTGATTGGAATTGTTATTTGCTTTTATCTCATTTTCTTGAATCTGAAGATTTACATGACTGTACGTGACTTTTATGCCTCTTATGTGATTGGAATATTCTATTAAGAAGATTAAACACTATGCCTTTATTGACAATTCCTGTATCTTAGCAAAAGACTCCCTTGTTGTGAGCCTCTGTTTCTATTATTTCAATCTTTTACATTGATCATGCACTTGTCTGCTCTTAAATGTAATTGAATCATATAATAGTCTCATTGTGCTCAGGTTAGGATTAGGTTTACATTCAGGTGCATCACCATAGTTAGGTTTTGATTCTTGTATTTTTTCATTTCTGTTTAGTCTCCTATCCCTTTTCCCCAACACCCAATACAAAAGAAGAGACTAACTTCTCTAAAATCTGGGGGTTGTTTCAAACTGCATTGTCCCACAGTTTGAAACTTCCCATTGTTGTTGATTAAGATCAAGCACAATTTTAAGACATCAACATTATATATTCATGATAGTTTATATACACTATTATTATGGCATAAAATACCTCATTTGGTTCTTCATATTTATATATATTTTGCTCCAACTCACACACACTCAAACTAGTCAACTAAGCATATTAGGCCTTATTCTTACACTAGGATCTTGATCATACACCTATTGGTTGGACATAAAAACTTTAACACTTATATTTTTTTTATAAAATAGGACTTATTACATTCCAAAAACATTAATAAAACATTAAAATAGGTTGGTCATTGCATATAGGGAAAAAACTCTTTAAGGCCTTAAGGAGAACTAATTCAATTAGGCCTTCATTAGCACACATTACCCTTTGATCTTTTTGGAGCACATTAAAACTTCATAAATGGTATTAAAACTTCGTATGAAACTAAAATATACACTTAATAAACTCTTATTATTTCCATTACACATTTTATCTCCAATCACCACTTGAAGCATGCCATTTATATTGTTGATAATTAGGCCTGTGCATACCCAAAAAGTCTATCTTGGACTACTGAAGATAAAACACCAATTAGATAAAACTACATGAAAATTATTCAAATATTAAGAAAACTAATTACCTAAAGGTCATCAAAAACTTCATTATATACTTCAAATCAGGGTATACAAGCTCAAATGCTTCTCTACAGAATGATCACTCTGAACTACCAACTAGAATCAAAACACAGTCATGGAAACTTGAAATTTTGATACCTAAAAGAACACAATAAAGGAATTAAAATACATGTAAATTATCCTAAATCATACTAATAATAACCTATAACAAAAATATCATAATCTATATTTGAAATTATTAGTCTAGCAAACCATTTGTTAACCTTCTCTCTCATAGACCTTACTCAGCCAATCAAGCCATTTTTGTTTCAGCATTATCACTACTTTCACTAACTACCACAACTTATACAAAACATGGATATGAAATAAAAGTACAAAATATAAAAAACATTTAAATTATCTTCTTCAACTCAGGGCATATAGTCTCAAACTCATCAATGCAACTTGCTTACCAAGAACTCCCAATTTGCCTTGAAGATTAGTCATGGTGATTTTGACATTCAAAATCTATATGAAAAATTTCAAATACTCCTAATGTATGTGGATTATATTATTTTATCATTATAAAATTATTATATATAAATATAATATGTTCAAAAGGCAATATTGGTTTTATATACCACTCTTATGACCTCATTATACACAAAACTCACTAGGCTAGACAAGTCAACTTGTGAGTAAAGTTTTGTTATATAAAATGATTAAAACAAATTATATTCAACATGAACGTGTATCAAAATTATTTAAAAACATATCCATGTACTTTTATTCATCCCTATTCCATTATAACACATCCCTAATCATCTTCTCACTTCTACTTGGGTTTCTCACTATTTGCACCATCAAGCTTGTTAGCAATAAGTTGTTTTAGATGACTGGTCTAGCACACTTGAGGAATATAACCTATCAAAAAACCACCATGTACATAAAATAAAAGTATAAACCTTATTGTACAATGATTTTCATACTTTGACTTGGTCAAACATGACTGCTACATCAAATCTCTAAGAAACTAACACTTTTTTATAGGGTCTACTTACACACTAGACAAACCAATCACACTTGTATGTGATTGGGAGAGTTTAATACAACATAAAATAAATTATATATACATTTTAGACCATTATGTGATGTTTTTAACAATATATTTCACAGCGAGTCATTATTAGGGTTTTAGAGAGGGTTAACACTATTTTTGGTGTTAACAATTATTCATAAAGGACTACCCCTCATTTCCAAAACTAATGCCTAAAGATCTTAGATAAGACCCTTCCCCATATATAATTAAAATATTATGTTCCCATTTATATTTTACACATTCCAATCAACACCTAAAAGTCCTTCTCAGGTTGAGAACCCTTCATTATATGTACACGAGAGACCTCAAAACAATTTGTCATGCCTTATCTTGCAAACCATGACATAAAAATTTATGAAATTGCTTGAAAAAACATATAATACATTTAAAAAAACTCAATTATACATAATATCATTGGAAACATAACCTCATACCCTATTAGGCCATACTCTCTCTCTTTGCTCTCTTGGACCTTAACCTCCAAACCACATTAGGCCTAAAAGCTAACCTTCATGATTCTTTCCATTCACTCTCCACATCATACTCAAAATAAATCAACCTCTCTCTTGATAAAACATTTATTTACATTCTTCATATGCCTTGATAATAAATCATGATGCCTGATTAGGCTAGGAAGGACCTAGAAATGGTCTAGATGTAGACTAGGTCTGTAGGTCCTACCCATGTAGGCTCACCCTGAGACTCACATGACTAATATAATGCCTCATATACATGATAAATCAACCTCATAAAACCTCTTATGTCTCTATACATACATCTCACCAAGAGACCATGCTCAAACCTTATCACTAGGACTTTAAAATCTATGATTAGTGTCATGACTAGGCTTTTCAAGCACTTGAAGCTTGACAATTGATCTTAAAACACTTTTTAATGCTTCTACACCTTGATCACATGCCTTAATTCTATTTAAACAATGTCATACCTTTGTACATACCTCTTCATGCTCACCATACACATGCTCATGATATGACTAGGCTTCTCAAGACACCTTATACTCAAAGACGAGTAATCAAACATACTTACCTTCAATGATGCTATCAAAAAAGAATATTTATCAGAAAACACTCTTATACTACTATAATAACCTTAAAAATAACCAATATAATAATCATTAGGTTGACTTAAAATTCTCTCTCAATATAAATACATTCGGTTGCCTTCTTGTCACATGGATTCATTGTCACATCAAGCACATATGATCATGTCTCACAAACCATTCACCATGCATCTTCACCAGATGCACCTTGACATCAGTGAAATTAACCTTGACATAAAATGACATCAAAATTAACATCAATAACAACACTTTTCAACATACATACACTCTCTTAGGACGTTTTGAATCATTTACAAACATTTAACAACATTTGGATTTCACCCAAGACTCGAAAACACCTAACAAGGCCTACTTAAGAATTCAAATTTTCAAACTTTGGATTTTGGTAGGAAAACTCAAAAGTCCTAGAAACACACTAAATAAAAGACTCTCAATGAATCTAATACCACCTTATGGGACCCAATAAGACCCCTAACACCCAAATAAAACCTAAAATGACTATCATGGGACTCTTGAATACATTTGCATTCATTGTTCCTTGTGATGCTTTGCATCATACTCCATCAGTGGGAAAAGTTTGAGCTCCTACTCAAATTCATTTGTTCCAACTTATTCTTTGCTTTCTAATTATTTTTCCTATGTTCTTCTAATATCCTATTGTTTTTTATCCTCTTTTCTTTACACTTTTTTATTATCTAATTCTTGTGTCTTTGTCTTTTTTCCTTGTCTTGTCTCTTTAGCAACTCATCCTATAACTCCATGAAGTTTATGGTCTACCAAAACTCTTTTATCTCTTCATCTTATATCTCCTCCATCTCATATTTATCCTCCTCATTCTCCACCTCAAATATTTGGTTCTCATTCTTCACTCTTGTTCTTAATCCATACCTTTCTTTTTCATTGGTTGTGTTTTGTTTAAGCACTCTTTGTTGGTCTTGCTTCTTAACCATGATTTATCATTGGTATTCATTCTCTAATGCCTTATTATGCCTTAGTTATTTATTCATCCTTGTCATACTCTCATCTATATCATATTTGGTTGCCTTATCCATCATTATTTATCTATCTTGAGTCCCCATTGACTCATGTCAAATGATTAAATCTTCATCTTATGTTTTAGGATAGATTTTATCCTTATATCCATCATTTATGGCATGATCCAAAATTACCAATCTCTTATTTTAATTGACTAAAGATCTTATAGATAAATAATTGGTCATGTTTCTCCTCTATCAAATCTTCATCACCTAACATCTCTTATTCAAATTCTTTAATTACTTCAAACAATGCAAATTCAGATTTATTTTCTTCATACCTCTTGTCTTCATCCTCTTGATTCAATTATATTTAATCTTTTATGCCTCCCATGAGGCATCCTATTGATTGAATCCTTCCTAAAAAAGTAATAAATAATTACAAATACATGAAATAAACTATAAAAATCAGCAATATATTGACTCAAACAAGCAACACTTAATTACAATATCATAATTATAAAATTGTTGTCCTCTTTGAGGGGAAATCCTTCTCTGATAAAGCTCAATTCAATACAATTCATGGATGCATTCATACTATTTTAAGCTCCTATTTAAAGTAATCTAATATAAGATAACCACTACTAATGAATGTGGGATTATTACACTATTACACTAAACTATTAGAATAGGATTTGAGGGACATATTATAAATCATATGCATCTATAGCCATTTATTAAATAAGAAAATTATAAAAGGATGGTTAGGACTTAGGGTCCTAACATGCCCTCCCCATTAAAATATTTTCCCTCAAATCTTGAGTGAGGAAATTAATTTTGGATTGGGAGAAGAGGTTCTTAGGTAGCATCTTCTGGTTGTATCCCATGCTATTAAAAGATAACTTTAGTGATGACCTAATTAGAGAGACAATGAGAGTAATTATCAAATATGGATTTAGGATTTGAAAGGATGGAGCTTTATGCATCCAATTTTGGAAGCACTGTTTGAGGGTTTACAATCTACCCAAGGACCTTCTTTAAGCATAAGACATGAAAAATAGGGTACACACATGATAAGGGTGGAATTTCCAACTTATAGGAGACAAGTCCAATATGATGGAGTATTTTATAAGGCCCATAAAATTTTGGAGCTAATTTATCATGGCCTTTAAACTTCAAAGATGATTGCTTTTAAGATTGTAGAGGAAGTAAAACCATATATCCAAGGTGAAATGATCGTTCAGAGTGATGTTGGTCTACATGTTTATTCATGAGATTCTATATTATGTGGAGATTATCCTTGAGAAGATGAAGGATATTATCACATGCATTGAGGATAGTATCAACATATTGTACTTGATATTTCCTTGATATATATAAAATAAGAGAGGGTGGCTTTTGGCCATACACGACCTCATATGGGGTGAGATTAGTGGTCATGTGGTAGGAAGTGTTGTACCACAATTCTACAATAGGTAACTTTTATTACCAAATATTTCACCCTAGAGGAGATAATTCAATCCTAATATAAGATTTTGTCAACATTGTAATACCTCTAGGCCTATGGGTTGCCTATAGTAGAGGTAGACCTCTAGGTTTAAAGGCTAGCTCCCTATATTGTTCCTTAAGTACTTATCACCTATACTAAATGATTACTTATGTGAAAAGAGATAGAAGTAGACATGAAAATAAACTACTCTAAGGGGTGATAAATAAAAAATATCTCCACTATGCTACCATACTCCTACACTAAGAATCATAACCTACAACACTAGTCTTATAGTCCTATAATACTCTAACATTAGTATTTCAAACATGGAGGTGATATGCATGAAACTACTCAAGATAAGTGAACCAGAGACCATTTATAGATACTAAGGATACTTGTACACTTGAAAACACTTCATATGACCTACTAGAGTGGAATAACTTGTATCAAACATGAAAGGATTGAGAGAAAGCAAGGATATATGTCAATCACTTGACTTTTTATTATATATCACTTCACATACTTAGACAAGATAGTTTGTGAACTCAAAACAAGATTGCATATCTATTTCAAAGGTAAAGTACAATATCAAACTATAAGGGCTTCACCATACCAGGTGTGGAAATTTTTTAGAAAATCCAAAATGGATTGCATTTATATAATGTGTGAAAGGAGAAAGAGAGAAGTGAAGCTCAAGGGTCATAATGCCACTTGTCAAGGCATGAGAACTAGTTACATTGAAAAGGAATGAATTGAAGAATAGAGGTGTAGAAGGTCTCCTTAGACAAATGTCCATCTAAATCATGAAACTCTTCAAAACTTGGTGTAGAGGTCTTCAATTATCTTCTTGGAAACTTCTTTCATGATTAGGCATCTTTTGACTATTTGAAACAGGACAAGGCAGAGCTAACACATATGCACCATCAAGGAGGGGTTAGAAGTGTACAAATATAGAAATGGAGTGAATGAATCACAATATTAACTTAGAGGATAGATCTTCAATACAAAAACACATCAATACTTCTAATTTTATCTTACACCAAAGTTCCTGTAAAAAATAATAAATAAAACTCTGATTTTCTCACTGAGCAATCTATCAAATTACTTGAATAAATAATGTAAATAGTTTGTTAAGTAAAACAAACTATTTTCCATATGCATACAAATAAATAAAATTAAAAGATTTCAATTTTCAATAGTTATGAAAACCAAATATTTTTGAGATACTCTCAACAGTAAAACAAATTAATTATCTAGGTAATCAATATCTACCCTAAGTAATAATTAACCTACCATAGGTAAAAAACAACTACCTATGTAAGTTTATACATTATTATAACACCCTCCCATAAGTGAAACATAAGAAGTATGAAACAAATATGGGTCCCATCTACTAAGCTTGATAAGGTACCCATGTACAAACAGATAAAAATATAATAAAAGGAAAGTGGGACTTCATGGGAAATCCCCCCCAAGTACAAATTACTTCACCCTAATCATCTCTTGAAACTAAAGATAATGAGGAGAAGCTAAAGGTTTAGTGAAGATGTCAGCAATCTACTCAGTATCAGGCACAAACTCCAAAGAAAGATCTCCATCCTAAATGAGCTATCAAATGAAGTGCATATGAATCTCAATGTGTTTGGTGCTCTAATGATCAATAGGATTTCATGAAATATAAATCACACTTTGTTTATCACACCAAAGAATAGTAGAACCCTACTGTGTAAAACCAAACTCTCCAAGAAACTATCAAAGCTAAAGGATCTATTGATTATCTTTGACAACACCTTGATACTTTGCCTCAGTGGAAGACAATGAAATAACTATCTAATTTTTTAATGACGAAGCAACTGGACCAAAACTAAGTGTGAATGTTAATCCTTAAGTGGATTTGCAAGTGCCAACATCGCTAGCCCAATCTGAGTCAGTGTATCTAACAAGATGTGGAGGAATCTGTGGTGTCTACTAAATACCAAAGTGTATAGTACCCCACATGTAGCATAAAATATGCTTGGCTACTATCCAATGACTCTCATGAGGTTCATGTGAAAAATAAGAGATAAGGTTCACAACAAATGTAATGTTAGGATGTGTATGAATCAGGTATAAAAGACTAACTACAATTTGTTGATATAATGTCTAATCAACAAGAGGAGTCATGCAAGTGGAAGATAATACAACACCTGACTGATATGGAGTGGGGGAAGGCTTACAATCAACCATGCCAAACCTATGAAGAAGATCTATTGCATACTTTTTCTATCCAATGGAGATACCCTCAGAATATTGATGAACTTGAAGACCAAGAAAGTAATGTACAAGTCCCATATCTGTCATGTCAAACCTATCTACCAACTTGTCCTTGATGTCCTAAATCAGGGAGTCTTAACTGCTAGTGAGAATAAGGTCATCAACATACAAAACTAATATCACAATATTCTCACCTTGTTTTAGGATATACACATTATGATATGACTCACAATTATGGAAATCAAAGCTCAAAAGAAAAGAGTCCATCTTCTCATACCGAGCTTGAGGAGCTTGTTTGAGACCATAGAAAGAATGATGGAGTCTACAAACCAATGATGAGTCCTATAGAAATCTTGGAGGCTGATCCATTTAGATGTCCTCTTGGAGATCACCATGTAATAAGGTACTCTTCACATCCATCTTAAAATCTAACCAATGATGTGAAGTGACAAGAGAAAGTACAAGCCTAATAGATTCCATCTTAGCTATAGGGCAATGGTTTCAAAGTAATCTACTCCTTCAACCTATGAAAATCCCTTAGCTACTAATCTAGCTTTTTACTTATCAATTGATCCATTTGTAACATATTTGGTCTTAAAGACCCATTTACATCTTACAATTTTTCTTCCCTTAGGAAGAAGAACAAGATCCCATCTATGATTCTTCCTCAATGAAGAATACTCATTGTACATAGTAGCATGCCACTCAAGTTTACCAATGGCCTCAAAAAATAAAATTAGATCATCGGTAATGGCTTTTCCTAAAAGATAAACACTAGATATCTATGAGCATGTGCAATGAGAGTCAGATGGATCACCAAAAAAAGAATCAACTACCTGTAGAGTGCTATATGCCCATTTGGGCATGGATGATGAAGTAGATGGTTGAATAGGTGCAACATCAAAATCCTCCTCCATAGGATCAATAGAAAGTAAATCCTCACTATCCTCTATAGAAGAGGAATGGGGAGGAGAAAGAGAAGTACAAGATGTAGACTCTTATGGTGTGGGAAGCTCATCAACACATACATCCCATAAAAATAATACATCATGTGAGACATGATCAAAAAGGTGGTAAGCTTTTACATCTTCACAATAGCCAATAAAAACAAGTGGTTGGATTTTCTTCTCCAATGATTTTCATTTGTCATCCAAAATAAATGCACAAGCCTAACTACCAAAGACATGAAAACCTGAAATATCAGGTTTGATCCTAGACTAAGCTTCTTCAGGTGTCATATTATGTACAACTTTGTGAGGCATATGATTTTGAATGTAGTTTTCATAATTTACTGCTTCAACCCAATATTGTGAACCCAAATTTTTAGAATGAATCATGTAATTTTCCATATCTTTCAATGTTTGATTCTTCCTCTTTGCTACACCATTTAGTTGGGGAGTGTATGTATCATGAACTGATGTTGAATTCCATGCTCTCTACTAAAATCTAAAAAAACATTACTATCATATTCCCCCCCATTATTTGTACATATCTTCTTGAGAGGAAGAGATGATTGTTTTTTGACAAAGGCTTTAAAAGCCTTAAAAGTCTCAAATACTTCACTTTTCAACTTGAGAAAATATACCTAAGTTTTATGAGTGAAGTCATCAATGAATGTGAGTACATATTTTTTCCCCTAAAAAAGAAAGAGTTGGAAAAGACATCAAATCACTATGAACCAACTCTAAGGGTGCATAAATGTGTGTGGCCTTACCAACTAGAAATGGATCCTGGTGTTGTTTACCAACTAGACATCTAGGACATATTCCATCAATATATGAGACCTTAGAAAGGCCATTTATAAGATCTTTTGTACTCATTTTCTTCATATAACAAAACTTAGATGCCCTAGCCTTTCATTCCACAATTTTTTAAGACTATCCCCATGTGCTACAAGTGAAGAACTAGAAGTCCTAGAAGATGACTCAAACTTATCAAAAGTATAAAGTTTTATAGAATGATCTTTATACTTGTAGCAACTATCTCACTAGGATCATTACATTCTCTTATTATAACATCATGTGGAGTGAACTCCATAGTTTTACCAGTACTAAAATGACATACTTAATACATAGAGAAAGATTTGAAGAGTTTAGAGGTACAAGTAATACATCATTAAAACAACCATCTTGTTTTCTAATAGTACCTGATCACAAAATGTCAATCTATGAAGAGTTCCCCATGACAATATGTGATGTAATACAATGTATAATAGAAGACAAGAGATCTTAAGAATGTGTGAGATGATGAGAGGCACCTGAGTCAAAAATCCACTGATCATGTCATGAAGATATAACCCTAGCTGAGAGTGCTTTCCCTTTTCCTATGGAAGGAGTAGAAGATGCAGAAGGTACAAAACTCTTGTGTTGTTTCAATGTTTCCTCTAATGTTTTCATCTTATTAAAACATCTGATTTCATCATGATTAGGACTACCAAAATAATTACAAGGACCAAAAAATTTCTTCTTTTGCTTAAAAGATTTTTTATTCTTAGAAGACTGAGAAGACTATGTAGTGGTGTCTATATATTTATTGAAAGATAGTGGCTTCTACTTTGATTTAGGTGAGGGCTTTCCTTTTGAGGTGTTAGCCACTAAGGCATGACTTGAACTAGGTATAGCATCTAGGGCCATCAGTATTTTTGCTCTATAGTTAGTCTTTCACAAAAAACTTCAAATGAAGGCCATTTGAATTCATCACCTAACGTATCCATCATGGTATAAAAAGTAGAAGAAAATACACTATATGGACCTTTAAATTTTGACAAAATCATGAAGATGCACTCCTTATCATTTTTATCCTTCTCACCATCTTTTAACTGTGATCTAATAAACTTGAATTTTTCCAAAAATTCATCTATAGAAGGAAAATTTGATGAAGATAAAGCACTCAATTCTGCATCTAATTGCAACATTTTGAATTCATTTAATTTTCCAAATAATTTTGTAAACTTATTCCATACATCTTTCAATGTTATAGCATCTACAATATAGAATTGAAGACATCTAAAATGTTGAGGCCAATCAATCCAAGTGCCTCATCTTGCTTGCAACCATATGCATAGTTGTCCTTTTTAGTGGTGAATATCACCCCTGTGTTGTCATCAAAAATACTCCATAAGCCTTTTGACTAAATAATTTGTTGCATTTTAGGCTTCCAAACATGATAATTTATGGAGTTGAGAGGTTTTAATAATCGAGAATCCATTACCGAAGATGAAGATGACATTGATAAAAAGGACATAGACATTCTACGTATAATTTATTTAAAAAAATAGACCCCTCCCATTATAATATGAAGTCACCTCTTGAAAAAATAATGTAAAAAATTGTGTTTTACAAGGTAAAAAATTGTGACTAGTAAATGCTTTTCACAAAAAATTTATAATTTTTTTTTGTGAAAAATAAAAAAAATTGAAAAAAAGGAATGGGATTTGATCCCAAGACCTCTTACAAATTAAATTATTAATAAAATCTCTTTATCCGCTTTGACAATTTCAAATTTTGAAAATATAAGTCATAAATTGACTTTTAAACACTTCCAATGAGCATTTAATGATTAAAAAAAGCCAAAAAACAACTCACACATGTGAAGGTGAATGAGGTGGGTTAACTTATTAAATATTTAATCATCTCATTGGAGTTATCCAGCCAAAACAAAACTCTTCAAATCAATTTTTTTTAAACATTCACATATCTCCCTTAGGCACTTCAAAAGAAGCTTTTAAAAAAATGGTCCCAAGAGCTATACGGCCTGATGTAAGGCTATAAATCCTAATTTGTGAGGGACAAACAATCAGTATATTATGCCTCTATAAAAAATTAGACCCTGATTAGCTTTTGTAAAGCCTCACACAGGTGGAATACGTAGATTTTTATGGAAAAGACTAACTGGAGATGGGCATTGCAAAAAGACTCCCATAAGGTGTACGACCTACTGCAAAATGGTGCAGCCTAGGCTGAAATTTGTCTTCAATCAATATTTGATGCTCCCATATATTTAAATCTGCCAAATTAGAATTGTAATGCCTACTAAAAGGATCTTTAAAATGGGTAAAAACCAGATTTTTTTCTTTGTGATTTCTTTGAACTTTTTTTTTTTAAATTCAAACTTCTGATTAAAAATAAGATATAAAATATTATCAAGATTAATCTTCAAATGTACAAGAAATAAAATCAAATGAATATTTAGAATAATTTTGGGCAAGAAGAATTGCAACCGAAAGCTCCAAAATGCTCTGAAACCATGTAAAAATCCAGAAATGGAGTGAATGATTCACAGGATCAACTTGGAGGATAGTTCTTCAATACAAAAAACCAGTAATTACTTCTAATTTTATCTTACACCAAAGTTCTTGTAAAAAATAATAAATAAAACTCCAATTTTATCATTGAGTAATCTATCAAATTTCTTGAATAAATAATGCAAATAGTTTGTTAAGTAAAAGAAACTATTTGTCATACACATACAAATAAAGAAAATTGAAAGATTTCAATTTTCAATAGTTATGAAAACTAAATATTATTGAGATACTCCCAATAGTAAAATAACTTAATTATCTAGGTAATTAATATCTACCCTAAGTAATAATTAACTTACCATAGGTAAAAAAAAAACTACCTAAGTAAGCTTATACATTATTCTAACAAGGAGAAAGCTTCAACAATTATCAGATGCATCCCTAACCACTACCCATCTTATAGACACTTGTTCTCACCATCTACAGTTACCATCACTATACTTATAGGTATTTATTCACATTTATCACCCAAGTGACCTTTAGTTTCTTAATAAAATCCATAAGGGATGATATAACACCTATCTAGAGTCCTTATACCTTCCAATCCATTAGGCAGAACTTAAAAGGCACCCTAATTGGACTAATCATCCTCTCACTTGGTAGTCATTCTCCATTTTCACTATCTACCACTAATTACTTGTAGTGAATGAGTTTATAGAAGTGTTTCCATGATAATTTTCTATGAGAAATGAAAATGGAAGGTTAGGTCAAGTCCCAATTGACCTCCCCTAGTAATCTTCATCCTTCAACTCTCCTTAGCACTTGAAAAATACATAAAAACCTAAAAAAAACCTTGTTTCAAACTTGCCCATATAAGTAGGGTACAAAATGATCATGTGTCATGGACCCTGAGGGAGTTTAATGCAATTCTAAAACACTTTATTTCTCAACCATCCAATTTTTAATGCATTCCAAACCATCTCTTTCCAATCAGGTCTTTGACAAGGGTTTAGGAGGGTTTCTAGTGTTTCAAACTGTTAGGGATTGTTTATGAAATCATAACATTGAAACCTAAAAATAATTCCATTAATAACATGATAGGGAACCTATTCAACAAATCCTAACTCTTTAGAGTCTCAAGAACATTTTTCATACTGGTGTGAGCTCTTGAAGTTAGCCTCTCGAGCTTAAGAGTGCATTCTAAATGGGTCTAAAGTAAAAAAGGTCAAGTTTGACCAACCTATGTCATTTCTCTACACACCAATGGATCCAAATAGTCTCATTCATTCCCCTAAAGGTTATAAAATGATTTATAAGGTTCATATAGTCTTGGAAGTAGATTTAGACCCCATTAGGGATTTAGGTCTAGTCTTAGGGCTCATAGGCCTGACTATGCTTTAGTTGCTCATAACCACCTCTAAGTGGTTTGTTGTGACTATGATGTCTTTTCCATTTTGGATCATGATTAAAAAAACCTTCCACATCTTTCGTCAATTATCTAATAGTTCCTAACATAACCTTTCACCACCTTCTCACCAAGTTTGCAGTTTGGGCTACCTGAGAGTGCCCTCTATCTAAGATAAAATAGAGGGCATCTTCCCATATATTCAATGAATTTTAAGGTATGAGGTATTAGATAGGTCATGAGGACCTTCTACACTAGATATCAGGGTTGGGTCACACTTTTAGTACCTTAACACATTCAAACTTCTTAAAATTGCTCATTGGGTCTGCGACTGTGTGTGGGGTATAGGACTACCTGTAAGTTGAATGTTTGAATTTGGTTTATTCCCTATTTACTTACTCTAAGATTATCATGAATATGATTCCATTACTATGTCATTAAATCTTAGCATGATCAACATCCCACTTAGACTTATGTCACCTTTCCAAGTTTACACTTCCTATTTGCTAGGACAAGTCTACAAAATAGATTGTAAGTGCATTCACCTTAGGTTAATGAAGCTCTTGTAGGTGAAGATGTATGTTTATAAACATATAGGAAGTGAATTTTTGATTCTACAGTTAATTTATACATATCCAATCATTTTATGTTTTGGCCATTAGATAAGCATGCATCTTTCACTATCATGAACAACCTATGATTATGCTAGATTGTGAGTTGCCACTCAGACCTTCTCAAGTTTCTTATAGGTAGTGATGGGTATATAAACACCATAACATATGATATTGAAATATCTTGAGTTCATTCATGTCACCTCATATTTTTTTGAATTTATCCTATACCTAAAGTTAGTCCTACATCCAAACTATCTCTCTTTGGCATCTAGCATGAGTTAGTCTGACTATGGGTGACTATAGATATGTGTATATGTGCATCAAATAAGAATTGAAAACTCCTATAGGTGTTCATACATACATTACTTGTGTCTCATCAGTCTGATCTCCACTCATGTGACCTCTTCTCATATTTGGATACCATAGTCTTACTCAATACTATAAGTCATTACAAGATTAGTTATTTATCCCATCTTATCATAGTATTCACTAAGTTATTCAAGTCATAAATGTATAAGTTAAAAACCACCCAAAAATTATACTTTCTTGATCAATCATCCATCTTGTTATGTCAAGACCTTACCTATATGATTGGGCTACAAGATGGAAATCACTTATACTATCCCAACCTCAAGATTCTCTAGTATGGAAAGACCAATAGTATGGTAAAAATGTGATTAAGAGAGTTTAAGGTAATATATCTCTATGAATCAACTTTATTTATTATGGACATGGATCTCAAGTCCACCTTATGGTTTGATAGATGTTCTACTACCTCAACCATATTCTCCATGTTTTCAAACTTTAATGAAGGTTTAAAATAAGTCTCAACACCTTCATTTCAATTCTTTTTAGTCCTCTAGTGGAGTTATAGTTAGGCTACTATTAGAAATCTATAGGTGGTATTACATGATCAAAGAGTGTGCATTGAATTGAGGTGTTGTCTTAAGAAATTTTTGAGCTCTCCATCATAATAATGATCTATCTACACTCTTGGACCAAGAAGAAACCTCAAATAGGTTTGAAACCCCTCTACGGCCTTTCAAATTCTATCTCAGACCTCTATAATTGGGCTTGACTATAGATATATTTTTCCATACTTAGACCATTAGATGCCATGGGGTATATAGGTGTAGTCTTTTCAATCATATCTATAAATCATGCAAGACAAATGTATCTAGAGTGGACTCTAGATGTTCAATGAGAAATGAGCTTCTTCAAAACACGGATACCCTACAAATAATGCTTCTGTTGATGATGAAAATTGTGCTTGATCTTAATCAATCAACAATGGGAAGTTCCAAGCTGTGGGACAATGCAGCTTGGTACAACCTCCAGATTTTAGAGAAGCTGGTCTCTTCTTTTGTATCGAGTGTTGGGGAAAAGGGATAGGAAATTAAATAGAAATTCAAATGCAAGAATTGGAACCTAACTATGGTGATGCACCTAAGTGTAATCCTAATCCTAACCTAAGCACAGTGAGGCTATTATAGGATTCAATTACATTTAAGAGCAGACAAGTGCATGATCAATGTAAAAGACTGAAACAATAGAAATAGAGGCTCACAATAGGGGCTTATTTTGCTGAGATACAGAGAATGTCAACAAGGACATAGTGTTCAATAGTCTTAATAGAATCTTCCAATCACATAAGAGGCACAGAAGTCATGTACAGTTATGTAGAAATTCTGACTCAAGAAAATGAGACAAAAGCAAATGACATTCTTAATCACAACTTCAGAGAATCTACAGTATAAACTACTTTAGCAAATGACACAAATAACATCAACCAAGGCATGGAGCTCAATCTTCTTAATTCATTCAGCCACATAAAAGGCACAGCAACATGCACAGTTATATCAACTTTACAACTCAAGAAAATTGAGACAAGAGCAAATGATATTACTGGACAAAACTCTAGAAAGTCTAAAACTATAAAAAAGTTGCCCCCACTTTCCTTCTTGTTTATCGAAGGGTGCTCTTATGGTGATTTCCTCCTCATCTATACTTATGGAATCCTCTTGACTATCCATGAATTGAGCATACTCTTCTACATACTCATTTGCTTCCTCCAAAATATATTCTTCTTTGAAAAGGGATGAAGAAGAAGGCTGTGATGGAAAATGAGAAGCTTCTTGAGGAAGGGTGGAAGGGACTTGAGGGGAAAGTGAGGGTTTGGAGTCCTCTTCCCTCGCTGCCATCATAGACTCTGCATTATTGGGGAAATGACCTCGATAGGTTTGATCTTGCTCATGAACAAGGGTGGAATACGCTTGATCTAGAATTTATGGTGGTGAATATGGAATTTGGTAGACTTGGTAAGGCTGGTTCTCATGAACGCTTAGCCTCTCTTCTAGAAATGCAATCAATCCACACACATCCAGCATCTCATATGTAATCTCTTACCAATTTGCCATTTCAATGGGATCCTACTTAGATCCATTGTGTTCCTCATTTGATGGATGATGCGATAAGGAATTTCTTGGCCATATCCCCTTCTATTATCAAGCTCTAACACATATTTTTTAAATCCCAATTATGCCTTTTTGAAGGTAAAAATAAGGTTAGGTTGAGCATGAGATGTGACATATTGGGGAGACTGGGCATAAGATTGGTATAGCTCATGACCATCTGCATCCTTGTTACTTGACATGATCCTAGGAGATGCTTGTTCTTGATTAAAAATATATAAAGGAGAGTAAGACCCATAGCTATGAGTAACAGAATTATACATACCAAAAGGTGATTTCTTGATGATACCAAGACTGCTTAATTAGCTGATTTGATTTCGAGTCATTGTTGGTATTGCTAAGACCTCCAAAGGCTAATTGGTCAAAGAACACACCAACATTATTCAACTCCTTGAAAGATCAGTCCCACTGGGCATGCCAAAAATTGCTCTTGATTAAAAATATATAAAGGATAGTAAGACCCATAATGAACAAGAAGACAGGTCAAAAGCTTTTATCTTAACTTCTGATGAGGAAGAGATCATTTCTGATTTTTTTCTCACTTTACAAGAAGATATGGAAGAGCATGGACACTCCCTTGACCAAGTCATTAAAACAGGTGACACTATCCTTCAAGAAGTTTGTGAACTAGTCAGATATGGAGAAGATAGCTTTGAGACTCAATTGAGTATGTAGAAGGGATACCAACTTTCAGATTCATCCTTTTAAGAGGATGAAGTCATCAAGGATCATGATGATGCAATAAAGCTAGAATTTGAAGGAGATAAACTGAAAGATAATGGATATCAAAAGGCACAAAGTGAAGCACCAATAGCCATCAACTTCTTGATGACACATGACAGCATGAATAACTAGTATTCAATAGGCTTTCAAAGACAAGAAGAGTTTATGGATGTTGAAAGCATGTTTGACTCAGACGCGTTCAAGTGCAGGTAAATCTGTGTGGCTAGTGCAGAGGATATTTCCCTAAAGATATATTTGTTTCAATCACCGATAGGGAAACATAAGTTGGCTTGTCATAAAGAAGATGTTGGAAAGTTCATTTTTGATCTTGAAGGGAAATAAGGATGTTTTAATTAATGTAGTTAGGTAGTTTCCCATTCATGCATTGTTTTTTGTTGTTGTTTTCCTACTTTTCTTTTAAAATAAGCATTTTAAATGTAGAGTTGGCACCCTAAGAAGTTTTGAATCCTTCAAATTTTGCTGCATTAAATGCTTCCCCAAATATTTTGAGATCTCTAAGGTACCTTGCATCGCATAGCGTGTCCATCTCACTGTTTCCCAAAGATTGAGTAAGATTTGCTAACGGTCATCTAAATTTAATACTATTTGAGACTTGATAGGCCCATAAATATCCCTTAGCAAGTTTTAAAGTTTACAAACTCTCAAGCATTCCTATGAAAATATCCTACTCATTGTGATTGTTAACACCTATTAAGTTTGCTCAGTAAGCATGTTTTTATCTTGCACAAGGCTCATATATCAGGTATTATACAGGAGATATAAAGATGGTGGGAACATCATCTTCTCAACAAGGAATAGGGACACCTGGATATCTCGATAGGTTATTGGCTAGTAAATCATACATTGTGGCTCCTGTGCAATCATCAAGAAGTTATCCGAAGACCAGGGTCCTAGGAGTCAGTCAAACCAATGACCCATCAAAGGTAAGGGATTACACAGATAGAATCATGGAATTGATCTTGCAAAGAGCCAATAGTATGAACCTAAGAGAAGGAGCACACCAAAGGTGTCTACAAAGAGCCAGGGCAAGGAAATATGAGATGTTTGAAATGAGGATATAGACCTCACAACTAGCTCAGTTCATGGTCCCAGCTTTGCACCCATGCCCTGATGTAAATGAATTATGTACAGACTTGTTCCATCCATAATCTTACACCATCCAACAAGGTCCCTTCATGTTATAGGTCACCCCACAAGCTATCAAGGACATGCTTGCCCTATAATATGATAGTACCACCACCTTCCCCACCATCGATAGGATGTAAAGGATGTGCGTGAATGTCAACACTTAGACAAGGTTTTTGAGGTCTGAGTTACAAATGGCTGATGGGGATACAATGGTACCCATGCTCCCTGTACCAAGGACTCAGTTCATGCCCGCTAGCCAAGATGTGTTGTCAATGATGGCACTCATCTTTGGCATGAATGATGACATGGCTTTATATGCTGAGAAAATGGCCATCTTGTTTAGGCTAAAAATAGTCGATAAAACATAGGAGTATCGACTCAACTTCTTGGAACACATCACTTTTTCAATTATGGAATAGCTGACCTAATTCAAGGCAAAAGGGATATTCAGGTATTTCTCCTTTTTGTTCCATCTAATCTTTCACCATAATCCTAACCTTTTCACCTAGTTTATGAATTTGAACCTATATGACCCAACTTTCGACCCCCAAAGGACCATTCCTGTGTCTACATGGACACATGTTTTATCAAGAACTAGTGACCCATATGATATTTGGGAACTATCTATTACCCTTCTTCTTCATTGCCTTACCCTTGAGCCTGTCATAAACAAGTTATTCCCAAGTGTTACAAACCTCCTGGTTAGTTGCCCAATCCCATGTGATTTCTATTTTGGGTCTCGTCACACAATCATAAGAGTCCATGGATTCTGCACAGAACCAGTGTTGCTACCAAAGACCTTAACTCTTAGGTTATCATTCTTGGAAGTCACTAGGTAGGTATTTGTAGTTGATAATGAGTATAATTCTAGGAAGAAGAAGAGGAAAATGTACAATCTCTCATGGATGGCAGGCAACGTAAGCTTGGAAGCCAGAGAAGCTAAAACTATGATGTTGAGGAAGCTAGCCTTTTTGGGGTTCTTATTAGTTGAGGACAAATGGATTTATGACCCAACTGATTACATAGCCTCTGTAGTGAGGACAAATAGAATTGGAGCTAAGATTGTGCACGAAGGCTGCCCCTTTTGGGAGACCAGGAAAAAACCTACAGAAGATGCCCCTGGTCTCTATGTTGAACTGATATATTTGCCCCTACCATAGAATAGGCCATGGGAAACCTTCTATGATAAATAGAGGGATTATGATTCCAAAGTCAGGATGACTTGTGGTTTGAGAAGGACACTGAGGAATAAAGGTTAGGATCTAGAGAAGATTGAGGCTTATTGGAAATATAGGCAAGAAATTTCCCAAACCACCCATGCTTTCAAAGGCATAGATTCAAATGAAAGGTGGGATGAACTCTAGGATGAGTGGCATCCATCCCTTGCATCTAACCCAGAAACAAGTCAAGTGCCAAAACTCAAGGCAAAATAGGAGGCTGGAAAAGGTCCAAGCCAGCAACTGTAGACCTTGGAGCAAGCTACAGCTACTATAGAACAACAAAGGAGTGTGGTGTCATCACCACCACAGGCTTCCCCATCATTGGGAGTGATTTAAGTCCCTAATTATCCACATTCACCATCGGTAATAGTAGAAGCAAGAGGGAAACAAATATAGCCAAAGGCAGAGACACCTAGGAAGAGAAGGAGGGTGCAGTTCCATTTGGATTCAAAGGAGGAAGAGGATCCTTCACAGTGCCCAGTGTAGAGCACTGCAACTTCCCCTTAGGTAAGTATTACTCCCCCTCCTCCCTCTCAATCTATTCCTCACCCTGTTGGCATGATGCCTCCACCTAGTCATATGACACCTGCTACTGCTGCCATTCCCATTTCACAAGTCACCCCATCATCGGGGCCTCAGGCCCTAACGTTACCCCATTTCTCCCCCTCTGTTCTTAGAAAGATGCCCCTACAACTCACCCCTAGCCAATCAATAGCTACCCAATATGGCCTGCCACAAGGGTATCCTTTTGTAGGAGGGCATATTGAATCCCCTTCCACCTTCCAGACACAGGCTAATGCTGCTAGGAAGGCAAGAGAGGCCCAGTTGCAAAAGAAGAGAATTAAAGAGAATAAGGCACCAGCTATCCCATATTTGTGGTCACAATTTGATCCCATTCAATAGTAGTTGATGGTGACCCATTTGTCACCCAACATTACTAAGTTGAGCAAGCAAATGCAGCCGGAGGACTATACGATGAATGTAGTGGCCATTGACATGATCTTGTTCAGGCCTCGGGATAGAGTTGAGATGCTAACCGAATCAACTTTTGCAGTCAGAAGATTCTTTGAAAAAATCAAGGAGACTACAAAAGATGGAGGTTGATTTGGCCAAAGAAAAGGAAAACTTTAACAGTTTGGCCAAAGAAATAAATAAGAAAGATAATGAAATAGCTAGTCTACATAAATAGTTGCAAGATACTATTTCCCTCCAGACTCAATGGGAAGTCCAGGCCCAAAATGATTCATTGAAAATAGAGATCACACTTGTGAAAGATGTAGCAATAACCCTTAGGTGAGAGAATGCAACATTACAGGGAAGAGTTGAAGGACTTCAACTACAAGTTACCCAATCACAGCAAAGGCTACTAGAGGAGCAGAATAAGGCTACAGCTTTTCAAGCCCAATTCTAAGTAGAGTATTAGAGGGTGGCACAACTAATAATTAAGCTGGCTAATAGGCCAAGAGGTGTCATAGTGATGTAGCTGGTGAAGGAGCTATACAAGTCAGCGTGGGAGAGAATCTCTTCAGAAATTATCTAGCTCAGGCCAATTCTCACCTTCCTGCTCAATACACAACAATTATGCAAGAGGGTGGAAAATTCAATATAGAACACTCTAGCCATGGTCTCCAGAAGAGTCATAGACTCCCATTCATTACTACAGAAGCTCTATGACACAATGGATGTAACATTGGTAGCTATGGGGATCCTTGACAGAATGGCCATTGTAAAATGGGTCAATGAGGTGCTCTATTACGATGTTGCAGCTAATAAGTGCAAAGACCATCTTGAGGTCATGAAAGAAAGCATCGGCAAGATGAGACACCATATTAAAGATATGGTGCAATAAGGCCTTCCTTCTCCATTTCCAGACACAAGGACGGTGCTGATGGTTGATCAAATTGAACCATTGCTGCTGGCCAAACAAAGGAATCAAACAATTTTCCAGAGCTTACAGGATGATTCCTTTGCCTCAGAGGTCAAAAATATTATGGTTCCTATTTTCCAACTAGAATTCAAGCTGAAAGCTATGGTCCAGATCTTGCACACCTTTTCACACAAGGATATCATTAACCTTGATCTAGCTTTCATTAAATTGTAGAGCAAGCAAGGGTTATCTAACCACGAGTGGTCTATCTACCAGACAACGCTTTTAAAGCTGTAAAATTTTGAAATTTTGACAGAGTGGGAGTCAAGTTATTTTTGAGTAGGCTCAAAAATCTTAGGGGTTTCCAGTAACTGTAGAGTAATTTTTACTCTACATCATATTTAATTTATTTTTTGTTTCGAGCACTGCAATTTTGGTTCCTACATACCTTGGGCATAGCGGCAAAATTTTGAGGCAGAGGGCAAGTTTCATTTTGCCTAAGTGTCAAAGTGCAGTGGAGGTCACCAAGTGTTGCCCTCTGATCATGGGTCTTTTTTACCCCTTTTTTTTTCTTTCCTTTCATTTTGCCTAAGTATTCAATTTGAGTGGAAGCTGCCAAGTGTCAGTTTCTGAAACATAAAGCTAGCTAGTTGGCATCTTTTGAGTCCCCTTTTGTGACTTTCAGGAAGACCATAGAATGTGACACGTATTTAATAGTAGCTGAGTGAAACACACCATGTGTCAGCATCTACATCTCATAGAGGCACCCACATTTCATTCTACTTTTTTGACAAAGACTTTCAACAAGCTAAGTAGAATGTAACAGAAAGCACCAGGTGGTAGTCATGAAAGGCCCTAAACTACCTTTTGAAGAAGAAGCAAAAGTCACCATGTGTCAACATTCGAGAGACCTTAGTTCAACGTAGAAAGGCATCATTTTATTTTGCTTAAGTGCCATAAAGAAGTGAATGCTGCCAAGTGTCACTCTCTGAGTCCCTTTCTACTCCATTCCTAGACGTAGTGGAAGATGCCACATACCACTAGGAGAAGCTAAAGATGCCATGTATCTTCCCAAGAGCAACGGAAGTCACCACGCATCAACTTCCTAGAGATCGTCTTTGAGCTTCATTACCAAAGGAGATTGTGGTGTGTCTCGAATGTTACTTTAAAGGGCCATGGAAGCACCGAGTGTCGATAAGTGAAGACTACCACGTACTCCATCCCCTTCTGAAAGGTTGCTCGAGCAAGGGATGCGATGAGTTTCATTGTGTTAAAATTGCTAAGTATCAAGAAAGTGGAAGCAGCCAAGTGTCATTCTCCAGTGCCTCCTAGACAATAAAGAGAATTTTCATGGATTGACTAAGTGTCCTCTTCTATTCTAATATAATAGAGTGTTCATCTATCTGTTATAGCAAGAGAACTATGAGAGAATTTAGTGGGAGTTATTCCTGGTAGATAGAACAGTGCATCGAGTAGGTTTTTGTGCCATCTAGGGAATTGAATGCACTGTCTATTTGTCCCCTGTAAGTGGAGGCAAAATATATAGTTGAGCAGCTAGTTAGGTGATGGAACAAGGATATTCAAGTGTGGAAGGAGGTACTAATCAGGAATCACCATGTTGCATTCATGGGAAGCTACTCTTCTCTAGCAAGGATACATCCAAGGCATTGGAAGTGCCATCTGTTTATCCCCTGTGAGTTAAAGGTGGAGTTGGAATTGTGTGGGAAAGGATTAACTAAGAGGAGGCATCTAAGGCTATATATACAAGGAGATAGGGAAGAAACAAGGAGGCAAGTGAGGGGAACTTTTCTATAGTTTTAGACTTTTTAGAGTTTTGACCAGTAATATCATTTGCTCTTGTCTCAATTTTCTTGAGTTGTAAAGTTGATATAACTATGCATGTTGCTGTGCCTTTTATGTGGCTAAATGAATTAAGAAGATTGAGCTCCATGCCTTGGTTGATGTTATCTATGTCATTTGATAAAGTAGTTTATACTGGAGATTCTCTAAAGTTGTGATTAAGAATGTCATTTGCTTTTGTCTCATTTTCTTGAGTCAGAATTTATACATAACTGTATATAACTTCTGCACCTCTTATGTGATTGGAAGGTTCTATTAAGAAGATTGAACACTATGCCCTTGTTGACATTCTCTATATCTCAGTAAAAGAAGCCCCTATTGTGAGCCTCTGTTTCTATTATTTTAGTTTTTTACATTGATCATGCACTTGTCTACTCTTAAATGTAATTGAATCCTATAATAGCCTCACTGTGCTCAGGTTAGGATTAGGATTACACTCAGGCACATCACCATAGTTAGGTTCCAATTCCTACATTTGCATTTCTATTTAATTTCCTATCCCTTTTCCCCAACATCAGATACAAAAGAAGAGACCAGCTTCTCTAAAATATAGAGGTTGTTCCAAGCCACATTATCCCACAGCTTGGAACTTCCCATTGTTGATTGATTAAGATCAAGCAAAATTTTCATCATCAATAGCTTCAAGCCTTTATATCAAACACTCCCTTGAAAATGACCTTTTGAAAGACTTTCTTCTCCTTTTTAACATTGCACCTGTAGATTTTTTAGTTAAAATATTTACATGACACTTCTTGACACATGTGGGACATTGGAGAACTTTTGACATACTTGTCTTTTCATGAAAACTGTACAAGTCATTAAATAACCCAAAAAGGTGACTTAAAACAACATAAGGATAACTTAAGCAAATGTTACAAGTTTTAGACATACTAAGTGACATGATTTGACATGACTAAGACCATGGTGGACAAAACAAACCCATAAGGACCCATGACAAAAAATTTATTTGCAGGGGTTTAACTTGATTTGACTTGGGGGTCAAATTGGTCAACAATAACCATTTTACCCACTAATGTTGTTGTTTCATGACAAAATAATGAAGATAGGTCTCCAAACATTTATTAACAATTTAATTTTTGCCATCAATTTGTCGATGATATCTTTAACTCATTTTGAGAGTTGTACCAAAGCACTTGAAGAGTTCTTTCCAAAAATGACTTATAAAGGTAGAATTACAATCTAAGATAATAAAAGTGGGAATAACATGGAGCCAAAATATTTGATCAACGAATGTTTGGGCTATGGTAGAAGTAATGTATGGATGAGCTAGAGCATAGAAATGAGTGTATTTATAAAGATGATCCACTACAATAGGAATGACTAATTTTTTGCTAGAATTGGGGAGGCCTTCCATCTAAAGTATAGTGAGGTTTAACAAATGATTCAGTAGATAGTTGAACAATGAGTTTTTGGGTGGAGATATCATGATGACATTCATTTTGAAGTTCCTAGAGCCATGTGGAAATGGGAATGGAAACAACACACAAGCAGGTTTGTTCTTCAAACAGTGAGATAGGGTGTTGAACCCCAAGTTTTCCTTGCCTTTTTTTAGATAATTTCATAATCATATCTCATGAGTTTATAAACCCATTTATATTGATCTAGGGAAGATACCCATTGTTCTAAAAAATATTCGAGGTTTTGATGGTCAGTTTTGATGTAAAAGTGTTGACCAAGAAAATATGGACGTCATTTGTGAACTGCTTAAAGGATAGGCATAATTTCTTTGTAATATGTGGAGTATGCCAAATTTCACCTAGTGAGGGCCTTATTGGTGAAGTCAATAAGGTATCCTTCCTACATAATCATACCTCCAAGACCTGTTTCACATGCATCACACTCAAGAATAAATGGCTTGGATAAATTATGCATGACCAAGACTAGTGTAGTGCAAATGGAATGTTTAAGGATAAAAAATGCTTGGGCAGATGTGTTTGACAAATATAAATGAGTCTTTATTGAGTATATATGTCAAGGGAGATACAATTGTGCCATAATCATTGACAAATTTTTGTAATACCCTATTAGACCAATAAATCTAATTAAGCTTTTAAGGGTCTTTGGTGGCATCCAATTTGTCATAGATTCAATTTTGGTGGGGTTGAAATGAATGCCATTAGATGTAAGAATATGCCCCAGATACTTAGCCTTTATTTTCTAAAAATAACACTTTGAATGTTTGGCACATAGGTGGTTGACATCAAGAACTCCCAAGGCTGTGTCGAGGTGGTGGAGGTGATCCTCCTATC
Source organism: Torreya grandis (assembly GCA_037957365.1). Taxonomy (NCBI): domain Eukaryota; kingdom Viridiplantae; phylum Streptophyta; class Pinopsida; order Cupressales; family Taxaceae; genus Torreya; species Torreya grandis. Next base: position 1,764,494 of record JARHVA010000135.1, read on the forward strand.
TATGGTTATAGATGAGAATGTCATTGAAGAAGACCAAGATAAAATTTATTAAAAAGGGACAAAATACTTGGTTCATAAAACTTTGGAATGTGGAGTGGGTATTGGTAAGCCCAAAGGGTATGACAATGAACTCATAGTGGTTGTTATGCATGCAAAATGCTATCTTACAAATATTAATGTCATGAAGATGGATTTGGTGATATCCAGAACACAAGTCCAATTTGGAGAAAAACTTTTCACCATGGAGTTCATCAAGGAGCTCATCTATGACTGAAATGGGAAACTTATCATTGATGGTTAGTTTGTTCATGGCCTGATAATCAATATAGAGTCATCAAGAGCTATCCTTTTATGAACAAGTAAGACTGGTGGAGAATACAGTCTAGTGCTTGGCCGAATGAATCTTGCCTATAAAAGGTTGTGAATGATATTTTCAATCTTAGTCTTTTTATGAAATGGGTAGAGGTATGGTTGAGTGTTTGGGGATGCACTTACAGGAAGAAGTTGTATGCAATGGTATTTAGGGTGATGAGGCAAAAATCCTATGGGTTTCTCAAAAATTGTTGCATGCTTGACCAAAAGATTGTGCAAGTCTGAAGGTTGGTGAGAGTCTAGTGGTGAATTAGTGTGAAGAGAAAATAGTTGGGAAATTACATCATGGGATCCCTATTTGAGAAGTTTCTCCATGTAGTGAGAGATAACAATGCTTGTGGAGCCAAGAATAAGGCCTTATAGGGTGTATTTATGTCCATTCTCTAAGAGCTCCATCCATAGCTTAGAAAAATCCCAAAATATGGGTCCAAGGGTTCATGACCATTATGCACCAAGAATAACATCACATCCACCTAAAGATAAAGTAAACATGTCATCCTTAAGGTTATAGTTGCCCACTGAAATATGAACATTATGACACTTGCCCTTCCATGGTAATATGCCTCTATTGGTAATCATCACCTCAAAATTAGAACAAGGTTGTATAAAATAATCTGATTGCTTAACTAATCAAGGGTCAAGGAAGTTATGAGTGTTTTCAGAGTTAATAAGGATTGTGAAGAGTTGTTTCTTAAAAAAACATTGGACTTGCATTGTTTCGGGGGTAGTGACCCCTATCAAAGCATGCATAGATATTTTGAGAGGTGAATTAGAGGGCTTGGAATCAACATAAGTTTGTTCTAATTATTTTTTGGTATCCTCACATTATTTTATAGCGGATGTGGAATCAATGTTAAGTAGGTACAATTTTTGTTCAATGTATCTATGGCCAATAGCCCATTTATAATCATAATTGTAATAGAGCCCCTTTTTCATGATGTGCATGTATTTTAACTATTGTGAGCCTATTGATGGTGGTTTCCTTGAGAGGCATGTGTGTTGTATGGAAATATAATGAAGCTATCTTGGAGGGTGCCCAATTAGAATTGTGGCATTGGGAGGCGAGCTTGTCTTTAGAGAGCTTGGCGAGTCTTGAGGCATCCATCATTTTATATGGTTTGACAATTTTAACTTTAGATTAGATGACATCCTTGAGGATATTGATGAAGAAAATAATGAAGAATTTATTAGAGAGGCCTTCAATCTATTGGTGACTTTCTTAAACTCTATCTAATATTTTTGTATAGTACTAGTTTGATGAAGTTTAGTCAAAGCTCTCATGAAGTCATCATAAGCACTAGGCCCAAAATGTACTAACAAGAGTTTGGAGAAGTCTACCAAATTTGGTTATGAATGTGCCCTACAGTACTATTCATATGACTAAAAAACTTAGTTTTCTAAGTGAAATGAAGTAATGGAGACTCTTTTAGTAGTATAATGCAGGAGGAAATATTGATCGAAACGATAGAGCCAACTAGTGGGATCAATGCCGTAAAATTTTAGAAAGTTTAACTTAGGGCCATGGAATGATGTCCTAGAAGAAATACCATTTGATTGATGATACTAATTATATCAAAATTTGTAAAGTGTATTCTAGATACTAATCAGGTGATGATCGAGGTCAAATAGTTCATTGGTCAGGTGGGGATAAATTTTAGATAGTCAGGATTCAATAGAGGCAATGTAGTTTATCATGGTGCCTACATGAGTATCGACCATAACTATTGCTATTTTTTTTGGAAGGGATATAAAAACAAGTTTTAAGACATGGTCAATAAGGAATTTTATTAATTTGGACTTAATCAGAAGGGGTAAATGTATTTTTACTAGTTTTTTGGCACCTCCTGGTTAGGATTGATGACTGCAAGGAAAACTTTAGAATCGTAATGGAAAAACTAGAAAATTTGTCCAAAAGGGACAAAGGATAAGAAAAGAGAAATGAACACCATGGGAAAATTTCAAATCAAAAGGACAAAAATTGAAGTTATGGTAAAACCCAAAAAAATAAAAAATTGAGATTTGTGGCTAATAGGAGTGGAATTGGGATATGGACCCTCAAGGAAGACAATGTGCATAATGAAATTTTAGGTGTTTCAGAGAATTTTGATAATCAACAAAACTATAGATGGAGAGATATGGAGAAAAAATATTTTTTATAAAAATTGATTTTGCTTGGTTGCTTTTGCAAAAAAAAATTCAACAAGTGTGTAGTTACAAAATGTTCTCAACTATAATCACTCTACTGATAGTCTTTGAAAACTATTATGTTTAGGCCCCAAGTCTATTCAACTACCTAAGGGTTTTAAGGAGTCTCTATGTCCACCAATTCCATTTGAATAAGTAATGATCGTTAGAAAATTTATGGTCATGGATTTACCCTTAATTGAAACTTTTGGTTTGCCTTACAGGTGGAAACTAGTAAATCAGGATGGGGCCTTTGTCCTCTTTGCTGGTAGGTCCTCTCAATGGGACAACTACTTCAGGGATCCTATGGTACTCCTCAAAATTATTTTAGGACTTATGCCCAAGTACTTCCCATAGTTATGCATAGGGGTATTTACCCTTATCTAAACCAGATAATAGGATCTTGAGCCTAAAAACTATCAATGCAAGAAGACAGTGTCAAAAGAGACCATAGTGATGATGAAATTTTGCCAAAAATGAAGTGTAGATCTAGATGCACATACATCTTTTAAATTATATACTATGGTTAAGGGGGTTATAAAATGATCTGTTACTACTTTATGATCACCAGGGTCTTGTTAAGGCAAGGGAGAGCATACGATGGGTAGCAGAAAAAATTGGCCCTAAAAATGCTATGATACCATTTGATATGATCCTTTTTAAACAAGTTAAGAAATAATTTTAAATATATGAAATAAACTATAAATATCATCAATATATTAACTCAAACAAGCATAACTAAATTATAATAGTAGAATTACAGAATCATTAGCCTCTTTAAGGGGAAACCTCCTTTGATCAAGCTCAATTCAATATAATTCATGGATGTCTTCATACTATTTTAAGCTCATATTTAAAGTAATCTAATACTAGATAACCACTACTCCTAATGAATTTGGGATTATTACACTATTACACTCAACTATTATAATAGGATTTGAAGGATGTTTTACAAAGCATATGCATCCATAACCATTTATTAAAGAAGCAAATTTCAAAAGGATGGTTAGGATGTAGGGTCATAATACCTCTATACATGGATATCTAATATTCTTCTTATTCAACATAAACATGTTGTTCATGCTTGCTTTCTTTCATGCTTTCAGCTTTTATGTCCTTAACATGGACTTCTTCCCTCTTCATCTTTGTACCCGCATACACACATGATAAGAAATCTTTAGATGTAAAATCTCGATGTTTTATTACCTCCACCTTCTCCTTATTTGGTTTCTTTTCTTCCATGTCCATCTCCTTCTTCACAAGGTGTTTCCCACCTTCCTCTTGTCTATCAAGCGAAGGTAAACTTCATCTCCTTCTTAAGATGCTTACATAGCAACTTCTTTTGCTTCTCATTATCTCTCATGATAATATTTCTTCTTCTCTCCATGAGTAACCTTATAGTCCACGTGAATCTCTTCTTCCTCATAACCCATCCATACCATTGGCCTTCCTCTTCTTGCATGAGCTCCACCAAAATCTTTATCCTATCTAGCCTTTGATCTATCTCATTCAAATATTCTTCAATGATCAACTCTTTTCTCTTTGCATAGTCTTTATTATTTCTCTCATTATGTTACTATAATTTATCCAATCCCTTCCTCTCAATTACCTTCTCTATCTTCATCTTCTCTTAAAAAAGTATTTTTCACCTTGATTTGGTGTCTCAACCTAGGTTCTCATCTACCTTGTCTATTGACACTCTTATACTAGTATTTTTCACCTTGGAACTACAAATCTCACTTGGAGTCTCTCTTCTCTCTTTTTAGATTATATTATATCTCTTATTAGATATTGTAAACCACAAACTCTTACCTTTTTCTACATATCTAACTCATTCCTGCAACTTAGCTTCATGCAACTTCAGATAGCTACCTTCAACAACCTCAAATAACAACCTATCATATTCAAAACCATAAATTATACCTACTCTAATAACACTTAATGTAGAGGCATGATGCTTATAACCTCCTCATTGATTACCTTGGCTATGATTTATAACTTTAATGCCTTCAATGGCTTTGAATTGGCTTGGTTCATCCAGGTAATTACTTGTCTTGACACCCTCTTGATCACTCTTTCCCTTTTCTCTACACATAAGCCTCTTTTTTTCCATAACCTTCTTTGATATATTGAATAACTATCACCCTTGATCATCCCATACATTATCTCTCCTTGACACCATCATCTTTATCTCATAAACCATTTCCACAACTTCACTCTATGTTCTTGGACTAAGATTTTTCATTCTTCTTAGGTTCATAGGCCTATAAGCTTCATGTAAATTCCATGGTTCTTACCTTATCAATATGAATCATATGTTAATGCCTTGGTATTTTTCATCTCCCTTATACATTCAAACAAATAACCTAACTTCAATGATTATACCTATTAACTTACCATTCTTCCTTTCTTAAGGCCTAAATTGCTTGTAACCTTATTTTCACACAAACCTAGAAGGTTTGACCAAACCAAAAATCTCCCAAAAAAACCAATCACACTTTTAAATAGCATTCATCTTTTTTAGCTTCACCTAAATTTTCATGGCTCAACTCTTAAGGTAACCCTACTAACTCACCAAGTCTCCTTCACAATTAGGTCTCTTTAAGCCTAATTAACTCCTATAGTTATGGATACCTTAATTTAAATAATGGTACCAGTATAAAACCTCTTAAATCCTCTAAAGCATTAAAAAATACATATGATCCCAAATTTTCAATAAATTTGATAGGTTAAAACTCAATTTATTCAATTTTCCATTCAAAGCCCTAGTTTAGTCTTGACACAAACCTGTGTAGGCTGAGATCATATATAAAGGGTTTAAATGAGTTTTAAGACAATTAAAAATATTTTAAGACCTATAATAGGTCTATACCAGCTCCATCAATCTCTTCTAATAGTATTTTTCCCTCGATAGAGATCCCAAAGGCTCCTACATACAAATATATAGAATTTTGAATGTTTGGGAATGATTGTGTTAAGGTTTCATTGGAATATTATACTTATAATGGATGTTTGAACCTCCAATAAGATCAAAATAAATAATAATACACCCTATAATAATTTTTTGATTCAAAATAATTCAAAATCACTCCAACAACCATCAACATACCTCAAATGCTAGACATTCTTAACTATATCACAAAATTTCTCCTTCTTAAGACTGTGTTATCTTAGATATAAGTCTAACTTAAATATTGGATCATAAAGTTGAATATTTGGGAATAAAAATTATCATACAAAATATACAAATATTACTCTTCCCCCTCATCACCTTAACACTCTTGAAAAAATGTCAAATAACCACCCTATTGTCTATTTTTCTTGACTATGCAAAACAAAATTCTTGTATCTTAATTCATGCAACTTAAAACCCATAGATAAGTGAAAAAAAGACCTTAAATTCAAATAATAAAAACATTATAAGATTTTTCACATATAAATAGTCTCTTTGAATTCATAAATACTCTCTAAGAGCATTCATTCATTTCATTTATTCATTGATCACATACAAAATCCTGTAACTTAGGCAGTCCTTCTTCAAGTTTTGATTATTTATTATTTATTATTGAGGATATTCACCTCTATCCTAGGAATTTATCCTTTATTATACTCTCCTCTCACTCAAACTAACTCCTAACATGAATTATCAAACTCTTAAGATGCCAAATATGCAAAGTAACTTCTTCTTTATGCCAATTCCCATATTGAATGATAGTTACACTTTCTTGATTCTTGCTTATTTTTCTCATGACCATGAATTGTACATGGAGAAACATCACTCACACTCTATTAGGAACTTTTTAATCATTTACAAACATTTATAAACATTTGTAATTCACCCAAGCCTAAAAAACACCTCACAAGACCTAGTTAAGAATTCAAATTTTAAAACTTGGGAATTTGGGAGGAAAACTCAAAAGTCCTAGAAAAAAACTAACTCAAAGACTCTCAATTAATCTAAAACCACCATAAAGGACACCATAAGACCCATAACACCCAAATAAAACCTAAAAATAATATCTTGAGACTCTTAAAAACATTTACATTCTTTGTTTATTGTGATGCATTGCATCAAAAATATTTTATAATTTGCTTTTTCTTAGGGCTCCAGTTGCCATACGAGATAAAATGAATCATTATGTCTACCATTAGTATAGGGACCAAGTGATACTTCCCATGAACCAGGTCCAAGGATCCCAAATTTATTTTTGAGGATTTGAACCCCACACCTTGAGTCACCCAATGTCTTAGTTTCATTGCCTCTACTAGCCTTGGTATGAGTGAATCCATCATTAGCCCTAGGGCTAGCCTAAACAAGCCCATTGCTTCCATTTTTTGATGAATTTACATATTTTGTTTGAAATAAAATCATCATTATTTTAGATAGTGAATATTATGAATTAGATATTTAGACACGAATCTAAGGCATATTTCCTATATGTGCTATGTAGTATAACATTTATGACATAATTACAAATAAAATCTAAACAAATAAACTTAATTAATCTAAATCCATATCAATAAATTACTAAAAAATGGCTTATAAGAGTATCTTGATTCTAGAGATATCAAAGGACATTCACTAAAGTATGATAAAATTATTTATAGTTTTATAGAAAGATAATGAGAATCCAAAAAAGTCTTCACAAACAAAGAACCTTAAATATAAACTCCACACTCTTGGGCCCCATAATTTTAGACATCACATATTTTGGTAAATTATAGACATGCAAATATATTTTTGACTATCGTGTTCATCAAGTTAAGAGATTTAAAAACCTTGCTATTCTAAAAATTTGTGTTGATCATTGGGAAATTACACTTCTTTAAACCCAGATAGGTTAGTTGAACCTCGAAATGATAATGAAAAGGAATATTTTTTTTAAAATATTTATTCAGGGTCAATAATTTTTAATCCCTATTTACTTATCATGACTCTCAATGGTATATGATATTGATGATAGCACACTATATGAAATGATGATTCAATGACATAATCTAGTGTGATGTAATGTCTCAAGATCATCAAATTCAATGCTACGATGAATGTTCTCTAAATTCTTGATTTTGATAGAATGCTAAAAATTTGCTATGAAAATAAATGATAGATGCTCTTTGAAATATACTTTAAATTATTATATGCTTTCTATATGATCTTAAACACACTAATGTACTTGTGTATTTATAAACTTATTGAATTCAAATAAGGACCTTATTGGCATGTGGTGATCAACGTCAAATGAGAAAATAAAATGGATAATCTAGGACCTAAAACCCTAGGGACCTTAATTGGAAAAAATAATTAAAGCCCCCAAAAATAGAGGGAAGAGATAGGGGAGAGAGAAAATAAGAAGAGAAAGAAGAAGAATAAGGTAGGAGAGTGAAAATAGGGGACACAACAGGAAATAATCTAGATCAATAACCTATAACTACACAAGGACAATAGAATAATACAATTTTATAACTAATAAATTAGGTGTTTGCCTAATCCCCCACTTTGATGTGTGTGAGATTATACATCTAAAATTAAAACATATAGGGTGTGGATATAGGATTTTATGCCCCTAAAATTCCCACAAAAATCTCCAATACACATAAGAATTCTAAAAGAACATTTACATATGGATAAATGTCCATAATAATATTATTATTATTGTAATCTAGAAAGAATAACTAAAAATGTGTTTTATCTTATTTTGGATTAATGATCTAGAAATTATGAACATTTAGATTGTCTAATATATGTCTAAATTAAGTAGATCTAAATGTAAAATTAAATGGTCAATTGCACTTTATTATTTATATAAATGACCAAGAGGATTAGGGTACTAAGATTGTTACTATTGTGTTTGAGTCTAAGACTGTGTATAGGTGACTTGAATGACTAAATCTAGATCTAGAGTTGCTTGGATATGGAAACTAAATGTTTGAACCTACTTAGACACCTATAGTAGGGAATAGACACCTACAGTCAAGTAGAGCTATATATTGTGTACTATAAATGTCCTCTATATTATAACTAATTTATTTCACTATAGGTTATTATGCATCCATGTTAATATATTCATGTGTGATATCAGATCTTCAGTTATGTGTGTATATGTAGAATTATTTATCCTTTAGCTTGAAAGTGTATTAAATACATAATTCAATTATATTCAATAATAATATGCTTATGTATACAATTTAGTGATCTCATACTTTCATGAAGTTAACCTTATCACAAACAACTACAAACCCCTACATTATAGGGATGAGTTTTTATACATACCCCTATATTTTTCATGTATTATCTGACATATATAATATTCATGAATTCCAAGGTCTTATTTATTTCAAAATAGACTTCAATGGCTCTTTCCCTTCGTGGAATAATGATATTGATAATTTCACCATGTGGTTTGGCATAATATGTGATAACCAACCATGTGGTCTCTATTGATATATCCTTCTATGAATTTTCATGTGTGATGTTTGTTAGCTTGTGAAACATTACTTTTCTCATAAAATTGGACATAAATGGAGTAACAACATGTACGACCACTATTCATCCCTATTTGGTATATATTTATCATCTTTAATCTCTATGCATGGTTAACATTAGATTGAGTAAAATAATTCACTCTTTCATTTTTCCTCTCACCAACCTTAATAGTCTTGATCTTAGTGGGAATGAACTCAATGGAAGCATACCTTTTTGTTTGTCCAATGATCTTCTTTCACATCTCTTTTCCTTGTTGTCAACCAACTTAGTGGAAGCATATCAACTTTTCTGGGTAAAATTTCTTCTCTATAGTATTTTAGCCTTTACAATAACCAACTCATTGGAAGCATAGCTTAATGTTTACCCAATCGTTATTCTCTCCAAGTTATTGACATTATTAAAAACCAACTCACTATAAGCATACCAGCTTCCTTGGATAAAATTTATTCTCTCCAGTATCTTAGCCTTTCTAACAATAAAATTTGTGGAAGGATACCTTCTTTTTTATCTAATTTTTCACGTCTATATGTTATTGACCTTAGTGAAAACCAAATAAATGGAAGTATATCAACTTCCCTTGGTACAATTCCTTATCCCAACTATCTTGACCTTTCCAAATAATAGTTAAATATAAGCATACTAGATTATATAGGGATTATGTATTTTCTAAGAGACCCATGAATTAATAATAATGAGTTGATTGGTAAAATCCTAATATTCTTGGGCAATCTTTCCTTTCTTGCATATTGGATATCTCTACCAGCCAATTAAGTGGAACTATTCCATCCTCATTTTCTCATCTTTCCTCCCTTACTCAATTTTACATTGATGGAAATGTTTTCTATTGAATCCTTGTTTATTCACCATTTCCATAGTCTATACAAACACTATCGTTGTCGCTAAACCACCACTAATCAATTTCAAAAACATTTTTTCACAACCTTACAAACATAAGGCACTTTTATCTCTCTAATTTTGTACTAAATATTACCAAAACATGGATTTCATCCTTCCAATTATTCTAATTAGATTTAGTATCATTTAAAATTGATGTCCAACCTTATATTTGATTATAATTCTCACTTATAAGATTGATCACTTATAAGATTGACACTAGTTAACAACAACCTTTTTGGAGAAATTACCTTTTAGCTATGGTATGCAAATTATAATTTATTTTTTGTAAATGTTTCATAAAATCATCTATAAGGTAACCAAGTTACAATTTATTCAACATGTATGCAAGTAAAAATGCTTTAAAAAAGGTATCATTGCATGCTATAGATTCATAGAATGTATATTTATTCTTTTCCAAAGTGAAAAAAGTGTCATAAGTAAAATGACCCTTAAGAAGTTGACTTGTCCTATGAGGGAGAGTGATGTACCTAATAACATATTTATTGGATATAGAGGCTAAAAAATATCAAAAATACTAAGGCTTTACAAAATGTGCCAATGCATGTTAGAGATTCATATAATGAATCTTTATTCTCTACCAAGGTGAAAAGGAGTCATGAGTGAAATGACCGTTAATAAGTTGAATTGTCCTGTCAGGGGGAGTGATGCACTTAATATGAGATTACTTAGCTCTGGAGGGTAAAATATAGCCAAATTCCTTTTCAACTATGAAATATGACATATAAATAAGTATCAAGAGGAAAACCTTGTTTGATCAAGCAAAGTACATAAAATCTCTAAGATTTGTGACCATTTAACGTAAGAATGGTTGAAGCTTATAAAAATGGTTTGAACCACCAAAAGATATAACTCCCCAAATATTAATGGTTTCAACATGGATAGGATAAATTCCCAATATATAAAGTTGTAATCTTTCTCAAAATATAGCACAAGAAATAAAATACATTGTATAGAGATTGGAACCCAATCAATTCATTCCCAAATAACAATAATGATCTCCTTAAAATGTATTCATCTTTGATGAAACATGTTTTCTCCCATTTAATAATTTCAAGAAGATTGTGACATAGATGGAACACAGTGGATTTAACATGAATATTTTAGGAAACGCTTAACGATGTGATGTGTCTCCAACTCTTAATAAGTTATTTATCTAATTCTTTAGGAATAAACTTAAGCTTTTCTTAGTTAATAATGTTTCCTAAGGAATTGTTCTATATAACCTCTTTTATAAACTTGAATTAATTATGGCCCAAAAAATTTCCAAATGCCCTTATGAAATTTAAAATTAACTCCATCAAGGTCTAGAGATGAAACATTTTCAATTTTAAGCAACATCACATGAAGTTCATCAAGTGAGATCAATGTGACAAAAAAATATTGAGTATAAGGGTAAAGCTTGTGTTGAACCATATCAATAACTTTATAAAAACTTGAGCTCACTCTTTAAAATACTCTTGTGCCTAAGAATCTAATTTATATTGGTTCACAAAATAATTATAAATATCAAGAAATTTTATGAAGAAAAATGAATGAATGAAATATTTTAATAAAAATAGTTTATGGGACCAAGACCTGTAAAAATATTTTTTGTGCTAATACATCTGCTTGAAAAAGGGGTTGCATTATTAGTCTTGTAAAATTTTCAACCCCTTTTTCATGTTGGATCATAAACTATGGACATTGATAAATAAATTTTTATTTTTTAAGCCTCACCTCCTACAACAAGTCAATTAGGTTGTCTACTCTTATGTTGTTTTTGTACTTGATAAAAATGATAATAAATGTTGCACACTCCATGATGCAGTGTCATTATGTTTCCACCACCCCATTATCAAAAAATAGGCATGTTATTATTTCTCACTCCTCCTTAGGTGTTGTACACCTATTAGTATCACACCTATAGACACCTAAAATTGGCCACCAATGGCCTTCAACCAGACTTCAGATTGATTCCTACCATTTTTTGCAAATTAAGCCTAGGAATCACAAAATGTCCCAAATTTTCTTATGCATCATGAATAAAATATTGAAAACATGTTGAGGCATCCCTAATTAGGGTATTCCACTATATTTGGAAATAACCTCGCTTGAATTCATCCCTAATCACCCTACAACATCACAACATGAAATTTAGCCTATAGACCTATTTAGTGGGACAAGTGCACACATAAAAATAAAATATTGAAAAATGCTAAAAAACCTAAATAGAATTAATTAAAAAGCTAAACAAAATTAAATACCTAGTTGAATTATCCATGTGCAACTAATGAATTACTAAAAAAGGGAATTTAAAAATCAAGAATATCCTAGCTTTTCATCAAGACATTTGTGAGTTGTCAAGCCTTTGCAAATATCTCACCTATGCCTATTCATTACAAATAATGATAATTTGACACCTTTTAACTCTAATGGGTTCAATTGACTCAGTTAGGTTAGGTTTGAACTCATTCCATGTTTAAACTACACCTTAACTCACATTGAGTTAGGGTTAGCTCCTAAGCCTATAAATACAAGCCCCTGCCTCTTCATTTACAAGCTTGGAAATTATAGAGTTATAATGCAGGTTTTATAGCATGATTTATATAAATAATGTTATAATGACAAAATTCTTAGCCAAGCAAGCATAAGCCACATCAATCCAATATCAAAGCCACTATGGTTCCAAGGAGAGAAGGAGAAAATAAAACTCCATTGCCAAAGACTCTTTGAGCACAAACTGAGCAAGCCACAATCAAATCATTTGAATCTCTTAAGGAAGGTAATGATTGTTGTTCTTTTGATTTTTATTTGGGTTTTCAATTGTATTTTATTTATTGTGTTCCCCCTATGATCTAGGCTTAGATATATATGCACATTAGTGTGTTCATTTTGCGGTTTGTTTGCTTAAACTAACACTATTTACCTCCTCTTTATTGTCAAATTCCTATGATCACAAATGGCATGCCCGGTGGGATTATAAGCACCCCACATTCTAAGGAGACCAAGATAAAACTCATAAATTTTTAAATGAATTATTTAAAATCTTTAAAATTGGAGTTTTAACCTTGTTTTTTCTATATTCTATTTTCTAAAATTACTCAGATCTACATAGAGACTAACATCAATTTGGCATAATAGCATCAGTTATACATAACTGACATTGGTTTTGGGTAACCATCATCGATTAAGGTGCAGGGTAGGACATGGATTAAAAACCAAGATTTTTTTTAACATTCTTAGTTTTTATTTCTTGGTTTCATTGATTTATATACTCTCTGTTCAATCGATTTGGTGCAAGTTTTGAGGAGTTTTTATCATATTTTGAGCTAACTAATGTTCTTAGAACTACTTTTTTTTAAATTCAAGTTCATAAGATAATCGACATCCATTCTAGTCAATTGGCATCTATTTGTTAAAATTGGCATCAATCCATTGTGAAATTAACTAGCATCAGTCACCTTATAACTGATATCGATCACTTCTGACTGATATTAGTCTTTGTGTAAAAAAAATACAGAGAAACTCGAAAGCTATCTTTTCAAAACTTATTTGCTCATCCATAAATGTGATTCAAAATAGAAGGAAAATTTCTAATTTTTGTAGGACCAAAGAAGAAATAATACCTAAATTTGTAAATACTAATGCATGAACACTTCATTTTGGTGGCTAAAAAGAATGGTTAAGTCTTGAAAATTTTCATTTGGTGCTTAAAAGGAACATATGTGTTTTTACTTAGTTTCTATTGTCAAAAATTCTTTCAAGATTTTCAAATTTAATCTAAAGGGCCAAAAACTTCATCAAAACATTTCATTTGGTGCATAAAAGTGGGAAAATATCAAATTTGAATGTGTTTAAATCTTGCTCACTTCATATTTTGGTGTTTAAAAGGAACCTAGTTCATTTTTTTATGCCTTAGATGTTTTCAAATTTTTTGAAAGTTTAAACTAATGCCAAGGGGGCCAAAAATTTCACAACAAATTTCATTTTTGGTGCCTTAAAATGAACTTTAAATCAATTAGTTACATGCTTTTGAAAATGTTCATTTTATGCCATGTTTTTTTGAAGTTATTTTTTTGTGCAAACCTAAGGGTGCATGTATGCTCTCCCCCCATCCCCTTTAGGGAAATTGGGTGATCAAAAGTGCCTTTTAATTTCAATTGTACCTAATCCAAGGCATGGAAAGAATGTTGTATAGGATCTCTTGAAAACCCGTATGGTTTGGGTGACCTAAACACAACCTATAAAGTCTTTTCACTTAGTCATTTCTTTCATGCAATTTGGATTGTGGAGGGGAGTTCATAGCTTATTTATGAGTTCTTTAGGGGTGCATTGACCTGGGGTTTCATCTCCTAGCATCATACCAACCCCACTTCATGGTGGGGTATATAAATTAGGGCATGCATACTATGAGATTCAGAGGGTTGAGTGGATAACCTCTCTTTTTTTAACGAAAACCCAAGTTAGTTCTGGTTAACTAGGGGATTTCACCAAGCAATCCATGGATGGAATTGTTATGTAAAATAATAAACCCTTACATAGTAATTCAACTGATATGAACTCAATTGACATGATGCGTCTCTAGTGTTAATCACATTTGGGACCATCTAGACAGTCAAAAAATTTAAGTTTTAGACAACCCCAATTTTTAGTTTTAGGGCTTAGGATGATTTAATTCATTGTATTTGGTCATTTTACTTTTACTTTCTTGGTATTTTGAGTCTTTTTTTTTAATGCCACATCAAAATGAGTCTTGTGTCTATACTACTCTATTATTTGAGGAGGCGTTATGCAATCCATTTGAAACCTTGATTTTACTTTGAAATTTGTGGTAAAAACATTGTGTGTATCACTTGATTGAAATGGGTAATGTTACACTACCCAATTCATTTCAAGTTTGTGCCTTGGAATCTTGAAACATAACCATCGATCACATCTTTAGAGAGTGATAATGCCATTATGCTACTCAAATTATTCATAGACTTATGTCCAAAGTTTTCATTTTTCAAACCATGCCACATATACCTTTTTGGGTCTTTACCTTAGTATCATTATGCCATTCAACTTTATCTATCTTATTGATCAATGGATCCTAGTTTTCCTAAGTTGAGTTTTTAATTAACCTTGACATATTTGAATCCAAACATTGATTGATTTCTATTTATGCCTTGTGTAATTTGGGCTTAGGCACCAATATTTCTCTTTTATGTTGCATAACTTAGGTTAATTCTTTACTCAAAATTGAAAACTATTAGTTTTTTCCTTTATTTAGGAGAAAATATCCTATCTATCCATATGCATTTTACCTTATGCCTTATGTCAATCAACCAAGTTCACATTTGATTATGTATGTCTAGTTTACACCAAAGTGTTTCACATTTGTTAGATTAAATCTTGCCTTGTTTTTAAAGTGTAGCTTTTGACATCACATTTATCCAAAAGTCCTATAACATTCCTTGTTTGAGCCTAGCTTTTGACATCGTGTTTGGCCAAAATACCTATCAACCTTTATTTTCTTAGATTAGACCTATTTGGAATAATTTAAACCTAGAGTTTGCATGATGGTTTTTATTTATCCACTTTACCTTTTGTGTGAGATAATTGACATTATACGTATGAAGTTAGATTTTTTAATACCAATTTTTAACACATATCATTTTGGAGATAAAAATCCACTCCTTCAACCAAGTTAAATCAAATTTGAACTTTTTATCCTTTGGATAATGTTTATAAGAATTTTTAAAACTCTAAGCCTTTTTTTAGAGCATTTATCATTGAATTGGATATGTTCATCTACATTTATGGTGAATTTATGTACAACCCAAGTTATGATATAATGGCCACATAAAATGACTTTGTTCAAGACCCCTACTGGGATAATGTTATTTGTGAGAGGAATCCATATCCTCTTTGTAATACTCAATTTGGGGAATAAAGACAAGCATCAGATTCATTAATACCTTCTTTTGGCTAGTTGATTTATGATGTTTTCCATCTCACTAATCATGTCATCCAATTCCCCACCTATACCGTTAACCCTCCTTTAGACTTCACGAGCCATCAAGTTCCACAACATCCAAAGACCGCCATTTCTATTCCAAGACCTTATCCTTTGTCTTGTGAGAGTAACCAAGCTCCATAATGTGCTGCCATTACAATTCCAAAACCTCATCCTTTGTCTTGTTTGAGTAACCAAGCTCTATAATGCCCTACTATTTCCATTCTAGGACCTTACCTTTTGGCTTGTGTGAGCAACCAAGCTCTACAATGCCCTACCATTTCCATTTTATGACCTCATTATTTGGCTTGTGTGAACAACCAAGCTTCACAATGACCTACCATTTCTATTCTAGGACCTAATCCTTTGGATTGTATGAACAACCAAGCTTCATAATCCCCTACCATTACAATTCCAAGATCTCATCCTTTGGCTTGTATGATCCACCTAGCTTCACAATGCCCTACCATTTCTATACTAAGGACTCGCCCTTTAGTTTGTGTGAACAACCAATCTCTATGATGCCCTATCATTATCCAACCATCAACCATTATTCATGTTAGGATTGTGGAGCTAAAAGCTTCACTGATGCAAACAGGAGAGGAGGTTGTTGAAGGTTGTTGAGTTACAGAGAAGTTGGGGTCGGTCTGATCAGCCGACGTCGGCAGGATAGCAAAGGGAAGCAATCGACGTCTGTCATATATCGGCCGATGTCGGTCACCTCCAGGCAGACAGGGACCGACGTCGGTCACCTGTGTGGTTCGACTGCAAGCTAATTACGGGCTAGTTTGAGTTGAGCAAAGTTTGCTCCTTCTATGTGTGAGGTGAGCAAGGGTGTTCCTCCTAGTTCCACAGTACCAGGTGTTGGTGCTAGTTTTGGAGAGTCAGCTGGATTCTTCAGGAGTGTAGGATCTTGGTCACAGTTGCATGGCCTATATAGGAGATCTACATGGTAAGTAAGATCGTTGATCTGCAGGTGTATGTGTGTGCAAGGTCGAGGTTCACAGGTGAGCAAAACCGTTGTTTGATTTTCAGGTGTGCAAGGTCTTATAGACAGCAACACAATAGGGAGCAGTATCAGGCAGGATCTACTTGGAGTACAGGTGTGTACTCGGATAGAGCTAAGAGGAAGGCAAGGGAGTTCCTTCCATAAGTATGGTCTGTTGAATTGCAGGTTGTTGCAGATTCATGGGAGATGTACTTGAAGTACCTTGAGTACTTGTTGAGTACGTGGAGTACTTGTGGAGTGCGTAGAGCACTTGTGTTGTGCGTGGAGCACGGGAGGTGAACACCAACTCTGTATTTGAGTTGGGTGTTGGGACCTGTGAGAGGGAGAGCTTTGGGGAGAAGAATTACTGTTCACTTGAGGTGTGGGAAACCTCTGTAAGGTGGTGGAGAAGAAGTGGCATCTTCTTTATTGTATTCATTTTTGTATAAAGTGTTAATACAAGTTGTGTATTGTCTCTCATATGCTGTGTTATTCTGAATTCTAGTTACTTGTTGATTCTAGTTATTTCTGCATATTAAGTTGCTTGAAGTTTGGTAATCAATTGTATGCTTCTGGTGTTTCGCATCCTGACAAGTGGTATCAGAGCTAAGGTTGCAGGAAGCAGGTTGTGTTTTGGTTACAGGGCACTCTCAGGGGTTTCTGATTGAGTGGGAGTAGAGCAATGGCAGATCAAAGTAAGCTAAGAATGGAGGAGTTGAAAAGCACAGACGGTTACTCACGGTCCGATGGAAAGAAAGAGCAGGTAAAAGAACATTGTTGGTTGGTAACAGATCAGCATGAAGAAACTGAAGATACAGATGTAGCAGGTGTTGTTGCATAGGATGTGTTTGCAGGTTTCTTGGATAAAGTTGAATCTTGGATAAAAGATTCGGTTGCCTCTTTCCATGCAGCCCCAGGTAGAGGAGCTGGTAAGCCTTGCCAAAGAATTGGCAAAGGGGAAGTGAAGCTGAAATTGCAGGCAGCCAACACACAGGTGTTGATGAAGGTCATGTAGGTCCCAGGTTTGGAGATATGGCTAATTTCTTCAGAAAGATTGGGTGATGAGAGATGCACAAGAACTCTCACAGCGGATGCACTTGAATTAGCTGGTGGTAAGAAAACAAGTATTCTTTATCTACTTGTTTATATTACTGATTCTTCTTCTGTTGCGGAGACGTGGCTTCGTAGGCTTGGTCACATGAGCAGGAAGGAGATGCATGTTCTTAAGCGGAAGACAGATATATTTGACAGGCTTAAGAACTGGAAAGCCTTGGTGTTCTTGGAGGAGATGGTGGACAGAGTTCAGTGGATGGTGCTGGATACTTCTGAGTAGAGCAGTTTGGACATGGGTTTTGATTCAAAGAAGCTCGCGGGTAAAAAGTCATCACTCACAGGCGAACACAGACACCGATGTCGGTCAAGAGGAACTGGCGTCGAACAGACAGGTGCCGATGTCGGTCATGTACACACCGAAGCCGGCAATGTCGGGAAGGGTAAGACCGACGTCGGTCATGGGACCGACGTCGGTAGTATGTAAGACCGATGTCGGTTAGGAGGACCGACGTTGGCAGTAGGGACACCAGCGCTGGTAGGCTGATAGTCAGGTATAGACACATGGAACCGACGTCGGTCGGATGCAGACTGTGGAGTCACCGAGGTCGGTCACTGTAACGAATTTTGGGTGGACAGCAACCTATCAAGGAGTCTCAAACACCCATATGGAGGACTGAAGGCGTAAGTAGGCCCTCAAATTCATGTTCCTCTTCTTCATACTTGTTGCTGATTGTATAGCAGGAAGGATCCAGGAAACAGGTGTGAGCTAGGCAGGATTATGATGCAAAACCAAGCGGGAGATTTGGTAGGTTTGCCAGCTGGATGAAAGCACAGAGACGAATGGATGCCTTAGTAGAAGAATAGAGAGAACGGATACGTGAGATGGAAGACCAGGCATATGGTCTTGTGGAGCTACAGGTCAGTGGTACCGGGTTTGACAAGTGGAGGACGAAGCATGGCTTCAGTCAATGTTAGGGTATCTACTGTGGTTTGTCTTACCAGGGGGATGATGAGTCGCGACATCATTCTGTTGCTGTATGTGGATGGTATATTTGCTAGCAGGGTTAGTACATATAGGGTTTTGTTGAGCTAAGGGTAAGATTAGTTCAGTGGCATGTCATGAGGAGTTTGGAGCAGCGAAATTATTTGACATGGGAGGCATGGAGATCACAGGTTGATTTTGTCTCGAGTGGGAGCTGATTTGAATCAGGTGTTGGCGAGGTTCGGGATGTAGAACCAGAGCACACTAAGGGCTGGATAGGTACAGTGTCCAAAATCACATGAGGTCTGGTATAGACCTGAGTATTCCCATGCAGTGGGAGCTGTCAGAGTTAGGAGCCAATTCGAGGAAGTGGGTTCTCAGGTTTCTTTTTTGAGAGGGACCGATAGCAGGTGTTGCTATGCAGGGTCAGGACTTCACTACAGGTGTTGTAGGTTCGGATGTGGCAGGATACTCAGATGACAGGTGGTACACCACGGGATGTGTGGTGGATTGTCTTCAGGTGGGATCTTGAAGAGGGATACAAACCAGGAAATAGATTAGACGAAGTACAGGTATAGGTACAGTGCAGCTATTTATCTCCAAGTGGGAGATTGTTAGGATTGTGGAGCTAAAAGCTTCACTGATGCAAACAAGAGAGGAGGTTGCTGAAGGTTGCTGAGTTGCAGAGAAGTTGGGGTCGGTCTGATCAGCCGACGTCAGTAGGATAGCAAAGGGAAGCAACCGACGTCGGTCATATATCGGCCGACGTCGGTCACCTCCAGGCAGACAGGGACCGACGTCGATCGCCTGTGTGGTTTGACTGCAAGCTAATTACGAGCTAGTTTGAGTTGAGCAAAGTTTGCTACTTCTATGTGTGAGGTGAGCAAGGGTGTTCCTCCTAGTTCCACAGTACCAAGTGTAGGTGCTGGTTTTGGAGAGTCAGCTGGATTCTTTAGGAGTGTAGGATCTTGGTCACAGTTGCATGGCCTATATAGGAGATCTACATGGCAAGTAAGATCATTGATCTGCAGGTGTATGTGTGTGTAAGGTCGAGGTTCACAGGTGAGTAGAACCGTTGTTTGATTTGCAGGTGTGCAAGGTCATATAGAGAGCAACACAATAGGGAGCAGTATCAGGCAGGATCTACTTGGAGTACAGGTGTGTACTCGGATAGAGCTAAGAGGAAGGCAAGGGAGTTCCTTCCATAAGTATGGTCTGTTGAATTGCAGGTTGTTGCAGATTCATGGGAGATCTACTTGAAGTACCTTGAGTACTTGTTGAGTACGTGGAGTACTTGTGGAGTGCGTAGAGCACTTGTGTTGTGCGTGGAGCATGGGAGGTGAACACCAACTCTGTATTTGAGTTGGGTGTTGGGACCTGTGAGAGGGAGAGCTTTGGGGAGAAGAATTACTGTTCACTTGAGGTGTGGGAAACCTCTGTAAGGTGGTGGAGAAGAAGTGGCATCTTCTTTATTGTATTATTTTCTGTATAAAGTGTTAATACAAGTTGTGTATTGTCTCTCATATGCTGTGTTATTCTGAATTCTAGTTACTTGTTGATTCTGGTTATTTCCGCATATTAAGTTGCTTGAAGTTTGGTAATCAATTGTATGCTTCCAGTGTTTCGCATCCTGACAAGTGGTATCAGAGCTAAGGTTGCAGGAAGCAGGTTGTGTTTTGGTTACAGGGCACTCTCAGGGGTTTCTGATTGAGTGGGAGTAGAGCAACGGCAGATCAAAGTAAGCTAAGAATGGAGGAGTTGAAAAGCACAGACGGTTACTCACGGTCCGATGAAAAGAAAGAGCAGGTAAAAGAACATTGTTGGTTGGTAACAGATCAGCATGAAGAAATTGAAGATACAGATGTAGCAGGTGTTGTTGCACAGGATGTGTTTGCAGGTTTCTTGGATAAAGTTGAATCTTGGATAAAAGATTCGGTTGCCTCTTTCCATGCAGCCCCAGGTAGAGGAGCTGGTAAGCCTTGCCAACGAATTGGCAAAGGGGAAGTGAAGCTGAAATTGCAGGTGGCCAACACACAGGTGTTGATGAAGGTCATGCAGGTCCCAGGTTTGGAGATATGGCTAATTTCTTCAGAAAGATTGGGTGATGAGAGATGCACAAGAACTCTCACAGTGGATGCACTTGAATTCGCTGGTGGTAAGAAAACAGGTATTCTTTATCTACTTGTTTATATTACTGATTCTTCTTCTGTTGCGGAGACGTGGCTTCGTAGGCTTGGTCACATGAGCAGGAAGGAGATGCATGTTCTTAAGCGAAAGACAGATATATTTGACAGGCTTAAGAACTGGAAAGCCTTGGTGTTCTTGGAGGAGATGGCGGACAGAGTTCAGTGGATGGTGTTGGATACTTCTGAGCAGAGCAGTTTGGACATGGGTTTTGATTCAAAGAAGCTCGCGGGTAAAAAGTCATCACTCACAGGCAAACACAGACACCGATGTCGGTCAAGAGGAACCGGCGTCGAACAGACAGGTGCCGATGTCAGTCATGTGCAGACCGAAGCCAGCGATGTCAGGAAGGGTAAGACCGACGTCGATCATGGGACCGACATCGGCAGTATGTAAGACCGATGTCGGTCAGGAGGACCGACGTCAGTAGCAGGGACACCAGTGCTGGCAGGCTGGTAGTCAGGTACAGACACATGGAACTGACGTCGGTAGGATGCAGACTGTGGAGTGATCGAGGTCGGTCACTGTAACAAATTTTGGGTGGACAGCAACCTGTCAAGGAATCTCAAACACCCATACAAAGGACTGAAGGCGTAAGTAGGCCTTCAAATTTGTGTTCCTCTTCTTCATACTTGTTGTTGATTGTATAGCAGGAAGGATCCAGGAAATAGGTGTGAGCTAGGCAGGATTATGATGCAGAACCAAGCGGGAGATTTGGTAGGTTTGCCAGCTGGATGAAAGCACAGAGACGAATGGATGCCTTAGTAGAAGAATAGAGAGAACGGATACGTGAGACGGAAGACCAGGCATATGGTCTTGTGGAGCTGCAGGACAGTGGTACCGGGTTTGACAGGTGGAGGACAAAGCATGGCTTCAGTCAATGTCAGGGTATCTACTGTGGTTTGTCTTACCAGGGGGATGATGAGTCGCGACATCATTTAGTTGCTGTATGTGGATGGTATATTTGCTAGCAGGGTTAGTACATACAGGGTTTTGCTGAGCTAAGGGTAAGATTAGTTCAGTGGCATGTCATGAGGAGTTTGGAGCAGCGAAATTCTTTGACATGGGAGGCATGGAGATCACAGGTTGATTTTGTCTCGAGTGGGAGCTGATGTGAATCAGGTGTTGGCAAGGTTCGGGATGCAGAACTGGAGCACACTAAGTGCTGGACAGGTACAGTGTCTGAAATCACATGAGGTCTGCTATAGACCTGAGTATTCCCGTGCAGTGGGAGCTGTCAGAGTTAGGAGCCAATTCGGGGAAGTGGGTTCTCAGGTTTTTTTTTTGAGAGGGACCGGCAGCAGGTGTTGCTATGCAGGGTCAGGACTTCACTACAGGGGTTGTAGGTTCGGATGTGGCAGGATACTCGAATGACAGGTGGTACACCACAGGATGTGTGGTGGGTTGTCTTCAGGTGGGAGCTTGAAGAGGGATACAAACCAAGAAATAGATTAGATGGAGTACAGGTACAGGTACAGTGCAGCTGTTTATCTCCAAGTGGGAGATTGTTAGGATTGTGGAGCTAAAAGCTTCACTGATGCAAACAAGAGAGGAGGTTGCTAAAGGTTGCTGAGTTGCAGAGAAGTTGGGGTCAGTCTGATCAGCTGACGTCGATAGGATAACAAAGGGAAGCAACCGACGTCGGTCATATATCGGCCGACGTCGGTCACCTCCAGGCAGACAGGGACCGACGTCGGTTGCCTGTGTGGTTCGACTGCGAGCTAATTACGGGCTAGTTTGAGTTGAGCAAAGTTTGCTCCTTCTGTGTGTGAGGTGAGCAAGGGTGTTCCTCCTAGTTCCACAGTACCAGGTGTAGGTGTTGGTTTTGGAGAGTCAGCTGGATTCTTCAGGAGTGTAGGATCTTGGTCACAGTTGCATGGCCTATATAGGAGATCTACATGGTAAGTAAGATCGTTGATCTGCAGGTGTATGTGTGTGCAAGGTCAAGGTTCACAGGTGAGCAGAACCGTTGTTTGATTTGCAGGTGTGCAAGGTCATATAGACAGCAACACAACAGGGAGCAGTATCAGGCAGGATCTACTTGGAGTACAGGTGTGTACTCGGATAGAGCTAAGAGGAAGGCAAGGGAGTTCCTTCCATAAGTATGGTGTGTTGAATTACAGGTTGTTGCAGATTCATGGGAGATCTACTTGAAGTACCTTGAGTACTTATTGAGTACGTGGAGTACTTGTGGAGTGCGTAGAGCACTTGTGTTGTGCGTGGAACACGGGAGGTGAACACCAACTCTGTATTTGAGTTGGGTGTTGGGACCTGTGAGAGGGAGAGCTTTGGGGAGAAGAATTACTGTTCACTTGAGGTGTGGGAAACCTCTGTAAGGTGGTGGAGAAGAAGTGGCATCTTCTTTATTGTATTCTTTTTTGTATAAAGTGTTAATACAAGTTGTGTATTGTCTCTCATATGCTGTGTTATTCTGAATTCTAGTTACTTGTTGATTCTGGTTATTTCTGCATATTAAGTTGCTTGAAGTTTGGTAATCAATTGTATGCTTCTGGTGTTTCGCATCCTGACAATTCATCCATTACCAGCCATTCCCCACTTTAGAAAACCCATTCCAATTGTCCATCCAAGACCAAGCCAATTAATACCTCTCCAATCAAGCCAATCATTCAAGGACTAAGATATATTCAAAACTGGTGTTTTAAAACTACTTGTAAACCAAGGCCAATAAAACTAACCAATCCATGATGTTTTTGTTAAACCAACCATTTATGATGAATCAACCTGTGATGAATCACCTTCCCATCCTATACTTGTTATCGAAGAGTCTCACTCTGACAAGCCAATCTTTGTTGAGTCATTTCTTAATGATTATAACTACCTTTGGGAAAATCATTATCTCAACCATATGCCTATTTTTCAAAAACCTCCCTTTGAGAAATAAATCTCTAAAGAGTTGTCTCTTGACCTTTTTCCCATCATTGAGGAGTCTCACTTTGACAAACTAGTCTTTGTGAAATATGCCATCAAAGGTCATTAATTATACAATACCAAACATTCAACAAGACATCATTGTATCAACATCCACACTAGATGAATAATTAAAATTAGAATCAGGTTCTATTCTTGAAATGACATCAAATTTATCATCAAAAGATTAATCAATGTCTATCTTAATATCAGATTTAGAGTTCCTTGAGTTAGAATCAGATTCAAAATCAGAATACATTCATGGTTTTTATAATATTGGTTATGCATGCCTTGCATATTGGTTTGAATACATTTATGATCCTTACACAATTTTTGAGGATGATTACTTTTGCTTAGACATAAGTTCTCCTAAAATCTTCTATGAGGATTATGCTTCCTCCCTCCATTCCATTACCATTCCACATGTCATTACCACTATCCAACCTAGCCATTTTATTGACATTCCACCTCCCACAAGTGTCGATTGGGACCGATAGAATCATACCTTATTGAACTACATCCATGAAAACATATTAGTTACAAAATATTAAGGAGGCTAAGAACAAAGTCATGCAGAAGAAGAACAATTTCTTAATGAAAGTTTTTCAGAGGTGTTAGAGGATAATCAAAATTTAAATTTATCATCTTCTAGTGAAACATTTTCAAAGGTGCTAGAGGACAATC
Source organism: Torreya grandis (assembly GCA_037957365.1). Classification (NCBI taxonomy): domain Eukaryota; kingdom Viridiplantae; phylum Streptophyta; class Pinopsida; order Cupressales; family Taxaceae; genus Torreya; species Torreya grandis. The sequence goes on from JARHVA010000135.1 coordinate 1,789,248, forward strand.
AAAGTTAAAAGTCAATGTTATTTAGTGAAACCTTCTCAGAGGTGAGAGGGGATAATCAAGACAAATTCATTGGTGAAAACCTCATCAAGGCATTGATAGCTGAGCACAATAGTTATTCATTGCTTGATGAATACAAAATCAAAGATAAAATCAACATAGCTTCTAATCTACAATCTAATTAGATGGTATCTATTCTCAAGCCCAAACAACATAAAAATTTGGAGCATATTCACCACATCCAAAGTTATGTTAAATCTGAAATCAATAACATTATGTGTGCCTAAAAATATTGATCTTCATTTATTTCCCTACCATTATGCATTCCATTATCATCCACCTTTACATTGCCAAATCAAACCTATCATCCATTTTTTATCCATATTTACCATCTTTGGCTACACTTTCCTTTATAGAGACTATAAATATACCTTGTCTTGATGATTAGAGGAAACAAAATCAATGACCAACGAAGATCATAATAAAATTATTGAAATCTAAATCTACAACAAGTTCTTGACATAACAACTATTCAAAAGAGGAATGGTCTAGCAATTTACATGATTTATTATTTTGGTTATGTCATATGCTAATTAGGACATGCATCTACACATCAGTAAGAAAAACATAATCATTCACCTTAGCCAAAAACATTTACCTTGTCATTTCCATTTTCCATTTACCATGCCTTTTCCATTTTCCATTTGCCATTCTTCTTGTCATTGTTTCATACCCTACCATTTGCCTTATCATTTGGGGGCAAACCTCTTACAATTATATCTAATTTCCATCGTATCATTTTTCTGTATGTCATACCATATGTCATTTTACCATGCCATCTATATTAAACCAAAACTTATTTTTAGCCATCCTACCCAACCCCCTTTTGATCTTGGTTCCTTTGGTTTTTTTCACACTTTTTGTGTGGGGATTGTGGTCTAGTTTCACCAATTTTACAATTCCATGTTTAAATGATAGTTTATGAAAGTAGTGTGATAGTTGATTTGGCAAGTTATCTTTCATTCACATTATACCAATTGTTCCTAATTATAACCACCTTTAGGCAAATCAGAATACCACTATTGTGTTCCTAATTACAACCACCTTGAGAAAATTAGTATCATAGACCTATGTCATTATTTCCTAATTATAACCACCTATGGGAAAATTAGGAACAACAGCTTTACCATGCATTGTCGCATCACCTTGCCATTACTATTCTCATTTGCCTATCTATTTTCCTCAATTTGAGAATTTATTGTGACCTAATCAGTTTTCCCTATCTTTTGTGTGGATGGAAATAATATGACTTGAGTTCCTAATGGGATTATGTAGGCCATGCTTGATTCACATTGAGGTTAGTTCAGTTCTTCTTTTACCATACACTCTCATTATTTTGTGATAAACCTAAGCCAACACTCTCACCATTTTGTGAGTGATATCTTATCAATCTCTAATGAGTTGAGATACCTTAAAATTATAAAAACATTCAAAAATTTCAAATACAAAAACTTGTGTCCTATCTAATCCTAGTCAGTCATCCTCAATCTACCCTACTAGGGCAAATCCATTATTAGGATGCTTTATTTTGATTTTACTTTCAATTTTTTATGTGTTTATTTGCTATGTTGTTTGTTTGTGTGCTTTTTTGTTTATTTGCTTTTAGTACTATTTCTTTGATTCAATCTATATGTGTTCATTGGGTGATTCCTTACCATTAATCTTGATTCCATCCATATTCATACATCAACATTGTCATCATGGTTTTTATCATTAGTGCATTGTTTTCAAATTTTTATTGGATCAAGAATCAGTCCTTATGCACATTTTGGATAAGTTCTCATGGTGTTCTATTATGAGGCATACCATCACATGCTATATAAAAAATTAGATTAGGAAGTATTAAAAGCAATGGAGTTGTAGAAGTTTCTCCTTGATACCATTGGCAAATCTTCCCACCCACCCATGATCAAATAAACCCCTTGAATATTCTAATTGTATCAATGCTAATAAGGATGAGTATATGCACATTAGAAGGTACAAGTGAATCATTCACACTTCTCAATTATTATTATTTTATTCATCTCTTTCATCACTTTGGGCATCCTTGTATGCTTGGTTATTTGTGGCTTCCTCAGTCATTGTACCATCGCATCTACATTTGTGCCCATTCACCTTTAATCTATATGACAAGTTATATATTTGAGTTATGATTGAAAATATAACATACTGGGGCACAATCAAACATCATTTTTTATCTAGGTTATCTTGATGATTATAACCACCTTTGAGTAAATCATTGTTTCTACTCATCAACCCTGATTGAGGCATGTGCCATTACCAGTGATTATAACTACCTTTAGGTAAATTAGTACTTTTTAAATCAATGCATACAAGCATTTTATCTATTGTATTAATCTCACGTATGGGTTAATTATATTTTTCTTATTGCTTCTTTTTGAGGGACCATATATCAAACATATGGGATGGCCACTCCCTTGAGGGGGCATCATTATAGGCTTCCCAAACATTCTTTAGAGCTTTTTCTTTGATTATCATCTTATTTCAGGCATACAATCATTTTTCATTATTTGAGAATACAATATTATGCCTATGGCTTACAACATATTCCCAAACATAGGCAAACTATAGATACCTAAAACTATCCACCAATGGCCTTTGACTGAACTTTAGATTGAATCCTACCTACCTTTTCAAATTAAGCCTAAGAATCACTAAACATCCCAAATTTGCTTGTGCATCATTAATCAAATCTTGAAAACATTTTGAGGCATCCCTAATTGGGGTATTCCACCATATTCAACAACAACCTCTTGTGAATTCATCCCTAATCACCCTATGACATCACAATGTACAATTTGGCCTATAGACCTATTAAGTGGGGCAAGTGCACACATAAAAATCAAATATTGAAAAATGCTAAAAATACTAAATATAATTAATTAAAAATCTAAACCAAATTAAATTTCTAGTTGAATTATCCACATGTAATTAATGAATTACTAAAAAAGGAAATTCAACAATCAAGAATATCTTAGCTTTTTCATCATGACATTTGTGAATTGTCAAGCCTTTGCAAATATATCAAAATATCTCACCCATACCTATTCATTTCAAATCATGAGAATTTGGCACATTTTAACTCTATTGGGGTTAACTGACTCACTTATGTTAGGTTTTAACTCATATCATGTTTAAACTACACCTTAACTCACCTTGAGTTGGGGTTAGTTCCTAAGCCTATAAATACAAGCCCTTGCCTCTTCATTTACAAGATTAGAAATTATAGATTTATAATGTAGGTTTTTTATCATGATTTATATCAATAATTTTATAGTTACAAAATTCTTATCCAAGCAAGAATAAGCCAAATCAATCTAATATCAAATCCATTATGGTGCCAAGGAGAGAAGGAAAAAAGAAAACTCCATTGCCAAAGACTCTTTGAGCACAATCTGAGCAAGCCAAGAAAAAATCATTTGAAGATCTTAAGGAAGGTAAGGATTGTTGTTCCTTACATTTTAGTTGGGTTTTCAATTGTATTTTGTTCATTGTTCTCTCTTTATGATCTAGTCTTAGAGATGTTAGCATGTTATTGTGTTCATTTTGAGTTTTGTTCACTTAAACTAACACTTGATCTAACCTCCTCTCTATTATCAAATTCCTATGATCACAACACCTAATATGATGTGAGATATTCCTTAACTTATCCATTAACATATCACCTTCCTCTTTATTTATTATCGTATGCAGGCCTTGTCATCATGGTCCCATGTGGGTTTAAACTCTTTCATATAATATGCTTTCTTTTGCCCCATTTTCTTTGTCCACATGGTTGTCCTAAATTTATCTCTCATAATTTTTTTAATTTTCTCATTAGTGTTTGGAAACTATTAGATGCTACTTACCAATTTACTTTCCCACTTGTTCAATTTCAACTACATGTTCTTACTTTTACTTAGATCTTCCTCTATCACCATTCTAGGCCATTAATGGGTATCCATACTTTGTTTATTTTTAAAATTAATTAATGATTGAATCATCTCTGATGCCTAAAATGGGAAATTACATGACTCAACTAATAAAATATCATATAGAACTGATGTTTTGATTTTGATTTTGATTATGATTAAATATTTTAAGATTCTCTCTATCTATTAGATCTGAAACATTGCTACCTTAAAATTTACATCTGTATAGCACCGCTGATGTGAAAAATAAATTTGACAAGGTTATCTTGGTTTTAAATCCCATTATTATTATTTTTTTCATATATTTTGTGTCAAGTATAAATCTTTCCAACCCTTGTATTATTTTTTCCCTGCAAGACTTCTAAATAAGCTTGTTGTGAGATTCATGTATGAGGTACATATATTATTCAAGTAAGAACACTTAATGTATTTGATATTATCTCTCTCTTTATTAGCCCATAAGGAATTAAAATGTTCCTTTGAAAATATGTCTTTGACCTTCAGATCAAACCTAAAAACCATGATTTTATTTTCTCCTTAACTTTGTATTTCCTATTTGTTATCCAAACTATACTTGTAATTTATCCATATGTGAGCCAAAACATAAATATTAACCTTAAATATTGTGGTTGATACTCATTTTCCATGTATATGAGTGAATTAAACTACATAGGGCACATGAATTATATTCAGATTACTAGTTCAAACTTTTCATCATTCACCAACAGCCTTCCATGTTACCCATGTCACAAATTATGATACATATATCCTTTGTTTGCTACATCAAATTAATGCCTAATGCCATTTATTCCATCTATGGCTCTTTGTAACCTATTTATGTAGAGTATTATAAAAAAATCATAATTTGACCATCCCTATCTCTAATCTTTATCAATGATCTCAAATTGTAAATGTCTTGCTCTATTCATAACCTTTAATATTCAACAATAGTCTTTCAATTCTTCACTAGGCTTGATAGCATCATCTAGCATGAACATGTTCAATTGGAACCTTTAAATAATTTATCACTATCCTTATATCCTCCATATTTATCTCACTCATTCACTCATCTCATTTCATTCATTCTCCCATCTCCCTTCATTTCACTCACTCACTAGCTTCACATAAGTTCATAGCTCCTAAAGGCTCAAAACATCAAATATTGTTTTTTGATTTAATGAATACAACCTTCAAATAGGAGTGGCCTCTCCTAGGAATAACATACTTTCCTTAATTCTTTTTAACCACTTACTCACTATCCAACATTCACTTACCACCTCAAACTCATTAGTGAGACTACTTCCTTGTAGCCTTTTTTACACTAATATCCTTAGTTAGAACATTATATAAGTCATATAAAATATATAAACCTATATTTAGGTACCCTATTTCTTCATCCTTATTCCCAATATGTTTCATATCCTAACTCTTTATGAAGATACCCTTTCTCTTGTAACCACCCAGCCAATTAGGCCTTCTAGCCCTTCTTGCACTTGCTTAGACATCAAATTCTTACCAGACCATACTGTACTAGGTCAAAACATATTTAATCCTCTTCCTCATGTAGAAATACATAAGGTTACAAATTTTTATCATTTTACCAAGATTAGAACCAAAGTTATTGGGGTTTTCTTTTCTAAACCCTACCTAGGCTATTATGTAGGCTTGTATAGGCTGAGAGGCAAGAAAAGTGAATTGTTTACATTTTAAGGAATTTAAAAGGTTTTTATGAGTTTTATAGGGTCTATCCTTCCATAAAATAGCTACTAAAAATGATATATTTATTTTACAAACACTAACACCCTCTCAATGGCTCAAAACATGCCAAAACATAGAACTCTAAGTCCTCTTGTAGGACTGTGTCAAGAAAATTTGAAGATTACCTACGTTTAAAGACTCTTTAAGAGATTTATAAACATTCCACACCTTTATCTCACCTATTAAAACTTACTACAACTATGAAAACCACTAGCATTCATTCTTTTCTCAAAATATCCTTCTTAAGCTTCCAAACATAATTGCCTTAACAGTGCTAAAACATAGTTCTCATAGACTGAAGACTATTGATTTAATTATTCATTAAAAATTAAAATAAATGATAATATAATTAATTTCATGATGTAGATACAAACTCCAAATTATCAAATAATGTTGGCTCTTACATTTATCATCCTCAAAAGCTATCAAAAGTAGTCTTTTTCTTAACTGTATCATAACTACTATAGGATTAAGACCGAGAGTGTTCTTTCTTGAGATTTATTTACCTTGTTAACATAATAATGATCCTATTAAGATTTTTTTGATATTAAAAACCTTTCATACATATCACATAATATTTACATAGATACCAATAATCTTTAAATACCATTAAATTTCTTTCCTTTCTTGATTGTAACCTCAGTTCTTGACTCAGACCTACAACAATATAATAGAGCACTCTATCTATAGCCTCAAAGGCCTATTTAGGACAACATATAAACAATAAAAATTCATATACCTTGTAATTTAGAGTAGACAATCAACATAATTCTTCTTTATTAACCAACATCATAGACATTTACATACACAATCCGTACTTCTTTCCTTTTCCTTCATGGAGAGTGTGACATTTTATTTTATTGATCCATCTCTCTCATCTTTAGATATCTCATTATTTTCCTCCTAAACTCTTCTATTTATCTTACACTCTCTCCTTATCTCATTATACAACTCCTATTTTTTTGCAACATCTATGTTGGTTTTGGGTGGTTACAACCAATTTTATTTCACCACCTTTTCCTCATGACATGACACTTATAGGTAGTCACTACATATGATATTATTATACTAACTCATAACTTATATATCTATTTGACATCAAATTAGACTTTATATGAACCCTATGACCTTGATTATTCATTTTCCATCCTTTACACTGCTTGAAAACACCAATTACAACCCTCACTAGGTCCTTTATAATTTCAAATATTCAAAATATCACTTTTGGCAAGAAACACCAATAGGACATCAAACACTCAAAATAATGACTCTTAAAGACTCCAAAGTATTTTAAAGGACAATACAACACCCATAACAAGAATATGACTCTTAAAAAACTAAAATGGTATTTGTTTTCTAGATGCTCATATGTCATAATCCCGAGGAGGGAGAAATTTGAATGCCAACACATCATTCTTCTTTCTCTTCTTCCAATTGTTCTACATTTGCCTTTATTTTTTGCCTTCCTCTTTAATTTTTTAAGGTCCATGTTTATCAATTCTATATTTTTTTGTCTTCATTATTATATTCCTTGATTTATTATTCTATTTTATTCTCCTTAATTCTTTCTCTGTTACAAACACCCATACTTCTATTTCATTTTCAGTCAAGTCATGGTTCTCATACACTTATTTATCCTTCCCTTTAGATGTATCTATACAAATAGTATTCTCCATATGCATTTTATGAGTGTCATGAGGCCAAATTGCCTCTTCACTATCTCCTTGAGCTTATATGTTTGATTTGAGTATTCTCTCAGCTGCATTTGTCTCCATATCCATTTGTTTATCCTTTTTAACCAACTTGGCTTTTGGACATAATTCTTGGAAACTTGTTCCATTACTTTCCTTAGTCCTTGGTTCATCCATCTCTATTTCAATATCATCATGCAAGATAGTTATATTATTGATTTGTCTTGGATTCATTTTCTTATCTTTTTCATTCTTGATCATGAGCTCTTGTGGTTCATCCCCTCTATTCCTCATTTGCTTATGAGGTAAAATCTCTTCTTGCTCCTCCATACTTACACTATCCATATCATCCATGTTTGATATTCCTTGTTTAAGAGATGTATTAGTATCTTCATAGTTTTTATCACCTAGGCCATTAAATTTTTCCTCATTTGATTCTTATTTGATCTCATTCATGAGATTCCCATGCTGATATTCACCTACATGCAACCCTTTTAATGGACTGAAGAACTTCTCTAACATATCCAATTCCTATTTCAACATGAGAGAATCTATCTCTCCATGATATTCATCAAATTTAGGACCATGTTTTCCTTCATATTTTTCAAGATTTTATTCTATACCAACATGTGAAATCATTATTTCTTCATTCTCTAAGGATTTTTGATCTCCATCAATGCTTCATCTCTATTTGCATTTAAACTCTCACCTTGTTTCCCATTTGTGTTGATTGATATTATTTTCCATTCTTTATAGTCTCCTTCCATGATATCATTCATTGATTCATATAGTTCATCATCATACTTATCATAAATGACTTGCTTACATTTTTACTTTCTTATGCTCTCTTCACACTTTTCATATTGCTTCTTCATTTGATTACTCAGCTACATCTTCATCCCTTTATCTTTGTTTGCTTCCACTATGACTTATTACTTCTTAAATTTTCATTATCATTTATTTATGTTTTATTATGTTTTAATCACAACCATTGAGAGGGGGGGGGGGGGGGGGGGGGGGGTGGGCGTGGTTTGTTGGGGTTGGGGGATTGAATTAGTGTGTAAATATTTCATTCAAATCCATACTTATTCATTAACCTTTCAAACCAATATAGTAAACAAGCAATGTATAAAGAAGTAATCGCATAGAAAATAAACAAGATATCAACACTTGAACACCATAGATATGTGGTAAAACCTCATGGGGAATAAAAAACACTATCACACCACTTGTAATACTATCCTATAAGCAATTAAAAAACATTTATTAAGGCACCAACCCCACAAGGAACACCAACCCCTCACTAGTCAAGAACCAACCCAACTAGTCCCTTAGAAAGCTCTAAATTTCAAGGAGGATAAACCACCCTAAGTGACTTGGAATTAACACAACCACTTCAAGGATACTTTTTAAATCTCCAACCTTCAATGCAACTCCAACTTGACTAAGCACCAACCCAACCAAGATAAGCTTAATCATCTCAAGACTCCTTATTGTTCAAAATAATTAATGGTGATTTCTTCTTCATCTCTATCTCTTCTCTATCCTCTTTCATATACATATAACACACTTATTATTAATATACTGATTGTATCTCACCTTATTCATCTCACTTCAACCTTTTATCCCTCTCAAATAGCCTTCTAGGCTCACTCACTTCAACATGCCTCTTCTAGGCTCATTAAGTCAATTGACCTTGTCATCCACCCAAAAAAAATTTATTAGATAATAATTATGATGTATCCATTCCTCTTATGGTCCTCAATGACATACTACTACTCCTTCAAGAGATTTTATCTTCGCTTATATCTACATTCCTTTAACTAGCTCAAATAGGCCAATTAGGCCTTGCTTTTATACTCAAATCTTCCTCTCACCCATATTGTCAAGAAAATAAACTTACCACACTTATAATATAATTTAAATAGGTCATATCACACGTTTAATACAATAAAAACACACCATATATGTCGTTCATACCTCTTAAGGACCAAAACCACCATTAGGCTTGAAGGAGACCTAATACACATTATACTTGAGTCATCTTGGAACACCATTAACCTACACCAATGCTTGAAACACTTAAAAAAATTATAAAATAGACACATTATAATATAAATTTAGGTCTACACTATCTTTAAGTTTAATTCACCATTTGAACCATGCTATTAGGCCTACCTCCATTAGGTTTTCTCACTAACTAAAAGTTTGTCTCATAAAACATAAGTATACAATCAATTTTATAAAAGAACATGTGATAAAATAATAATAAAATAGTATCCATGACATAATTTTCACCACCACATAAATTTTACATCATCAAATAGGCCTAAAGCACACAAAAAACACTTTTGTAACACGCTTACTTAGTTCTGCACAAATGTTCCAAAAACATAGTCAAAAGCGTTTTGGTTTTTTCACACTTAAAAGGGGAAAAAACAAGAATATAAAATAACTATAATGAACCTTTGATACCTCCTAAACATCTTAAAATTAATTGGATTCTTCAACACTATCCAAATCACTTCAAATTCACCTTTACAAGATGACTACTCAAAACTGTTTGTAGCATAAAAAACATAGTCATATAGAAAATTATTTTTATAATTTGAAAGTATACTTAAATAAATTATAATTCACATTAATATATATTATATTACTTATAGTTCAACCTCCAATGGATAGATCATATGTTCTGGTGTCATCTATTGGTCTTACAGACCAATTTGCTAGCTCTCTCTTACGTAGTCCATACTCAACCGTATAGGCCATTTTGGATTTCACATATCAAAAACTTAAAGATATCTCTCCATATTATATAAAGAATTAATAATAAATTTATGTCTCAAAAATAAATTTCAAGTTCATTGTGTGTAATAACTTTTGTCATAGGGTTTCATACTCTTCACTTCACTTGGAAAACCTGGAACAATCATTCTTATTTAAGACATAATCATGAGGAACATGGATTATAATAATTATAGGGATAATTAAATGAACATATAATGAATTTATATGATATTAAAAAATCTTTATCTCAACTCCAATCATTAATAAATAGAGGCCAAATGACAAATATAGAACAAACTGATCAAACTTTAAACCTCACTCTTTCATTATCTTCACTCACACAAACATGTCTTTTTGAGAGCACCTTATTTCTTGTATGAAATAACATTAAAAATTTATAAATGAATGTAACATGATTTATATGTCTTTAATAAATAACCAAAATAATTGGACCCATTCTTAATCACCTAAAACACATCCCTAAACTCTTTCTCACTTTGACTATTTTTCTCATTATTTTCACTCTTTGCCAGTTTAGAAATAGGTCAACTTGGGTGAGAAAATTAGTTGGAACAAAAGAAATAAATTTTAAAAATAACACCATGGAAATCAATAATAATTATTTACTTTAAATCTCCATCCACTTGCATGCATTGACCTAGTCAACCCGGCTTGTAGCATCAAATTCTTCAAAAATAAACATTTTTCTATAGCTTTTACTCACTACCATGAAAAACAAAAACCACCTAGAGAAACCTTGAAGAGTAATTTACATGTTAAAAACATCAAAATAGATTCAAAAAACCATTTTTTTCCATTTAAAATAATATTTTCACCATGGGGTCCCTATAAGGGTTTCGAGAGGGTTTTAGACCAGCTTCCATCCTTAACAATTGTTCATACAACTTTGTCCCTTAAACCACTTCAAAATGCTTGGAAAAACTTTTGAGGATCATTTTACATCTCTACAAAAAGGATTAGGACACCATGAAAATTTTACACATGCCAATGAGAATCAATAGTTCCTTCTTAGACTTGGAAACCTTCATTTTGCATACATAGAAGACCTTCAAACATGTTTTCTTAATTTATCCTTCAATTCAAGACCTCAAGCTTGGTAAAAAACATTGACATAGACTATTACACCTCAATACATGCTCGCATGTGCTCTATCACCTTGAAAACTCATCTTGACCTTTCATTAGGCCATATTAGGTCTCTATGCACGTTAGGTCTTTGAACCACTAGTTATACTTAGATCTTGGAAACACTTGAAAACCTCTTGAAATGATCTCAAAAACTCATACACAATTCAAATGTACTCATACCATTCTCACAATATTCTAACCTTATTTACATAGGTCTCACACTATTCACCTCATCAAGCTACCAAGCTTGTGCCTTCTTACTATGTCTCTTCATGCAAGAGCTAAGCCTCAATACCTGACATTGGATTTATTATGAAGGCTTATTTTTCTTATAAATGTTGAGTGTGGATCCATTTGGGGCTATCACATGACCATGTTGGTACACTTTGGGGGCTTAGAGAGCTTCAAGGATGTGGGGAGTGCATTTCACTTTTGCTCCTCATGTGGGTGAATATTATTAAATGTTTATTTAATAATTATCATGTTGACTTCCATACATTTTGGAAGTAGGATTGATTTCCTTGTTCTAGGAAATTAATTTTTTATTTAATATTTTTATGATGCATTAGGAGAAAATTATTAAATGATGTATTTAATAATTTCTTGATGTATTATCGAAGTGGGTTAGTCTTCCTCATTAGAAGTTATGCCATTTAAAGAGGAATGATGTGTTAATTCTCTTAGGAACTTTTGGATATTTATTGAAAGGTGGAAAATGGTGTGTCACCTTGTGGATAAAGCTTATCCTAGATGAGGACGGCAAGTTTTCTCTTTCGAGGATGTTTTCTACACTATTTGTTATTTATACAGGGTGTGGAGTGACCTATGAGTGGTTGTTGATATTTTTACAGGTGTGTATTTTGTGAGAGATTCAAAGTATAGGTTTCCATTTACAGGGTGTGGTATAGCATCTTGTGAGATACAAGATTGTGCAGGTGCAGGTGAAAGTGCAGATTTTTGTGTAGCATTTTATACAGGATATTTTTCTATCTCTGTGAGAGTTCATTGTAATCTTATTTCAGATTATTTTTTTATTTGAGGATTTTCTTGGTGGATGTAGCCCACATTGGGTGAAACAAAATATATCTATGTTATGTGTTATTTCTGGTTATATTCTCTCCTTTTATGCTTTCATTTAAACTATGGTTTGAAGGAATTATTTTCACATAATTAAATCTAATTTTCACACATTTAAAATCTAGTTATGTGATTTTATGGCGGTATAAAATCTGGTTTACATTCACTTAATTCTTAACAACTAGTATTAGAGCTTTGGTGGTGTTTTAGCTGAAGTGATAAATCACAGGAAAGGTTATTAGCTTGAGTGGGAGCTATGACAGAAGAAATCAAATTCAAAATTGAGAAGTTTGATGGTAAAAATTTTGGTTTGAGGAAAATGTATATGGAGGACTACTTATATCATAAGGAACTTCAACTCCCCTTAGAGGGGAAAGGAGGATAACCTACAGCTATGAGTGATGCAGATTGGATATTGCTTGATAAGAAGGAATTGGGAGTCATTTTGTTACGCCTTGCATCTTATATTGTATTTAACATTGTAGATTAGATATCTATAAAAGATATCATAGATAAACTTGGAAATTTGTATGAGAAACCCTCAACTTTAAATAAAAAAATCTTATGAAAAGATTGTTCGATATGAAAATGTTTGAGAATGGTTTAATTGATAATCATTTAAATTATTTTAATAAAGTTGTAAGTATACTCATTTTAGTTAGAATTAGGTTTGATGATGAATTTAGATCTTTACTAATTTTATGTTCTTTACCAGATAGTTGGGATAGTTTGGTTATGGCTATGAGTAATGCAGTCCCTACCAAGGGAAGCTTGAATTTTGAGGATGTTGTAGGTGTGATTCTCAGCAAAGATATGCAAAGGAAAATCATTGGTGACTTATCTTCAGGTAATGCTTTGTCTATTAATACTAGAGGGAGGCAAAAGGATAAGATCAAAAACAACCATGGAAAGTCAAAAGGTAGATCTAAATCAAGATCTAAAGCTAAGACAATATGCTAGCATTGTGGGAAGAGTGAACACTCAAAGAAGGATTTTTGGTCACTTCAGGATAAGAAGGGAAACAAGGAGGAAATGAATGAGGTAAATGTGACATCAAGTAAAACAATTCAAGACGCCTTAATTATTTCTTTGGATAATTTTACTGAGTCTTGGGTATTAGATTCAACAGCTCCTTTTCATGCCACCCCACATAGGCATTATTTTTCTAATTATGTTCAAGAGAATCTAGGACATGTATATCTTGGTGATGATGAACCATGTGAGATGGTAGGGAAATTTTCTATTCATATTAAAATGTAGAATGGGAACATATGGATACTTAAGAAAGTTTAGTTATGTTTACTACAAATTCTTGAAAAGTTACCAAAGGATCTCTTGTGATTTCGAGAGGTAAGAAAGTTGGTACTTTATATTTCACTAGTAGTGTTGATTCTTGTGATTTAGTTACTACAATAGTAAATGCAACTATGTGGCACTACAAGCTTAGTCATATGAGCCATAAGGGCATGGAGATACTAAAAGATAATTTGCTTGGATTGAAAGATCTAGATCTAGAATTTTGTGAGAATTGTGTGTATTTGAAACAAAAGTGGTTTAAGTTCCTGAAAGTTGGACCCACAAAGAAAGAGCACAAGTTAGAGTTGGTAAATTATTCATATGTATGGGGACCAACTCAGGTATCTTCTATTGGTGGTTCTTGGTTCTAATTATTATGTCACTTTTATTGATGATACAACTAGGAAATTTTAGGTTTATTGTATTAAAAATAAATCTGATGTATTTGATACTTTTAAGAAGTGGAAAGCCTTGGTTGAGAATGAAACAAGTCTCAAATTGAAATTTCTTATATCAGATACTGGAGATGAGTATTGTAGTAATGCTTTCTTTGATTATTGTTATAACAATGGAATCTGTAGGCAAAGGACGGTTCTAGGAACTCCATAGTAGAATGGGGTATCTAAAAGGATGAAAAGAATAATAATGGAACGTGTTAGGAGCATGAGGTTACATGTTGGGTTACCTTTATAGTTTTGGGTAGAAGCAGTTAACATAAAAATATATCTAATTAATAAAGGACCTTATATGCCTTTGGATGGAGGCAATCCTGAACAAGCTTGGTCTGGTAAGAATGTTGATTATTCTTTTCTTAGAGTGTTTGGATGTGAGGCTTTTTCCCTCACCAAGAAAGAGAATAGGACCAAGTTAGAGCCTAAATCAGAGAAATGCACCTTTGTTGGATATGGTGAGGATGACTTTGGTTTCCATTTATGGAGCATTAAAGACAAGAAAATATTTTGGTTTAGAGATGTAGTTTTTAATGAAAAAGTCATGTATAAGGATCAGTTGTAGGAGTAGGAACAGGAATAGGAATAGAAAGATTACATAGTATTGGATGACATTGCAGATTGTAAAGTATCTAATGAATCAGTTTAGGAATCTTCTACACAAGGACCCAAAACTCCTATGTTAATAATATCTTCTAGGGTAAGAAAATCACCTAAACATTTTTCTCCTTATTTGAATTATTTGTTACTCATTGACAATGGAGAACCAAAGTGTTATGAGGAAGCAATGTAGGTAGATGCTAGGATGAAATGGGAATAATCCATGGATGAGGAGCATGGATCTCTCATGGATAACCAAACATGGGATTTCGTAAGGCTACCCAAGGGCAAGAGTGTATTGCCAAATAGGTGGATGTTTAGAATAAAAGAAGAGGATCAAGGAAGAAAATGGTATAAGGCCAAAATGGTGGTCAAGGGGTTTGCACAAAAATTAGGTATTGATTTTGATGAGATTTTCTCTCCTATTTTAAAAATGACTTCTATTAGGACTATTCTTGGTTTAGTTACAGTTGAGGATTTGCACTTAGAATAGCTAGATGTAAAAACTACTTTTCTTCATGGTGATTTGGATGAAGAGTTGTATATGAAGTAGCCACAGGGATATGAGGTCAAAGGGAAGGAGAACTATGTGTGTAGATCAAAAAAGAGCTTATATGGCTTGAAACAAGCTCCATGGAAATGGTATAAAAAAATTCATTATTTTATGTTGGAACAAGGATATCAAAGGTGTAATTCTAACCATTGAATGTACATCAAACATTTTGATGATGGTTATTTTATTATTTTATGCTTGTATGTGGATGACATGTTAGTTGTAGGAAAGAACATACAACATATTCATATGCTCAAGAAACAAATTAGTGACTCTTTTTCTATGAAGGATTTGGGTGTTGTAAAGTAAATCCTTGGTATGAGGATTACTTGTGACAAGAAGAAGAGGAAGCTAGTTTTATCCTAATCAAAGTATGTGAAGAAAGTCTTGGAAAGGTTTAGTATGTTGGATGCTAAATCTATTGGTACTCCTTTGGCAAGCCACTTTAGATTATCAAAGGAGCAGTGTCCCAAAATGGAAGTTGAAAAGCTTAAGATGTCTAAGGTACCTTATTCATCAATAGTTGGTAGCTTGATGTATGCCATGGTTTATACTAGGCTAGATATTGCCCAAGTAGTGGGAGTTGTGAGTAGGTATATGAGTGATCCAAGTTATTAGCATTGGCAGGTAGTGAAATGGATTCTTTAGTATTTGAGAGGAACCATTGATTTTTCATTATGTTGTGTTGGATTAGATACCATTTTTCATGGTTATGTGGACTTAGATATAGTAGGGGATATTGATGCAGGAGGAGTATGACATGTATATATTTACTATTGGAGATACAATGATTAGTTGGACTTCTAGGATACAAAAGGTTGTGGATTTGTCAACCACAGAGGTAGAGTATGTTGCTGCCACAGAGGCTAGTAAGGAGATGATTTGGTTATAGGATTTGTTTCAAGAGTTGGGGCATGATCAAGAAGTTGGGATACTACACAGTGATATTTAGAATACTATTCATTTGGCAAAGAACTCCGCTTTCCACTCAAGGATGAAACATATTTAGTTACATTATCACTTCATCAGGATAGCTTTGGAGGAGAACTTAGTGAAGTTGCAAAAGATTCATACTAGCCAAAATCCTATAAATATGATGACCAAGGTGGTCACATTAGCCAAGTTGAGACTATGTTTATATTTGGTTGGCCTTAGTGGTCATGGAGCAGTGATAGATTCTATTCAAGAGAAAAGGTCTCCAAGTGAGAGATTGTTGAGTGTGGAGCCCTTTAGGGCTATCACATGACCATGTTGGTACACTTTGGGGGCTTAAAGAGCTCCAAGGATGTGGGGAGCACATTTTTCTTTTACTTTTCATGTGGGTGAATATTGTTAAATGTTTATTTAATAATTTTCATGTTAACTTCCATACTTGTTGGAAGTGGGATTGATTTCCTTGTTCTGGGGAATTAATTATTTATTTAATATTTCTATGATGCATTAAGAGAAAATTATTATACAATGTATTTAATAATTTATATGATGCATTAGGATAAAAATTTTAAATGATGTATTGAATTATTTCTATGTAATGTCCCTTACTTAGGGGCTCCTTCTTCTCAAGCAAAACTTTGATATATAGCAATAAAATATCTGATACCACTGTGATATCCCCTTTAAATAGGGAATATAAATAGACAGCTCTGATACCACTGTAATATCCCTTCGAATATCAAAACAAAAGCTCCAAATTGCTTATCTGAATTTCTGCAAAATATCTTCAAATAGATAAATAAATCACAGTATAATTTCTTATTTATTTTCTCATAAGCTTACAATAGAGATCCTCTGTCAAGTATACAAAGAATATTGAAAGTTCGGCCCCACAAACTGGGCTGAATCTGGCACGTCTCAGCCTGCTGTGTAAAAAACACAGTCACCGACGTCGGTTATACTACCGTCGTCGGTCGACCTGTAGTCGTCCCCTTGCCGACGTTGGTGATAAGTCGATCGATGTCGGTCTCTGTAAGTCTCTATTCGCCAATGTCGATACCTAAACTTTCTATAGATGCGTACGGATTTTCACAGATCTGTATGAAAGTCATACGGCTGTTGATATTGCTCAACCTGTATGCTTGATCCTGATCTGTAGAATTATGGGCTAATACAAAAGATCTATATCTGGATAATTCTGGAATCAAAACCCAAATAATGAAAATACCTATAAACCCTCATGATAGCTTTCATGTGAAGTTATCTCTCAAACTTGTAAATACCTGTGATAGCTTCTGGATGAAGTTATCTCCCAATTTGGCAATAGATCGGTTGATCTTTCACAACCTCTGAATCGCACACACTGAAGAGTTGGCATTCTTTAATGCAGTTTGGCAATAGATCAGCTGATCTTTCACAGCCTCTGAATCGCACACAATGAAGAGTTGACGTTCTCCACTGCAGATGGAATCCTAGAACCCTTGGCTTAGTCTTCACAGAAGAATTTCTTAACAAGAATCAATATCAATAATAATCATGAATACAAACTCTCTCCCATGAGAGATTCTTATACACCTCCAAAGGTGTGCTTGCTAAAATTAGACTCCCTTAAATTAGACTCCCTTAAATTAGAACTAGGGTCTTAAAATTAGACCAAGTCTTAAATTAGGATTAGGATCCTAAAATTAGACCCAATCATTAATAATTAATAATTAATTAATAATTAATCAATAATTAATAATTAATTAAAATGAGATCAAATAATTAATATTTGATTAAATCAATCAAATATTAATATCTCCCTTAATTCATGTCCGAAAGAGCCTGAACGAATTCCAACCCATCTCTATCAAGACCCTCTATCCATCCCATCAGCCTACGAGGGTCGCATAATAGGCTAATCTTCAACTCTGGACATGTCAACTAAAAAGGGGACATGACAATCCGCCCCTCCTAAAATTGCTTGCCCTCAAGCAATCGCTGAATGATAAACCAATCAATTTTCCTCCTGGATCCCAAATGTAGTCCTGATCTCCGTCGCTGTCAATCAACATGAACTCCAGGCCCTGAATAATATCTGATTCTAGAATGTGAATGCTAGACATACTCGTATCATCATCATGTGACCCGCCTGTAACAAAAAGCTGAGTCCCTACCACATGTGTTAACTCTTGAACTAAACTCACCTCAAGACACAACTCGTCCTCATATATCTCCTGTGTTGGTGCCAATGTGCACTCATCATCGCACTCTATCATGTCATGCAGTGTAGGCATCTCTATCTGATGAAAAAACATATGTTTGAAGCTACTGCCCCGTATTGCCTTAAGAATATGTGTTTTCCCATCAACTTCAAAATGAACCTCCATGTCTTTGAGTCGAAGAGTAACTTCCTCAAATGAATGAAGCCACTTCATACCCAGAACTAATTCTATGTCCCCCATGTTCACTACATAATAATTAGCCTTGAACTTATAGTTGTTCAAGCGCAATGGGAGGTCTCTAATCATGCGCTCACACCTCAGAGTGTGACCATCAGCTACCTTAACTCTAATTCCCTCAAAATCTTCGGTAGTGATTCCACGCTTCTCCACAAATCTAGCATCTATGAAATTATGTGTGGCTCCTGTATCAAGAAGGGTGGTAACCTTTTGCCCTGCCAAAACTCCACGGAGTCTAAATGACTCATCCGACTGAATGCTAGATGGGCGTGCCTCCTGTATATGAAGCTCTAAATCTACCTCTGCCTTAGGCTCTGAAGCCTCTGCCTCCTCAGAACTATCATGCTATTCGAAATCTTCTGATTTTGACTCCTCATAATATACCCACATCATATGATTCGTCTTGCCCTTAGGCCTCAAAGGACAATCGTGATGGATATCATATGGACCTTTGCAGTAGAAGCAAAGCTTTTTCCTGCGTAAATCATTAAGCGCCTCACGATCCAAAGGTGGTGCTGCTGGATTGGCCTTTGAATCATTTTTAACCCTAAATTTATCTATGTTAAAATCTGGTCTCTCTGTATCCCCATTGGAGTGCTTATGGTCTCTAGATGAAGAAGTACCTCTGGAGTTAGATCTACTTGATGGGGCTACCATCTCCATACTGCGCGCCTTCTTCATAGCTTCCTGTAATGAAGGAGGATCAAAGCCTTTGATCCAACCTCTCAATGGTTCTGTCAAGCCCTCCATGAAGAGTACTACTAGTCGCCTCTCTAAAATGTCAGGAACCATGACTGATAACTTCTGGAAGTCACCAATGTATGCCTCTAGACTCTCACTCTGGCATAGTTGAGCTAACTCTCTGAAATAGGACTCTAGATCCCTCCTGTCAAAATGCTCTACCAGTCTATCCACAAACTCCTGGTAAGATGTAATCTGATCATGATGAAGTGTCACCATCCCATGGTGCCACCAATCGTGAGCTACTCCCTCAAGATGTAATGTAGCATACCTGATAGCATCTTCCTCACCCATTGGTCGTAATGTGAGAAATGTATCTAGCTTACTCACCCAGGCCTGTGTTGTCACCTTACCAATACCGTCGAATGTCGCTAGTGTGAGCCTACTCGTAGCATGCTTCAAATCAGTGTTCTGGGGTCTTGGTCTCCCATTCTGTCGACCTCGGTAATGTTCTTTCCTTTGTGTGAGGAATCGATCGAAAGTAATCATCTCCCTGACCACAGGTGGTAATGACGCCCACTCGTCAGTTGCTACCCTAAATGTGATTGTAAATTCCTCCTCATGCTCTTCACCTTCTATCACCTCCTCTGCCTCCTGTCTCGCAAAGATAGGCCTAGTAGGCCTGTTAGTTGTACGAGAAGCTGTCCCAAGGCCTCTCCATGATCTTGCATCACTCCTGATTTCATCACGATGTGGGGAATGTCCCCTTGGAGTACCCCATCTCGGCAGTGTTGCTGCCAACTACTGTAGTACTGCGTTATTCAGCCTTTGCCCTTCTCGTATGTCTCTAAGAGTAAGTAGAACCTCTGGATCATCTTGATCTCTAGGATAGTGAGGACTACGGTTCCTGTCAATTTCATCACCCATGTCTTTCGGCAGTTGTTCCAAAACTTGAGTACCTTCAAGCAAAGCTCTACTGCGCGTGAAATACCCGTGTGATCCTAACCCTTGTGGCTGCATAAGATTGTCAGCCCCCTCAAGATGGCAGGATTTAGCTCTGATACCACTGTAATGTCCCTTACTTAGGGGCTCCTTCTTCTCAAGCAAAACTCTAATATATAGCAATAAAATATCTGATACCACTGTGATATCCCCTTTAAATAGGGAATATAAATAGACAGCTCTGATACCACTGTAATATCCCTTCGAATATCAAAACAAAAGCTCCAAATTGCTTATCTAAATTTTTGCAAAATATCTTCAAATAGATAAATAAATCACAGTATAATTTCTTATTTATTTGCTCATAAGCTTACAATAGAGATCCTCTGTCAAGTATACAAAGAATATTGAAAGTTCGGCCTTATAGCCTAAATATTCCGCAAACTGGGCTGAATCTGGCACGTCTCGGCCTGTTGTGTAAAAAACACAGTCGCCGACGTCGGTTATACTACCATCATCGGTCGACCTGTAGTCATCCCCTTGCCGACGTCGGTGATAAGTCGACCGATGTCGGTCTCTGTAAGTCTCTATTCGCCGATGTCGATACCTGAACTTTTTGTAGATGCGTACAGATTTTCACAGATCTATACGGAAGTCATACGGCCACTGATATTGCTCAACCTGTATGCTTGATCCTGATCTATAGAATTATGGGCTAATACAAAAGATCTATATCTGGATAATTCTGGAATCAAAACCCAAATAATGAAAATACCTGTAAACCCTCATGATAGCTTCCGTGTGAAGTTATCTCTCAAACTTGTAAATACCTGTGATAGCTTCTGGATGAAGTTATCTCCCAATTTAGCAATAGATCGATTGATCTTTCACAACCTCTGAATCATACACACTGAAGAGTTGACGTTCTTCAATGCAGTTTGGCAATAGATCAGCTGATCTTTCACAGCCTCTGAATCGCGCACAATGAAGAGTTGACATTCTCCACTATAGATGGAATCCTGGAACCCTTGGCTCAGTCTTCACAGAAGAATATCTTAACAAGAATCAATATCAATAATAATCATGAATACAAACTCTCTCCCATGAGAGATTCTTATACACCTCCAAAGGTGTGCTTGCTAAAATTAGACTCCCTTAAATTAGACTCCCTTAAATTAGAACTAGGGTCTTAAAATTAGACCAAGTCTTAAATTAGGATTAGGATCCTAAAATTAGACCCAATCATTAATAATTAATAATTAATCAATAATTAATAATTAATTAAAATGAGATCAAATAATTAATATTTGATTAAATCAATCAAATATTAATATCTCCCTTAATTCATGTCCGAAAGAGCTCGAACGAATTCCAACCCATCTCTATCAAGACCCTCTATCCATCCCATCAGCCTACGAGGGTCACATAATAGGCTAATCTTCAACTCTGGACATGTCAACTAAAAATGGGACATGACATTCTATGATGCATTAGGAGGAGAAAAATTATTAAATAATGTATTTAAAAATTTCTTGATGTATTATGGAAGTGGGTTAGACTTCCTCATTGGAAGTTATGCCATTTAGGGAGGAATGGCGTGTTCCTTCTCTTATGACCTTTTGGATATGCATTGAAATGTGGAAAATGGTGTGTCAACTTATGGATAGAGACTATCCTAGATGAGGATGGTGAGTTTTCTCTTTAGAGGATGTTTTCTACACCATTTGTTATTTATATAGGGTATGGAGTGACCTATAAGTGGTTATTGATATTTTTTAGGTGTGGATTTTGAGAGAGATTCAAAGCATAGGTGTTCATTTATAGGGTGTGGTATAACATCTTATGAGATATAGGATTGTGTAGGGGTAGGTGAAAGTGTAGCTTTTTACGAAGCATTTTCTATAGGACGTCTCTCTATCTCTGTGAGAGTTCATTGTAATCTTGTTTTAGATTACTATTTTATTTGGGGACTTTCTTGGTGGATGTAGCTCACATTGGGTGAACCACAATATATCTGTGTTATGTGTTATTGTTGGTTTTTTTTCTCTCCTTTTATGCTTTCATTTAAACTATGGTTTGAAGGAATTGTTTCCACATAGTTAAATATGATTTTCACACATTTAAAATTTGGTTATGTGATTTTTTGGTGGTCTAAAATCTAGTTTACATTCACTTAATTCCTAACAATGTTGTTTTTGAAACACTATCCAAAATCCTCTCATAATCTCTACCATTTATTTTCACACCTTTAAGCTCATACATCTCTATGTCACCACCATCATGCCTTTACAAGCCATTTCCATGCTTAGGAACTAGACTATCAAACATTCTCACTAGGTACCATACCTCTTTGAGACCTTCCTGACACTGTATATGCATTCAAGATTCATTCACATGATAAACCTCCTTTTATTATGCTCAGTTTCTGATTCACATCTTCTCATAAGCTTGTCATACCACAACATAGAGCCAAGATCTTATGCAAAACTTAAGAATGTACTAGACTATGCTTGAACCATCATGAATACTTACCATGTCTCTTCACAAGACAACCTCTGGGGCATCAATGACCTTTGAATACCTTTGAAATCAATGATAACATTAATGCCACAAATAAACCAATGGAAACATACCTCAACATCTTGGAGTGTACTTGTAATACTAGATTTGTGTACCCTTTCCATGTTCTTCATGACCCATATTCTACCTTGTATATTCTTGGATTGAGATTTGCTTCTTGTCTCACCTTGTTCATATTTATTTTTTTGATAATTTGTCATGTTAACTTGGCGTAACCTGCCCTTTATTTCTTTCTTCCTTGTTTGATCTTCTCTTTCACCTGAATACTTGTCTTGAATGACCTCTTGCTTGAGGTTTACTTTCTTCATCTCATTAACTGATTCTTTGAGCCACATAAGCACTACATATCTATGTTCTTGTACTATCTTGAAAGGCTATACTTTATTCTTCATTTTGCCAATCTATATACTAGAATCTTTCATCTTATATGCACAACCAAATTCAAGTCCTAAAAATTCATTTACCTTATTGAAGGGCTATTGCATGGTTATTTCCTCTCTCATGTCTTCATGGTTTACATTAATGTCTTCCTTGTGAAATTCCTCTCTTACTTCAGCTACAATGCTTGTCAAAGCATCATGGAACTCTTCTTCTATATCATCCTTAACATGTTGAGAATATTCAATCTTTATCATGTTGTCTTCTTCAATCTATCTTCTTCCCTTGTCATCTTCATTCATCTTAATGGGTGTTTCACTTGGCCCATTTATCACAAGCCTTAGGGTCTTGTTATTGACCTTCATACAAATTTGCTTTACACCTGCATACATATACTTAAGGGCAATGTTATAATAATAATAAAAAGACCACATTGTCTCCATGAATGTCTCTTTCATAGACATTCTCCTTTTTATCGTGTCTTCTCCCTCAAGTGCTTCTCTTGACACTTCTCTCTTGATGTTTTCCTTAATGATAACTCTTTTCTCAACTTGTCTTTCATGTTGATCTCTTAGAAACTATTCATCCTTCATAACTCTATGGGATATGATCACTTTGTTCTTCTCTTTCCTCAAGGCATTAATCTTATGCCTTTTCTCTCTCATAAGTATCTCTATTGGCCACTTCACTCTCTTTTTCACATTACAACCAAACCATTGGCTTTCTTGATCCTTCATGAGCTTCACCATGAGCTCTATCTTCTTAAAATATTTCCCCAAATCTATTCTTATCTCTTTCAATGCCTCTTCTACATCCATCTTCTCTCTTTCACTATTCTGTTATTTCTCTATACTGACCTAAATAGGTCATACTTGTAACACACTATTTTCTCACAATACCTCCACAATTCCACTTTATACAATCTTCATAACATTATTTGTCAATCTCAAATTAATAATATTTAATAACTCAAAATATAATTAAGCCAAGATTTTACATTTCTCTAATGCCAAAATGATATAGAGGGTTATGAGAAAAGCATAATTCTACCATCCCTAGATCTGATCTTTATCAATGATCTCAAATTTTAAATGTCATGCTCTATTCATAAGCTTCAATCTTCAACAATAGTCTTTCAATTATTCACTAGGCTTGATGGCATCCTCTATCATGACCCTATTTAAGAGGAACCTTTGAATCATTTATCACTGTCCTTAGATCTTCCATAAGTATCTCATGCATTCACTTATATCATTTCATTCATTTTACCATCTCCTTTCATTTCACTCACTAACTTCACATAAGTTAATAGCTCCTCAAGGCTCAAAACATCAAATCTTGTTTTTTGATTTCATGAATATAAACTTAAAATAGGAGTGACCTATCTTGGGCATAAAATATTTGCCTCAATTAGTTTGAACCACTTACTCACTCTCAAACATTCACTTACCACCTCAAACTCATTAGTGAGACTACTTCCTTGTAGCCTTTTTTACACTAATATCCTTAGTTATAATGTTATGTAAGTCATCTAAAACATATAAACCCATATTTAGGCACCCTCTATCTTAATCCTACTTCCCAAGAAGTTTCATAACCTAAATCTTTATGAAGATATCCTTTCTCTTGTAACCACCTTGTCAATTAGGCCTTCTAGCCCTTCTTGCACTTGCTCAGACTTCAAATTCATATTAGACCATATTTTACCAGGTTAAAACCTCTTGAATCCTCTTCCTCATGTCAAAATACATATGTTTACAAAGTTTTATCATTTTCCTTGGTTATGACCAAATTTATTGGGGTTTTATTTTCCAAACCCTGTATGCAATCAAAATTACATGGTACGTATAAATCAATCCTAGATCAGATAAGATATATCACACCTACACTTTTGATTGGGGCACACACTTATTAAGTATGAGCATAACCATTATGAAGAACTACTAGACCCAATTAGGGGATCACTAGTATCATCTATCACAACACATCATGCTAGGCAAGATTCCAAAGCCTACAGTCTAACACAATCACACAACAACCCTAAAAGAGTCCTATAGTTTCTATACTTACTTATGATAATAAACAAGAAAGTAAACTAATCTAATAATAAGAAAAGTAAACTATCTAGTGTTCACCAAAGCTTATGGCACAAAGTAAGGGGTTAGATGCAAAGCAATCAAATACATGTATAGGGAACTTCAAATAAAATAAGTATGAGTAACACCCTACTACATATAATATGAGGAGTAATAGTATTCGAGCCAACACTTACGCTAATTTTATATACTAAGAGAGAGGATAACAAAGTTAGAATATACTTAGCTAAATGTGAACCCATTACGACTCAATCTCTCCCTTGGCCAATGGGGCTTTGCAAGAGGTTGTTGTGGTTCATAAGGATCACTTTGTTATGCCAAAACATCCAGGACCTAACAACAAGACTAAGATTCTCCATATAAGAAACCTAAGCTAAGACTCCTCAAGTAGAATGGTGGAAGAGTAGATTGTGAAGAAGCACAAGTGAATAATAACTCTTGATTGCATTCATATGGAAATGACTAAAATGACCTTATAAATATAGGAGTATCTAACTCAAAAATCACTTAGACATATCAGTTTTGCTAGATTGATCAGGCCAACTTAGCACATTATCGGGCTAATTACTAAAGTTTGTGCTAGGTCAGCCAGATTGAAACTAGGCCTAAAGAGCTAAAGTGACCCCAGACTTTGCTAGGTTGACCAGGTTGACCTAGTTTATTGGACATGTAAAAAGGGTACTAAGCAAGGGAAAGAAGGATAGAAATAGTAAAATACTAAAGGAATGTGTAAGGAAGGTGAGATAGCTTAGGGAAAGGTTTTAGGAGATGAATGGATAAGGAATAATATGGCAATAAGGGACAACAATCCTGCAAAGCACCAAAGGTTTGCCAACACCTTTCTCAGTGCACCTCTTAAGGCATACACTTAGAGAGATTGAGTCATGATGGGTTCTTGCAAGATGTAAAGCATCAATAATTGATACAAGTGTGAAAATATTATGTGTATATATATGCCCCACTCGAAGCTCATCATGTGTTACTAAGGTATAATAAGGGATGGTGCTTTGAGAAAGAATATAAGGACACACACAATGTTGATGCTAAAAAAATGCAATATTTTAAAAAGCATAAAATAATTGAAATTAAATGATAGAAAATGAAACTAACTAAAAAGTAAATAAATGAAAAGTAAATTATGAGTACATTGACTTATCTTTATCACAGGATGTTTGTCAGCTATGTTTTAGTTTTGATTGTGGAGGGTATAGAGACTTCTTTGGACAAACCTAGAAATATGAAAATAAGGAGAAAAAATAAACAAACTCAAGAAAAGCCAAGATAATTGGTGCTATGTGGACGAGACGTACTTGGGAATTTGGCAAGCTAGGTGACAAGTGTTATGTTAGACCAAGTCAAACAAGAGTAAATCAGGTAACCAAAAAGCCAAGGCTACTAAAGACCAAAAAACTCAAACAAGTAAACCTCAAGTAAGAAAAGGCAAACTCACCAAATCAAATCAAGGATACATGTCAAACAAGATGGTAAAAAGAGGATTCAAAATGAAAAATGGTAAAACAATATTGATGAGTGAGCAGTAACAATCAACAGCGCAATCATCAATGGAAAAAGGGGATGCATAAAATGGAAAACAACATGGTTGGGTGAGCAATAACAATCCACATCTCATGCAACAATGGAAAAAAGGTGTGAACTCAGGTATCTGTAACAAAAAAACAACAAAATTAAGATAAATGGGAAAAAGAAAGAAAAGTAGTTTTAGTAGATATATAAAACATGATGAAAATGATCCATAGTTTCTCAAACATGTTGTTTTGCATCTAAAGATAGATAAAATGAAACAAAGTAGTGTTAGCATGTTTTTAAGAAATGAAGAAAAAAAGAATTTAAAGAAGAGGGAAAACATATTTGGAATCATAATTTGTCTATCAAGGGGGGAAATGAAATGGGTGGAGGGGAGAATGAAGGAAAAACCAAGGTAGAGGAATTTTTTATCGAAGTTAAGACATTCAAATTTAGTTTGTCAAAACAAGGGGATTGTTGACCTTAAGGACTTTGAATAACTTCTCTTAGCTACACAAGTCTTAGGTTAACAAATGGAGTATATAGATCATCCCATGAAGGCTATATGTATGAAAATTAAGATGGACCTACCTCCCCATGATGTGTTCCCCACTCTTTAGGACCCCTTACAGAGTCATCGGTCTACTACGAAGATTGAGTACTTGCATGAGAAAGTAGGTAGCACTATAGATTTTTTTGAAATCCCCTATTCTAATTTACTAGCCTACTACACCCCAAAGGACTTTGGCTCTATGTGAATTTGACTATGGAGTTTGAGCTTCGATTGGAGATAGGATATGTGCTTGTAATCATGTCTTTTGGTGTGATTAGACTTTTAATATATGTATGTTGCCTTTTGTTTTCAAAAGAGGTCATTTAACTTTTTTTTAAATTCCTCCTCCATACTGATTTGGAAGAACAAACATGGGTGGTAAAGATGACTTTCATTTGAAAACTTTGGGACAAGGTTGCTAAGAGAGATAAAATCAAAGAGAATGGGGTCTAAGAGTCTCGTAAATCTAAGTGAAATAAAAGTGATATCTTGACTTTGACCTTGTTTTATCCAAATGTGGAGGTGAAATAAAGGGGGAAATCAAGAGGAAAATGACACATGTAACAAATTTGAATTTATTCAAATTGCTAAAAATGTGACAAAGGGAAAAAAGGAATACAATGATATCAAAGGTGTGATTCCTTATCATAATACTGTGGGAAGTGAAGGAAAATAGTTAACATAGATTGTTTATAGATTCCATCTAGAAAAAAAAAGTAAAAGGTAATGTCAAAATAAAAATGATAAAAAAGACCATGAAAAAAAAGGTAATTTTATGAGGAAGTCTAGGTTTTATCCATGGTCTTACCAAGCAATTCACAAAAGGAAACCCCAATGGGTGCCAATAAGCAAAAAATGAGGGAGCCTTTGTATAAATCACCTCACAAAGAAAGATCCAAAGGATGCAAAAATAGCATTGGAAAGAAGCAAAAGAATGAAAAGGAAAAAATGAGAAATAAAAAGAATGGTCATTTTATGAGGAGGGTTGGGTTTTATCCATGGTCTTACCAAGCAACTCATAAAAGAAAAGCCCAAAAGGATGCCAAAACAGCATTGACAAGCAACAAAAGAATGAAAAGGAAAAAATGAGAAATAAAAAGAATGGTCATTTTATGAGGAGGGAGGGCCAGGTTTTATCCATGGTTTTACCAAGAAACTTATAAAATAAAAACCCAAAAGGATGCCAAAACAACATTGGCAAGCAAAAGGAGAATGAAAAGATAAGTGATGAAGACTATGGTACATCAAGAAACCAAAAGACCAAAAGGGAGGATTAAAGGTTTGAAAAGAAAGGAAATGAAGACTATGGTACATCAAAAAACCAAAAGACCAAAAAGGAAGACTAAAGGTTTGAAAACTAAGGAAACTGTTGCATAAGGAGAGACCCATGCTAAAGTAACCTGCAAAAAGATGTTATATATATATATATATATATATATATATATATATATATATATATATATATATATATATATATATATATATATGTATATATATGTATATATGTATATATATATATATATATATATATATATATATATATATATGTATGTATATATATATATGTATGTATATATATGTATATATATATATATGTATATATATATATATATATGTATATATATATGTATATATATATGTATATATATATATATATATATATATATATGTATATATATATATATATATGTATATATATATATATGTATATATATATAAAGCATGAAAATAAGGGAAATGATTAAGCAAAGTATATCTTAAGGAATTGAGCATTGGTGGGCTCTTTGAAAACATGGCCTTCATTGGTTTGAAGGTGATAATTACTTGAACCAAGAACATCATTAATTAAGGGCCCCACCATTTTTTGGTGTACTTACCTTCTTTATCATATGTGTAATCTAATTTAAGTATAAGATCACCAACATTAAATGTGTAGTATTTAACACATTTGTTATGTTATCTGGTGATGCAAGACTTGTATTAGAGATTATGATGCAAGGTGAAAAGATGTCATTCATCAAGAAAATCAAGGGCATGAAGGTGAGCCTCATGCAATTCTTCATTGGGAATGATGCTATGAAGAGATATGCAAAGTTAAGGAAGATCAACTTCAAGAAGAAGAACCAACTTATAACCATAGACTAGAGAGAATGGAGTTGCCCTAGTGGTAGTAAAAATACTAGTTCAATAGGCCCAAAGTGAAGGGTAAAGATGCCAATCCATAGAGGTTTCATGAATTATCTTTTGAAGAATTTTATTGAGAATGTTTTTGGTGGCCTCAACTTGACAATTGCATTATGGATGATAAGGAGTGGAAAACTTTGATTGATTTTGAATATGGTATAAAGTTGTTTAACATGTTTATTTTTGAAATTACCACCATTTTTAGAAATGATGGTGTGAGTAATGCCAAAGTGGCAAATAATTTGGTTGAGAATGAATTTAGATATAGTAAGACTAGTAACATTAACAAGGGGCATGGCTTCAACCCACTTGGTAAATTACCTAGTGGCAGTGATGATGAATACGTGCCCATCTTGGGAATGAGTAAACTTGATAATGAGATCAAATCCCCATGTGAAAAATGGCCAAGGAGATTTGATAACTTGAAGTTCAGTTGGCGGTGAATGAATGAGGTCATCATGAAGCTGAAAATGATTACACTTTTTAGCATATTCAATATCATCCTTTTCTAGAGTAGGCTAATAGTAATCCATACGTAGGCATTTATGGGTTGTAGCATGTTTGTTACAATGACCACTGTAAATACCCCCATGTGTTTTCTCAAGTAGAGGAGGAACCTCATCTTGCATGACACAACAGATTAAAGTACCTTCGACATTATGATAATAAAAGATGTCATGTCTAAATACATACTTAAAAGCTTGTTTGCAGAGATGCATTTTTCATAAGAATCCAAGTTAGGAGGATAAGTTTGATGTTCTAAAAATTGGATGATGTCTTGATACTATGGGCATTATCAGATGGTGATAGCCTTGATGTGATAGATAAGGGAATATGAAGGGTGAATAGATGATGGAGATTTGATTATTTGTATGATAAAATAAGGATCAAAAAGAACTTGATGTGGATGAAACAAAGAAGTTAAAGAGGTAAAAGAATCAATAATGGAATTTTGGTCTCTAGGAATAGGTTTAATTGTAAAAGAGGCAAAATCTTTGGAAAGAGTGGTTGTAATTTAATTATAAATAATAAAATTTTGCACTTTTACATTGATAAGCACCACTAACTTGATGGAAAATGAATTGATAATCACTTAAAGCATGAAGATATTGTATGTCTAGATCAAGAGCAACTCTCATACCTAAGATAAGATCTTTGAACTT
This sequence comes from Torreya grandis, assembly GCA_037957365.1. Classification (NCBI taxonomy): domain Eukaryota; kingdom Viridiplantae; phylum Streptophyta; class Pinopsida; order Cupressales; family Taxaceae; genus Torreya; species Torreya grandis. Next base: position 1,820,074 of record JARHVA010000135.1, read on the forward strand.
AGCCATATTATTGGTGACATCAAATGTAAAATGAAAATATAAATTTATTGTTTTAATAAGAGGACTAGTGAGAATGCAACCTACCCTGGCTTCTTGAAGGCATTTAGCACCATCAAAGTGAAGTGTCTAAGTATCCTCATGCAAGTCAATATTGATTTCAAAGATCTCCTTGATAACTACTTTTAGTATGGTAGTATCAGAGGGAGTATAAGGTTCATTAGATTGATTGGCTTCAAGATCATAAGTAAAGCTATGAAAATAATCTTTAAGATAAATTTCTTGATTAAGACCTTTAATATAAAGAATATTTTCATCAAAAAGGTCATCTTGAAGTGAAGAAGTGGCTAGAATGGGAGCCACGATAAGTTGTTTAGCTATGACTTGCATTTTGATAGCTTTTTGCATGATGATGTGAAGACCAAATTCCATAAGTAAAATCATCCACTTGCCAATTCTATCTCCCAAAAGAAATGCTTTTAAAAATAAGTGATGAAGGGGGTTAGAATGAACAATGACATAGGTGGTTTGGTAAACAATGTAGTGGCAAAGCTTTTTAGCTATAAAATAGATGGTGAGTAATCATGCTCAACTTTGGTATAACATGTTTCATAATTGATGAGGCCTTAGCTTATGTAATAGATTGCATACTCCTTACCTGTATCATCTTGTTATGTAAGCATTGATTCAACTAAAATAAGTGTGGAAGAAGTATAAATAATTAAGGGTTGATCATTATAAGGAGGATGAAGCATAGGTAGATGAAGCAATGACTCCTTCATGTTGTCAAATTCTTGTTGACATGGATCTATCCATTCTAAAGTTATACCTTTCTTGAGAAGGGAATTAATGGTGTGAATTTGATAAGTCATCTCAAGAATAAATCATCCAATTACCCTAAGATTTCCTATATAGGTATGAATGTCAAGTATAAAATGAGGGATAGGCATGTTGATAATAACATTAATCTTGGATGGATCCACATCAATGCCACAGAGAGAGACTTAGAATCCTAACAATTTCCTAGATGTAACTCTAAAGACACATTTAAAAGGATTAATTCTAACTTTATATTTGATGAGACAATCAAAGATGATGGTGAGATTAGAAGGATGATTTACATGATTATTATATTTAACGATAAGAACATCCACATATGTTTCAATAATTTTATAGATGAGATCATGAAAGATATTAGTCATAGCACATTGGTAAGTAGATCCAACATTTTTGAGACCGAAGGGAATTTTAACATAATAATAGGTGCCCCATTCTATTGTGAAAGTAGTCTTATGTTGGTCCTCGAGAGCTATATAAATCTAATTGTATCTCAAAAATCCATCCATAAGAGATAACATTTCATATCCAGTCATGGAATCGATAATAACATCTATTGAAGGTAAAGGAAAGTTATCTTTAAGACAAGCAAGATTAAAATTATGGAAGTCAATGTAAATATGAATGACCATGGTGACCTTCTTCTGAATAGGAAAAATACTGGAAACCCATTCAAAATAATCCATAGGTTTAATAAATTTAGCATCAAGAAGTTTGATGATTTCTTTAGGGCATAAGTTGGTAACTTCAGGAGGAAACTTGCATCACTTCTGATGTATAGGTTTGGCATCAGGATAGGTAATGATGTTATAGACCACTATGCTAGGGTCAATACCAAGAATATCTTGGTAAGACCATGAAAATGCCTCTTGATACTTATCTAAAAATAGGCTAAAATTATCATTTTCAAAAGGTGGAAGTTATTTGGAAACTATGATTGGTTGAGGACAAGATAGAGTACCATAGTCGATACAACTTGTTTCTTCAATAATCATGTCATTACCATCTTGAAAGTGGTATGGTGCATTGGGTAAAGATTAAATTGGACTAGAATTTGGATCAATGCTAGTGACAAAGTCATTGAAGTGAAGATTTTTATTTTTAAAATTTCCAAGTTTATGATGTTGTCGTGGGAGTTGTGTTTCTAGAGCATAAAGAAACTCCAAAATATCTTCATCACTAGGCAAGGTAGGAAGAGGACCACAATATTCCACATCTACTTCTAGATTTAAAATTTTATTGTTATGCCAATCATATTCAAAATGTATTCGACAGACATTGGTTTCCTTTGCATCAAGTGTTATTTTCAGAGTAGAAGAAATAGATGGAGTAGAAGAGGCCAATAGAGAGATGATGGGAGAATAATTAGATTCAATTGGATAATCCAAATGAGGTAAATAAGATGAAATCACTTCCTTAGGTTCAGAAGGTGTGATTTGATCTACCACCCAAGGAAAATCAATAAGAGGAGGATTGATAGGAGGAACACAACCCTCAAGTTCTAAGTTATGACATATACAAATGATATGTACATCGAGGTTGAAAGCATTAATTTGATCTAAGTTCTTTTGATAATTTAATACATCCAAGTCTCTAGATTGAGCTTGGGCTATGATATAGCTGTCATCATATGTGGGAGAAATTGTGCATGCTTGGGATTTGAGAGGAGTTTTATATTGTGAAATCCTAAAATTAATGAATATTCGAGGAGTCATGATGAGAGGATCTTTAAATATCTTAGCCACTCCATATTCATTACAAGCAAAAGCATCTTCAAGTAAAGATGGGTCCTGAGCAGTGCATGGAGGGGGAAAATTGGTAATCTCATCCATGAAAGGAATGGTATGATCTCTAGGTAAGAGGGAAGGTGGAAGCCATTCCAAAATATATGAAGGCAATTTCTTAGTATTTCAAGTGTATTATAATTCATTGGGCTCATCATCATTAGAATCACAAGAGTAACTTGTAAATTAGGATTCATATTGATGAACTTAGGCAAAGGAGCATGTTTGATTTTAGGAATCGTGGGAACTTGATATTATGATTTAAGATTAGGTAATTGGATAATTCACAGGTTGGGATCAACTTTGTGCTTATAATGTTTCCCATTATGTATAAATTTAATGCATTGACTACCAAAAGAAGTAATGGCCCTCATTCAATGATTCTATGGATGGCCAAGGAGTATGTTATAGGATAAAGGAAGATCAAGAACCATGAGTTTGGTTTGCATGGCCTTAGTTATAATGGTTAAGGGAAGCCATATACAACCAAGAGGATTTTGATTAGTCTTACCAAAACCATGACAACTATGATAGGTTTGTTGAAGATGACTTTTGTTATAACAAAGTTTTTGTAAAAGCCATAAAGATGTCACATTAATACCAGAACCTTCCTCAACTAAAATTTTTTGAATAAGGGTGGTATTAATGGATATCTTGATGAAAAGATGTGGATCATCAGTGTGAAAGAGGACTTTACCATTAATCATGTCCTCTTTAAGGAATTCAATGGAAGGTTTGGAAGGAAACATAGATTCAATGGCATTAATGTTTATTGGTTGAGAACCAATAGAAGGTGGTTCTTGATCTAAAGAAGATGGGTCTTCAATCTTCTGGAGTTGTTGCATAAGGAATTTATGATGATAAGGTGAAGTGCAAACCAACTCCATGAGAGTAATTTTACATGGCATAGACTTAATTTCTTCTAGGAAATTCCAATGAGATTTAGAAGAGGAGCCATGAGGTTTAGAATAAGGCAAATTAGACTTTGGAGGAATAGATGTGGTTGGAGGATTAAAAGGAGGAAGTTATTCTTCAGGTGATTCTAAATCAATATTGATAGTGGTAGTATCTTTAAATAATTTTTCTTCCAAAGAAGGTTTCTTAGGCTTGGTCACATGATCTTTATGTGCTGGCTTCCTATGATAATTAACCTTAGTCATATTGACATATATAGAGTTGTTAAGGTATTGATAATAATCAATGTCAATTGCATAAACATCCTTAGAATTTGATTGGTTATGGGAAGAAGATTTTTTATTATTATTAGATGTAGAGGCTTTAGAGGGTTGTCATTTTTGAAAATCATTAGTGTATTCTTGATGACAGTGCTTAAACAATGATTTCATGGTCGAATGAATCACCGATCATGTATGAAATATCATATTTAGCAAGCCCTCTACAAGACTCATGAGAATTTCCAACATCAGTATGAAACCAACAAAAGAGATTGGGATCATACCATTTAGGAGGAGCATTAGGATATATGAAAGGTTTAGAAAGAGGTAAAAATTGTCTCATTTGATGAACCAAAAGAGGCACGTGAGACAATGAAGGAACATCATTTTTGGCGACATTAGGTTTAGTTTGAGAAGTGTTACTAGTGATAGCATTGGATGTTTGGAAAGACCCTCTAAGGATTTTAAAATTATGTTCAAATTGATTCATAAGAAAATCTTGCCATTTAGCTTGGTCAAGAGCTTCATTAAGAGTTTGAGGAGCAAAGGTTTGAACCTTGTATTGAAGAGTAGGGGTTAAATCCATGATAAAGAGTTTGAATAGGATATCATTAGACATATTATGATCATCTTTATGACCTAAGGATTTCCATATTTTAATAAAGTCATGATCTGATTAATTAGGAGATTTTTTAGCATTTATGAAATGGCTAAGATAGTTTTCAAGAAGAGCATTATGTTGAAACTCTTTAACTAAAGGATTGACCAAATCTTCAAGTTGCCAAATAGAATGTTGAGGTAATTGATTACACCATTCTAATACATCATGAATGAAGGTTTTGATGAAGAGTTTAGTAGTGGCAAATGTATTAGTTTGGATCCACTCTTTTAGAGATTACCAAAGGCTTTAAGAATGAGGTGGGGTCTTTAGTCCCATCATATTTAAAAGTTGGTGATATGCTACCAATGTAAATAGATACAATGAAGGGAAATAAAGGCTCATTTTGGATAACTTGAAGCATTTTTTAATTCATTATTGGTTGAGGACTAATGTTACCTAAGGCATCTTTAAGAGGTGGAGGAATGTAATTAGGATTAGCTTAAGGATTCATTATTGGAGGTTGATTAGCCACATTGATCAAATGTTGTTGAAGTTGCATCATTTGATTGGTATTAGAGTTTTGTATAATGTTCATTTGTTGAATCTCTTGAGATAATAATTGGGTTGTATCAGGTGGAAGGTTGGTGTTGGAAGGAAAATTCCCCACATTGGTACTAGAAGGAATATTAGAAGAAGAGTTATTAGTGGGATTATTAAATAAATTTGAGTTAATCACTCCCACATTAGTTTGAATATTTTGAGAAGGTTATTGGTAGGTGTAGAAAGGATTGGACCCATCAACCTCATCTTGAGGTGTTATTTGAACCATGTTGCAATTTTTAGATGGAGGAGAAGAGGTCTCCCAAGAGTGATGGTGGTCTTGGGAGGTAAAGAAAGGGAGAAGTGAACACCACATATAGGATCTAAATGGATTAAAACTATCCAAAAATATTATGATAGGGGACCTCATTTTGATCAAAGAGAAATGAACAAGATGCAGATCAAAAAGGATGAAAAACCAAGATAAAAATCAAAAAATAAAGCTAGGTCAACTAGGTTGACCTAGTGGAAAAACTGGACCTATAGACTGTGCTATGTCAAGCAGGTCGACCTAGTGTAGTGAACAAAAGCATCAAAAATTATCTAGGATAGTATAAAATCAAGGTAGTTGACATATAATAATAGATAGGGAAAGGGAAAAGATTGATAATAAGATGATAAATGAAATAAGGTATGCATGTAGATAGTCTAAAAAAGTAGATACTAAAATGAAATACATAGTCAATTAAATTGACACTAGCCAATCCAATTAGTACACATACATAGATTACAATTTCAAAAGAAAAGTATAGAGTAGAGTAGAAAGAGAGAAATAAAAACTGACCTTGGTGTTTTGGAAATGAAAATAGAACAAATAACTAACCTATAATCTTGGAGAGAACTGACCCAATCTATAGAATTGGGTTGAGCTACTCAACCAAGTGAGACAGGAACCTACTGTAAAAATTGAAAAAGTGTGCTAAGTTAACTTGGTTGACCTAGTATACTGAACTAGATGTTTGGAAATGTGTTAGGTTGAGTTAGTCGACCTAGTTGACTAGACTACAAATTTAGAAGTCTAGAATCTGGAACTTGTACTATGAATCCTAAATAAGAACATATTACAAAGTGGTTGGAAATGTACTAGGTCAACTCAATCGACCTAGTAGGTCGAATAGAAAGTTTGTAAATTTCTAGAAAACTATACTAGGTTGAGCTAATCGATCTAGTTTCCTATTCCTACACACAGAGAAAAATAGCTGGGTCGATAGAATCAAGCCAAGAAGTCAAAACATATGATATAAAGATGACATAATCAGTAAAATAAGTGAAAGAAACCTTATAAGGGTTTGATTCATGTTGGTTTCACCAAAATATATTCAATTAGAATTTCATAGTGTGCATGAATCAATCCTAATTAGATAAGATAAATCACACCTACACTTTCAATTGGGGCACACACTTGTTAAGTGGGAGCATGACCAATGTGAGGATATGCTATACCCAATTAGGGGATCACTTGTATCATATATCACAACACATCATGCTAGGAAAGGTTCCAAATCCTAAAGTCTAACACAATCGTACAACAACCCTAAAAGAGTCCTATGGTTTCTATATTCACTTATGATAATAAACAAGAAAGTAAACTAATCTAGTGTTATCCAAAGCTTATGGCACAAAGTAAGGAGTTAAATGAAAAGCAATCAAATACATGTATAGGGAACTTCAAATAAAGTAAGTATGAGTAACACCCTAATACATGGAATATAAGGAGTAATATTATTTGAACCAACACTTATGCTACTTCTATCTACTAAAAGAGAGGAGAACAAAGTTAGAATATCCTTACCTGAATGTGAACCCATCACAACTCAATCTCTCCCTTGGCCAATGAGGCTTTGAAAGAGGTTGTTGTGGTTCATAAGGATCACTTTTTTAGGCCAAATCATCTAAGGCCTATCCACAGGACTAAGATTCTCCAAATAAGAAACCTAAGCTAAGACTCCTCAAGTAGAATGGTGGAAGAGCAGATTGTAAAGAAACACGAGTGAATAATAACTCTTGATTGCATTTATATGGAAATGACTAAAATGAACTTATATATATAGGAGTATCTAACCCAAAAATCACTCAAACATGTCAGTTGTGCTAGGTTGACTGGGTCAACCTAGCACATTATCAGGCTAATGCCTGAAGTTTATGTTAGGTCAGCTAGATGGAAACTAGGCTTAAAGAGCTAAAGTGACCCCAAACTATGATCTAAGAATTTGATTCAAGAGATAATGGTTAGTATCATGTTATTTTCAAAATAAAAACAAAATAAAAGAAACACACTAACTAGAATAACATCTCTAGGCCTAGACACTAGGGAGAGCTTAGTTAATAAACATGAATAAAACACATAACTAAAATGCAAAAGAAACCCTCTTTTACCTTCCTTGGATGCTCCAAAATGCTTGTTGTAGTGGATTTCTTAGCTATGTGCTCATGAAGTCCTTGGCAATGGAAGCTTGGCTACCTCCATCTCTCCTTGGCACCTTTGGCTTGTGGCTTGGCTTGGCTTGGCTTGGAATCAATTTGGCATGGTAACACTAGTTACAATGGCTTTGTAATAAATTTTACATTATAAATTTGCATAATCAATATTTTTGAAGATATTTGAGCATAATAAGTTTTCACCAAAATAGCCTATAAATGATGTGGTAAGCCTCATATTTATAGATTTTTGAGATTGATCAGAATTAACCTAAACCATCCATCTTAAGATTGAGATGTGTGGTTGAGGATTAAATCAGTTTTTGGAATTGATTTTATAATTATACTCATCATGACATTATAAGAAGGGGTAATTAAGAGGCATGGAGGGATTTGATGAGGCATGGGAGGCATGAATCCTAATATTTATGGCATTTATTGCCTAAATATGTATTCCCAAGAAATGAGGTCACCTAATGATGTAAATATTCAATATTTATTTCCAAAATAAATTATTCAACAATTTTCCATGGAATTATTAATTAGGCCTTGATTTGGGTTAATTAGCTCTTAAGCATGATTAAGCACTTTGTGCACAAATTACTTAATTGATCATAATGTCTTATTATTAGTCCAAAATTTGACTGAATTGGAATTGGAAAGAAATGTCAGATGCATTAGATCCATTATCCCATTTAGGATGTTATCAATAATAAATAACAAAGGCACGTGTCTTGTGTAGAAGATTTGATAGGAAAGAGCAATCCAGAGCACCCAGGTGCAAATTTGGCATTTTGACTTGAAATAATTTGATTAAAGTTAGTTGGCCCAAAAATTACGTTACCCCATTTAATGATACTCTAGCCAAAATCAGCACTTGAATATGTCAGTTTCACATCATTTAATGTATTTTAGTGTTTTTAGGCCAAATTATGCATTTTGGGTAGAAATTGGCCAAAATCTTGATTGGAGGTTATTGGTGGCCATCTTTAAGTGTCTATAGTTTGCCCCTATTTGGGAAGATGTTGCAAACCATAGGCAAAGCAATGTATTTTCAAAGAATGAAAAATGGCTTGTATACCAAAAATAAGATGATGGTTGAAGAACAAAGATCTAAATAGTTTTTGGGAAGCCTATGATGATGCCCCCTCGAGGGAGTGGCCATCACATTTATTGATAGATGGTCCCTCAAAAAGAAATAATAATAAAGGTGAAATTAACTTGTGGTTGAAATTAATCCAAATAAGAAAATTCTTGCATGCATTGATATAAAAAGGATGATGATTTGCCCAAAAGTGGTTATAATCAGGAATAAAAGTCAAAATAATGATTTGCCCATAGGAGGTTATAATTATGAAGATGACCTAGATTGGCTAAAACGAATGGTTGTGCCCTAGTTAGGGATGATTAGCAAACATAACTCAAAGATATAATCTGGAATAGAATTAAAGATGAGTGGACACAAAGTGATGAAATAGATGAATAGAAGAATAAGATTGATTAGTTTGAATGATTTAGTTGTACTTGCCAATGAGGAAATGCTCATCCTGAGTATCAATGATACAACTAGAATGGTCATTGGGTTGATTTGATCAAGGGTGGGATGGAAATATTTGCCAAGGTGCCAAGGAGAAATTTTTTCTGCTCCATTGATTGTAGGCCTTCCTAAAGCTAATTTTTTCTATAGCATGTGATGGTAGACTTTATGATAGAACACCATAAAGACTATCCCAAAATATACATAAGGACTAAATCCTGATCCAATAAACACTCAAAAATAATACACTAATGATAAAAACCATGATGACAATGTTGACGTATGAATATGGATGGACTTAAGAATATTGTGGTTAAGGAATCACCCATGAATGCATATAGATTGAGTCAAGGCAACAATGCTGAAAGAAAACAAATAGGCAAGTGAGTGAATAAACAAATAAACAAAAATAATAAACAAACAAATAACTTAAAATAAACAAACAAACAAAAAGCCTAAAAACAAAATCAAAAGAAAGCATCCTAACAATGATAATGCCCCATTAAGGTGGATCGAGGAAAACTAACTAGGCTTAGATAGGACAAATATTTTTGGATTTTGAAATATTATGAATGTTTTTAGAATTTTGAGGTATCTTAACTCATTAGAGAATGATAAGATACTTGCTCACAAAACAATGAGAACATTTGGATTAGGTTTCTCACAAAATGGTGAGAGCATATGGAAAGGGGGACTGAGGTGACCTCAACACGAATTGAACATGACCCACATAGTCCTGAAATGACCTCAAGTCATAGTAATTCCATCCACACAAAAGGTGAAGAAAAATTAATTAGGTCCCAATAATTTCTCAAATCTAGTAAATGGCCAATCAAATGAAAATAGTAATGGCAAGGTGATGTGGCAATGCATGGTAAACAAGTGTTGCCCCTAGTTTGCCCATAAGTAGTTATAATCAAGCTCACATAAACAAGCTTGATATAAGATGGAAAATGAAAGATATCTTGCCAAATCAACTGTCACACTACTTTCATAGACTATCATTGTAAACACGGATTGGATTGATTGTTAAAACTTGATTGGAATCCTCTCACAAAAAGTGCATGAAGAACCAAATGAATCAAGAGAAAAACAAGATTGGGTAGGATGACTAAAAATAGGCTTTCGTCTAGATAAGAATGGAATGATAGGATGACATGGTCTTGCTAAGGATAATGATGGTTTTTTGATAGATTGGATAAAATGGTAAGAGGGTTGTCCACAAGTTATGGGGTGAATCATAGGAATATACAATAATGGTAAATAGGAATATGTAACAATGGAAATGGCATGGTAATGTGAAACACTATGGTACATGTTTTTAGCCTAGGTGTGGTAAATGGCATATGATTCTATTTTTCCTATTGAGATGGAGATGCACATCCTAATCAAAAAATGATACCAATAGAATACTAAATTATGTTAATTTCTAGCCCACACCTCATCTGAATAGTTTCTCCATTAAAAACTTGATGCAGATTTGGTTGCTGAGAATGCTTTTGTGATCTTCATTGGTTGTTAATTCTGATCCCTTCAAGTGTTGAGACAAGGTATCTTTGTAGCCTCTACAAAGGAAAGTGCAACCATGGATGGTAAACAAGGACAAATAATAGATGGTAGGTTTGATTTTGAAATTAATGGTAGATGATAATGGAATGTATAATGGTGGGGAAACAAAGGAAGATCAAGACTTTTAGTCACATGTAATGTTGTTAATATCATATTCAACATAACTTTGGTTATGGCAGGGTTAAAGACTTGTTCTCTCAATAGGATCACCATATTTTTCTATTATTTTATTTTGAGAGTAGCTACCATCTGATTAGGTTGTAGATAGGAAGCTATTTTAATTTGATCTTTGATTTTGTCTTCATCAAGTAGTGAAGAACTTTTATGCTCAGCTATTGGTGCCTCAGAGAGGTTTTCACCAATGAAGTTGTCTTGATTATCCCACAGTGCCTCCAAGGAGGTTTCACTAAGGAATGTTGACTTTTGATTTTGATTATCTTCTAGTGCTTCCAAAAAAGTTTCACTAGAAGATGTTGAGTTCTGACTTGGATTGTCCCCTAGTACCTCTAAAAAGGTTTCACTAGGAGACTATTTTTATGGAAATTGCTTGTGGAAGGGTAATGGAATGGGTAGAGGCTGCACAATCCTCATAGAAGATACTAGAACTTGTGTCAAAGCTAAAGTACTCATCCTCAAAAATTGTATAAGGTTCACAAATTTATTCAAATTGATTTGTAAGGCATGCATAACCAATATTGTAATAGCCATGAACATATTCTTCTTTTGAATCTGATTCTTACTCAAGAGACTTTGAATCTTATGTTGAGACTAATGTTGATTCTAATTTTGATGCTAAATTTGATGTTAGTTCAAGAATAGAACCTAAATCTAATTCTAATTCTTCATCTGATGGGTACTTTGTTACAATGATGTCTTGTTGAGTGCTTAGTATAGATAAGTAACCATCTATAATGGCATGATGGGCTCCACAAAGACTGGTTTGTTAAAGTGAGACTCCTCTAAGATGAGAAAAAGGTTAAGAGACAACTCCTCAGATACTGACTTGTCAACAAGAGGATCTTGAAAAATAGGCACATGATTGAGGTAATGATTTTCTCAAAGGTGGTTATAATCATTAAGAAGTGACTCAATAAAGATGGGCTCATTAGTGTGAGACTCCTTGACAACTAGTATAGGATCAATAGGTGATTCACCATAGGCTAACTTATCACAAATGGTTGGTTCAGCAAAAACATCTTAGAATTTTTGGTTGTCTAGGCTTTCATTTCTAAAGAGTTGGAAAATACTAGTTTTGAACATAGCTTGGTCTTCGAATGATTAAATGGGTTGAGGTTTGGATGGGATTGGTACTAGATGAGGAATCACTTATGGTTGGATAATGGTAGGGCCTTAGGGATCATGATAGATCGCATGAGCTAAAGGACAAAGTCTTGAGATGGTAAAAATAGGGCATTATGGGGATTGATTGCTCACACAAGCCAAAGGACTAGGTCCTAGAATGATGAAGGGGCATTGTGGAGCTTGATTTCTCACACAAACTAGAGGATAAGGTCTTAGTATGGGAATGGTGTGAAATTTTGGTCTTGAAATAGAAATGGTATGATGTGGTGGAGACTGATTACTCACATAAGACAAAGCATCCAAGTCTTCCTCATAAACCATATCATCCTAGTTGTGAATTGGCTCATAAGCTGGCTCTTGACTATGTTCCACGTACTGATTATTATAAAGAGGGTATAGATCCACATCCTAAACAACATTATATGTAGTTTGGTCTTCAAATTCCTCTTCATACCAATCAAGGTCTTGAGTTGGATCATAAGTTGATTTGTGACTATGTTCCCATGAATGATTATTATGAGGTGGATAGAAATCTACCTCAAAATCCATATTATCATCATTAGGGTCTTGACTAAAGCCATAAAAGTCATTTTGTGTGGCCATTCTATCATAAGTTAGATTGTAAGTGACTCCACCATAAGAGTAGCTAGACATATCCACATAAATGATGAAAGCTCTGAAATAAAAAGGCTTAGAGTTCCACAAACTCTAAAAAACTATGTCTAAAGGACAAATGGTTCAAGCTTGGTCTAACTTGGTTAATGGGGTGGAGCTATATCTCCAATGTGGTTTGAAAGTGGAGTTATATCTCCAAAATGGTTTGTGCTAAGACTTGGCATTAGACAACCTAATGTCAAATGTTTAACATCAAATTTCATACACTCAAAAGGTCAAGCATCTGAATAAAAATTGACATGTCAGAGGTCTAGGTCAAATTGTTCCAAACCAGGTCTAAACTAGGAAAGGGAAAAGTTGAGTTACTAGGTCTTTTGTCCAAATGTAGACTCAAAATCTAGGCTCAAAAAAATAGGCATATGCTAGGACTTTTGGCCAAATGGCATCAAAAGCTAGACTTGAAACAAAGGCTCATGTGATTTGATTTAATCTAACAAGTTTGGAAACAACTTTGACATAAACCTGGCAAATGGAATCAAACATAAACATGATCAATTGGTATAAGGCATAAGGCAAAAGGAATTTTTAGAAATACTATATTCTCCCAAATAAAGGTATAAACAATGATGACGATAGGCATTGAATAAATAAACCATCAATAGTTTTCAATTTTAGGTAATTGATTAACTGAAGTTATGAAACCCAAAAGAGAAAGATCTGTGTATCAACCCCAAGAATTGAGGCTTTAAATAAAAATCAATCAATGTTTGGATCCAAACTTGACAAGTCTAATTGAAAATTCAATGATGAAAACTAAGATTTGACCAAATAAGCTAGACAAGATTGTATAACATGATGGCATAAGATAAAGGTCCAAATGGTAGACATGACATGGTTTGAAATAAATGGTTTTTATACAATGGTAAAAAAGTCTTGAAACAAACTGAGCAGCCTAATGGCATAAGCATACTTGAATAATGTGGTCAATGTTATGTTTCAAAAAATTAAGAGGCTCAAATTGTTTTGACATGATTTGGACAGCATAATGCTACCCTTTACAATTCAAATGACACACACACAAACAAGTTTAGCAAAAATTTCAAGGCACAAGTGTGGTGTAAAATGTTCATCATAACACCTCTTTAGACAAAAGAGTGATGTATAGACAAATTGGTTTTGACATAGATTTATGAACAAACAAACAAGTTTTAGTCTCAAAACATACCAAGCAAAAATGACCAAAATACTCTATGTATAATCGTCTAAATCCTAGAAAGGGTATGTTAATGTGGGGTTAACTAAACTAGCAAGCTTTTGAATGTTTTTAGGGGAATAAATTACATAATGACTTTCACATCAAATGATGTAAAAGATAAGCATATAAATTAGGTGATCATGACATTAGCTAGTTGTAAAAAGGTCTAATCTTTTTTACAACCACTACATCTTGTTGTTCTCTTAGTGTAGTACAATGTCCAAATGCAGATACGTCTCATGTGCAACTCCAAAGGAGTAAGTGAAGTCAATGCTGGGAGATGAAACCCTAGGTTAAATATTTTGTAAAGAACTTGTAGGAGATAATTATTCCCCCCTCGCAATCCAAGTTACATGAAAATAAAATACTAATAGAAAGACTTTAGGTTCATTTTCAAGGTCACCAAAACTTTGACGAGTTTTTGGGGAGTGCTTTAGATGCCTTTCTTTCTAAGCCTTGGACTAGGCTATTTTCAATAGGAATGGAACTTTTGATTCCAAGGGTTCCCTAAAGGGGACAAATGGAAGAGCATATATGCAACACCCCTCTTTTTGAAAAACAAAACCTAATTAAACAACTATTGAAAACAAGAATTGACAAGTGTGTTCAATTTTAAGCCCAAATGAAAGATTTGGTGGTGTTCATTTGACCCCTTGGTCTTAATATTATGAACTTTGAAAAATAATGCTAAAAACTTAATTAAGCACCTAAATATTACTTTAAGCACCCAAAATAATGTTTTTAATTCATTTTAAGCATGTAAAAGGTGATCTAAACATTTTTTTAGCAAATGTCAAGCTTGGTCCTGCAATGAAAATGTAGCATGTACCTTAGCCTTGAAGCTCTTTTAAGTTTGAAATAATGAACTTTAAAAAAGGAGCTCTCGGGTCTATGTTTTAAGAAAAACACAGTGACCAATGTTGGTCTTATAACCAATGATGGTTACATTTTCTAACCGATGACAATTATATAACCAACATCAGTTATACCAATGTGACCAACAATGACTATCCAACCAATGTCAATTTTACCAATCGACATTGGTTACTATGTAAAACCCATGGCAAACAAAAATGATAAAACAAAGTTATAAAATCAATTTTTAAGAGTTTTAATGATCCAAATGAAGATTTTAAAGCTAAAAAATGATCTTCTTCATGTGTAGGGTGTGTCTAGTCCCATCGGGCATGCCATATGTGATCTAGGAATTTGACTCATGAGAGAATGGTTAGTATCATGTTAGTTTCAAAATGAAAATAAAATGAAAGAAACATACTAACTAGCATAACATCTCTAGGCCTAGACACTAGGGAGAGCTTAGTTAACAAACATGAATAAAACACACAACTAAAATGCAAAAGAAACCCTCTTTTACCTTCCTTCGATACTCTAAAATACTTTTTATGGTGGCTTGCTTGGCTTTGTGCTCATGAAGTCCTTGGAAATGGAAGCTTTGCTACCTCCATCTCTCCTTGGCACCTTTGGCTTGTGGCTTAGCTTGGCTTGGAATCAATTTGGCATGGTAACACTAATCACAATGGATTTGTAATCAATTTTATATTATAACTTTTCATAATAAATAATTTTGAAGATATTTCAGCATAATAAGTTTGCACCAAAATAGCTTAGAAATGATGTGGTAAGGTCTCCTATTTAAGATTTTTGAGATTGATTAGAATCAACTTGCACCATTGATCCTGAGATTGAGATGTGTGGTTGAGGATTAATTTAATTTTTATAATTAATTTTATAATTATCCTCATCATGACATTGTAATAATGGGTAATTAAGAGGCATGTATGGCTTTGATGAGGCATGGGAGGCATGAATCTTAATATTTGTGGTATTTATGGCCTAATGATGTCTTCCCAAGAAATGAGGTCACCTGATGATGTAGATATTCAATATTTATTTATAAAACAAATTATTCAACAAGTTTCCATGGAATTATTAATTAGGCCTTGATTTGGGTTAATTAGCTCTTAAGCATGATTAAGTACTTTGTGCACAAATTACTCAAATTGATCAAAATGTCTTATTATTGGTCCAAAATTTGATTGGATTAGAATTGGAAGGTAATGTCAGATGCATTGGATCCATTATCCCATTTAGGATATTATCAATAAAAATAACAAAGGCACATGTCTTGTGTAGAATATTTGATAAGAAAGAGCAATCCAGAGCACCCAGGTGTAAATTTTGCATTTTGACTCAAAATGATCTCATCAAAGTTAGCTAGCCCAAAAATTATGTTACCCCGTTTAATGATAATCTAGATAAAATCTACACTTTAATATGTCAGTTTCACATCATTTAATTAATTTTAGTGTTTTTAGGCCAAATTGTGCATTTTGGGTGTAAATTGGCCAAAACCCTGATTGGAGGTTATTGGTGGCTAGATTTAGGTGTCTACACAAATTGTGTTAGGTCGACCAGGTTGACCTAGAATATTAAATAGGTAAAAAAGGTACTAATCAAGGGAAATAAGGATATCAAGAGGAAAATACTATAGGAATGTGCAAGAAATTAGAGATAGCTTAGGGAAAGGTTTTACGATCTGAAAGGATAGGGAATAATATGGCAATAAGGGACAATAATCTTGTGAACCACCAAAGGTCTACCCACCCCTTTATCAGTGCACTACTTAAGGAATGCATTTATAGATATTAGGTCATGATGGGTTCTTTCAAGATGTAAAGTGTCAATAATCGATAAAAATGTGAAAATATTATGTGTATACAAACCCTAGCTAGGCTATTATATAGGCATGTATAGGTCGAAAGATAAGAAAATATAATTATTTGCATTTGAATGAATTTCAAAGGTTACTAAGAGTTTTCTAGGGTTTGTCCTTCCATAACATAACTATTCCAAATGATATCTTTCTTCTCTAAACACTAACACCCTCTCAATGGCTCAAAACATGCCAAAACACAAAACTTTGAGTCCTCATGTAGGACTGTGTCAACAACATTTGAAGATTACTTGAGTTTGAAGACTCCTTAAGAGATTCATTAACCTTCCACACATTTATTTCACCTATGAAAAACTTACAACTATGACAACCACTATCATTCATTCTTTACTCAAAAGACCCTTCTTAAGCTTTTAAACATAATTACCTTAATAGTGCTAAAATAGAGTTCTCACAGACTAAAGACTCTTGCTTTGATTCTTCACTCCAAAATACAATAAATGACTATATAACTAATAACATGATGTAGATAAAAACTAAAATTAGAAAATAATGTTGGCTCTTATATTTATCATCCTCAAAATCTATCAAAACCAATCTTTTTCTTAACTGTCTCATAATTACTATAGGATTAGGACTGAGAGTGTTCTTTCTTGAGATTCCTTTACCCTTTTAACATAATAATGATCCTCTTAAGATTTTTTTGAGCTTAGAAAACTTTCATACATATCACATAGTAGTTACATATACACCAATAATCCTTTAATACCATTAAATATCTTTCCTTTCTTGACTGTAACCTCAGTTCTTGACTCATACCCCTAACAAGCATATGACTCTTCAACAACTAAAATGGTATTTTTTTCTACATGCTCCTGGTATTATTTCACTCTTTTTTATCTTCTTCATTAATCCAATCCCTTTTGTTTTCCACACATTATCCAATAGATATCATCCCCACAAATCCAAAGCTCTTATTTCCTTCAAATTAGTTCTAAGTGAACATTCTATAAATATCATTTCAAGGAGGATTGACAATGATTATTGAATTTCCCCTATGATATTCACACCAAGTACAATTGGTTGGATCCTAGGATATGTTTTTGGTATTATCACCCCATAGACCCTCAAGTTAGTGGATCTCACAAAATAATAATCTAAGCTGACAATATTGAATGACTTAAGTACTCACAACTTAATCAATCATATGTTAACTACAATCTTGATTTTTTTATTTTTTTAAGCTCCACAATTTTGGGTTATGGTTGTAGATGGGATTACAATTAGTTACTTTGGAAAAAACCATAATATTAAACTCATATTGGGTGACTACCTTCTAGATTTACCTAAGTTTTCTATTCCCATAGGTGGAGTAAATATTGTTTTAGAACTCCAATAGTTCATTACCTTTGGAATGCTTGAGATTGACTTCCACAAGTTATTCATGTAGTTTCATTCAGATGGAAATAAATTTAAATTGAGAGGGTTGCATGTAAAATATATACAAATGATAAGTTCTCATCATATGCAAAAGATGCTTAATAAGGGTATGGATGGGGTTGAAACATAATTTTTTCAATATAGGGACAATAATTAAGGATACATACACAACCAAATCAATAATAAATTATAATGGGCACTTATGTGTCTATATAATTCCCCAATTTGATGTATATGTGAGTGTACATATAAATTTAAAACATGCAAGGTGTGGACATAAGAATTTGTGCCCCTGCATTTCCTAAGGTAAACTCAAGCAAACCTATGAAACCTACAAGAACATTTAAACATGGCTAAGTTCCCATAATAATAATGATAATGATAATGATAATGATAATGATAATGATAATGATAATGATAATGATAATGATAATAATAATAATAATAATAATAATAATAATAATAATAATAATAATAATAATAATCTATTGAAATCTACAAAGAATAACTAAAAATTATACTTATTTTTGTAGAAGATGTAAGGATGCCCAGGCTGTGAGATCGCAAACCTATAAAAAAATTTGAATCCTACATACATTTTTGTGTACAATATTTAGTGACAAAAAATCATGGATAAAATAGTAACACAAGTACTACAAAAAATAAGGCTGATAAATATCCTAAATATATCTTGTTGTTAGAATATGTGTAGCATCATGTGTACTCTTGGGAGTAAGAAAAGTGTGAATTCCTCATGTTATTGGAGTTATATTTGTGATTAATCGCTAGAGTTTTGATAAAATGAAGGGAATCTATGTTCCCATTTTGATATTTGTGATGAATTTATGAAGCACATATCTCAAACTAACTGAATTATATGCATCATATGTAATATAAGATATAAAACCATTGATGTTTAACATATAAACGTGTCTTCTTGGAAGCATGCATGTTTTAAATAATATTTCCCACATGGTCCTATGATATAATTAATGAAAATGCATAATTAATGTGCCCATCATGAGAAAAATGTACAAAAAATAGAAAAAAACAATAGTATGTCCCATATGAATGCAATATCAATAAGAAAAACCACATGTTAATCTAGTATAATAATTTTAATTCTATCAATATAAAATATAAAGATGTAAAGAGAACGTATAAGTTATTACCTTAAATAGATGCGTGATAGGAATAATTAAAACATAGGAAAACAATAAGAACATAGTGCATTATATAGACCATGACAACAAATAACATAGAAAACACCTAGAAATAAGAATTAGAATAAGTAATATATTACATATATGACCAAACATGGATCAAGCACATCAAATATTGAAATGACACCAATAACATTGAATTCAAGGAAGGAACGTCAACCACATATTAAACATGAAAAATATGTTCAAGACACATAAAATACTAATTATGCATATAAATTAAAAAATACATGGAAAACAAAAAAAAAAAGTATTGAATATGTCCTTAGCACAAATCAAATAATGCAACTATGTAAATGTTAGCCAAAATTTGGCTACCATAAGTGAGTAACATTTGAAATTTTATAATTAAACTTATTTAAATTTGTGTTATATCCTATATTAGGCCATGGTTTTGATGTCATGCTTTATCCTTAGGTGATGTCTTACTCATTGGTCCTTAGGTTGTGTTAGTGTGTTGTAGGTCTAGTCCAAGCCCAAGAGTCATGATCCTCAATTAACATAGTCTAAACCTTTTCAATATGTTTCAAGCTTTGTAATAACACATCTTGGGTAAAATATAGTATCATGTTTGTATATCCTCCATTTTGAAACCTTTTTGGATCTTTTGCAATAACCACCTAGTGGTGGGGTCATCAAAAGGGCCAATAAGAAGAATTGTAACGTTGAAATACACCTGTCAAAGCATCTAAAGTTAGGTTTTAACATGGAAGGATTAGTTTTAAAGGATGTAATGATAATTTTATGTTTATTAGGTGTGTTTATATGTAAACACAAGTTCTAGAAGCACTGGTAGGCTATAAAAAAATTAAAAACCCACTCATATCCTCCATCGAGCTACTTGGTAGCTTGATGAAGACAACTAATCTAAGGATGGTATGCAGAGCAGAAGAAGAGTTATAGAAAAATCTCATAGTTTCTATTAAGGATATATATGCCCTTCCAATTCCTTGAATTTGTTCTTATAATAGTGGTATATACTCTATGAACCATCACTTAGAGTATTAGTACTCTAAAACCCCCAAAACTCTATCATGTTTTTTTTATCTTCATAAATAAAATTTATGAATTCTTAAATGAAAATGGATGGATGTGAGATCCATTTAAATCCATATAAATATTACCTATATATGATAGATCAAGGTATCTAGGTTATAGAAGTGAGAGATTAAGACATGCCTATGTGTAGGTATCTAATGGCAAGTATGACAGGTTATAGGAAAGAAGGTTATAGTAAAGATGAATTTGTGTTTGAATAGAATATAAGAGGATTGTTTGAATCAATAAAGCCTTACATGAAGTGGAAATAACACTTAGGACATTCATTAGGAGGTATATCTATCAGATGATATGGTAAAAGGGCTTGATAATTCTAACCAAGTACAAACCTTGCACTAGTGTGTATCTATAGGTAGGATTCTTATTGGTTTGAGAGATATGCTCACTCCAAATGTTCCTCAAATATTCATTTACAACCTCATACCCATTACATCAATTTCAACAAGCTTGATCCCACCTACAAGGAGGTTATCTTTGGTATAACTAAATACATAGACTTTAGAATGGAGAAGACACAGTTGTAAACAAGAAAATATCATGTTTTGGAGGTAGTGTGATTCAAGTAGAACTCAGAATAGTTTTGTGTAGAGGTGTGAGATATCATGAAACATATAGTGCGTTATTCATGGATTATGATCACTCTCAAAGAAAATATAAAACCATGCAAGTCTTTGTTTGCTGTTCTTCAACAAGGATTTTGTGTGTGGATGGAGTACATGCAGATGACTGATGAACAATATCTTAGTGTATCCTTGGAATGGTTATAATTATGGTCAAGTATAAATACCTCCTATGATACCCATATTGAAGCCTCCAAGCCAAAAGGGGTCAATCATATCGTGTATGAAAGATGTCAAGCCTAAAAATAAGCACTCACACGCCTGTTATGGCCTAATTAGAGTTAGGGAATGCTTATCAATGATGTGGATTTAATTTTTAAGATGTCTTTATAAGTTACAAGGAGAGTGAGTAAAGTTCCTATCTTTACTAACACTTTCAAGAAGGTCTAAACCAACAAAAGAGAAATCAAACCTAAATACCTAATAGTAAAAAAGGCTTATGAGAACACCTATAACCAAAAGATAGTTTTGGCACAAAAGTGAGAAAATATATAAGGTTTCATATAAGTATAAGTATGGAAGATGGTTAGGGATGTGAGAGGAATTGAATAATATAGTGAGTGTGTTTATATTCCTGAGGGAGAAGAAAAATAACTCAAGGGGAGATCAAGAGAACTAAGACAAATCTAAATAGAGGCCTACAAGCTACTTGTAAAATAATATAGAAATTATGAATCTTGTCATTGATTGGAGAATCTTAAGTTTTTTTGGGTTAAAATTGAACCTAGACAATATTTTTAAAATAATTTAAACTCAAGGGCAGTAAAGAAAACATCTACAATATGCCCTTAGGGTCAAATTGTTAAGACTATCCCTAAACCTTCAATAGGGGACATATCAAGTTTTAGGACTTTTGAGAGGTCACATTATTTGGAGAGGTGTTTAATAACTTCATGGGATATTTTTCAAATCTATTTGAGGTATTTATAATAGATAAAATACAAGTTGAATGCTTTTTTAACTCAAAACTAATCTCTCGATCTCTCACACAGTATGTCTGCCTAAGAAGTCATCTTATGAAGCTTAGAACTCACCTGAGGGAATGCATGGTCAAATATGGTTATTGGAGGTGGTGAAGGGGGTATCCTACCTAAAACCCCTATAATTTATTCATTGATCCATCCCCACACCTTTAATAATCATCGTTAAGATGGTAAACACCTTAAACCCTACCCAAACCCTTATAAATGACTTGATGACTAGGTTTTTATTCAAAATGACTTCACATGGACGTTTTTTACCTTGTAATTAATATAATGACCTATATGGGTAACTTGATCATCTACTATGGCCTTTTGGTGGCACATGTGAAAGACATGGTGTATGAAATTGGCCTGAAAGGCAAGGTGCAAGCCTAACTATGAGTATGGATAGTAGTGGTAAGTCTTCAAATTAGGAAGAAAGGCTTGGTAAGCCTAGGAAAAGGTTATATATCCTTATATTAACTTTACAGACCTCTTAATATGGTACATAAGCTTTTCAAGTCAATAATTTGGGTTAAAAAGGTGATTGTGCTACTATATTGCCCAAGAAGCCTAACGACATACATATGTATTCCTCTTGGAGAGTTTCCCTTCAATGTATTTAGTTGTATTATTATGGTATAGGATTTAATAAACCATTATAAATCATTGAAACCTATTAATGTCATGATAAATCACTCTAGTTACCTCTTGGGCTTAAGCATGCACTTAGTCTAGGGTTCAGGTTTTAGACCCTCAAATTTGACCTAGAGCATGATTAAGAGGTCATGAAAGTGAATAAAACATTTTATTGAACTTTCACATGTGTGAGGGACGTGTAGATCCAAATATTAGTTTATTACGCCTAGAGAACTAATTGAGGGCCAATGGAGAGAAGAACATGTGGATTAAGTATGCCTACATTGAGTGTTTATTCCGAATATTTTTCACATAGTAGAAAGAGATAAATGGGTACTCAAATATATGTTTGGTTTTTTAGGAGAATTTGTGGAACATTTCAGACAAGGATATTTATATGTTTTGAGGGCTACAAGAAGATGAAGCAAGTATGGGCCTTAGGTGTGAAATGGATTATTATAGAGTATATGAGGCACTTAATGGGGTTAACACAAGTTCGTTAAGGAAGATATAGGTGATTCAGGGAAAAAGGTTGCATTTATGAATATAGAATCAAGCTTCAAAGCATTGAGTAAAGGAGAGCTAGTGAGGATTATGAGATTTTAAGAATACAAGAGGAAGTTTGTAAAAATTATAGAAGAGTGGCATGGAAGATCTTAAAAGGCATAAAAAAGAATGACCCATGTTTGCACATACACTTGTAACTCCTTATAACCAAAAATTGGAAGTTCAATGAATGGGGTTGATAAGTCATCTAAGAAGACTAAGAGTTACTCTACACCACATTAATGAAAGAAGAGATCATATAAAGTATACACATGTTAGAAAAGAGTTTATAACTGCCTACTTGTAGATTCCTCTTTCTTTTAACTTTTTTACTTTGAGATTAAACTTGTCATAATCCTCTCCAACTTTATCTTTCTCACATTCTCTCATTCTCTTCTATATATTCAGCCTTGTTTATCTTTGAAAATTATCCTCCACCTGAGTATGACAAATCCTTGCTCATTTTTATGCCTTTGATCAGTGAAGACTACTAGTTTTACATACTTATATGATTTTACTTAGTGTATATGCATGGATAGTTGATCTTTTTAAGTGATTTGCTTAGTCTTCCTTGACATGTCTTATTCTAACACCTATATGTCGTTTGAAAACTTCTCTTGTAGTTTAAGTGAAGTGTAAGGGTTGAGTGAGCCTACTTATTTATTAGTGTCATTTTGACTTCTTGATTAGCTCTCATAGCCTAAATGTCTATCACAACCTTCACATTCAAATTTTGATGTGAGAGATTCAGATTGGAAGTAATGTATGTTTAAATTAATTTCTTGGTCTACATTTGCATATGTAGTTGGTTGGTAGTGATCAATTAGTTTTGGTGTATCACCTCCTTAGTTAGGTTTATTTTATGTTATTCCTCTCCCTTTTACTTTTCAAGTTAGTAGTGTAGTGTTTGTGAGACTAATTGATACATCAAGGAGAGCTAGACCTATAATCTAGATATTTTGTCCACTTAAAGGTCACCCATAACCTATACCTAATCCCATTGTATAGATCAAGTGTTAGGGCTTGAAACACCCTATCAAGGGTGCAAATTTGATTCATAACAGCTCTATCACACCAAGGTCCAAAATGGTTAAAGGAATATTGGTTTTGTCCTTCAACATATCAGCATTTAGAGACATTTTAACAAAATGGTGACTCCAAACAAATCTCAGCTATTTTAAGTAGCCCAAATGATTAGAAATTATAAAATTGGAATGTATAATTATTTATATGATCAAAATGCTTCTTTTGTACCTTCATATTAGCCTTATCAAGCTAATATTATTCATTGATTCTCCTCAAATAGCCCTCAAATAACTACCTACCAAGTTTACCAACAAACCACCTATCTTTCTAATCAACCTTGTCAAATTTATGTTGCTCCTTCTTCATTCTTATCCAGCTTTAAAAAAAGCATACTAGACCTTGTAAGGATGATGAGAAGGACTGATAGAGAAGTATAACATGGTGTAGCTTCTCCTATCTATCCTATTCAAGAGTTTAAATATCTCATATAAGGCCTTTGGAAGGTGTGTTCAGTCCTTAAAAAGTAAGATCATCCATCCAATGAAAGGCTAGAGGTTAAGGGGTTGATACACTTAGTGGAAGATAGGTTAATGAGGTGGGAAGGAGAAGATATCCAATACAATAAAAAACATTCTTATATCTCTTATACACCCATGTTTCAAACCTTCATACCTCAATAAGAACCTATCCCTATTCAAGCAACCCCTACTCTCCCTTTAGAGCCTCAAACCATCCCTTCATAGAGGCCCTCTTTGACTAAGACCCTTGATTATGTCATGCCTACTCTTGAGAAAGAGCCTTCATCCATGCCTATCCAAAGTTAAGAAAAGGAGAAGTGTATGGAATCCAACTCAAAATATCTCTCAAGACTTTAAATATCTTGATGTATCCTTCAAGTTGCAGCCATCTATGAATTTAAAGACACCTCCAAGTTTGATATAATAATTGAAGAGTGGAAAGATAAGAATACAACATATTTAATTCAACCTTCTCCATCCCTTCAAGAACATCATGATCATCCTAATACTCCTAAATTCATAAGTCAGAAGGACACTCTAAAAGGTTTCAAGAAAGACAATTACGTCTCTTTCCCTCCCACCCTCTCCTTTTATGAAGGATAATCAGTTACATTGAGGGTAGAAGATGGATGTTCAAATGTGAAAGAGAGTTTGTCAAAGCTAGGTGATAAGGTGAAAATTATTAAAAATGAAGATAAATTAGTTGTAAGTGATCCTCAAGAAGGATATGAAGGGAGTGTTTCTAGTGGGTATGATGAGGAGATTTTGATTGATAGTACTCTTTGTCAAGAAGGAGATAAACCAATATTCAAGGGTGATGAAAAATATGTCTTGATGAAGGAGAGAAAGTTAACATGGCACACACCTATTGTCAAAGTAATTCCATTGAGAATAATGATGAAGAAGATATTGATCACACATGGCAATAGTTATACCACAGTTTCATGAAAGAAATGGACTTTCTTGATAATCATATGACCCCTCTAAAGAATGAATACAAATGTCAACATGAATTTGGTGAAGTTGATAGCCTCTTAGGAGAGGATGAATTAGGTTTGGCAAAGATTAGGCATGATGAGTTGAGTCTTTAATGGGTAGAATAACTTCCATTCTTCATGGAGGAAGAGGAAGACAAATCTAACTCTTATGGATTAATCCTTGATTAAGGAGAAGATAACTTGCATGCTTATCATGAATCTGCTCAAACATTTGAATAATTTAACTAGCTTGTTATCCCTCAATAGAATGGAAAGACTAAAGTTGAACTTGACATGCTTTCAAATGTTGAAGAAGAAACTACCTTTTATAATGAGCTAGAAAAGTTTTGCTCTATTTTTGATGGTAAATCTATAGCCCATGAGGAGAGTGCTAACAATGTTGTCTTATCCAATAAGCATGATAAAGAGATGCATGAGAAATTTCTTGAAGAGAACACCATGTTTGATTACCTTGTTGAGTCTTATGAACTGGTTCAAAGAGGTTTGAAGGACATGTGGAAGTCTTACATGGAAATTTTTAATGAGTTTGAAGAGCTTGGTAGGCTAGCACCTCAAGAAGAAGTTGTACATATATAGGTTAGTTGTAAATAGTAATTATTTGCTTTGTTTTCCCTATGTTCTTTGTAGCATAATGTGTTTTTTTATTATTACTTGTGGTGTGTGTGTTGCTTTGGTGTGTTTACTTTTGTCTTGTTGTGTTAGTGAAGTTAGTTATATATTTTAGTTATTTCAAGAGGTTTATGGTCAAGTGTCAAAGTAAATTCAGGTCTTGTGTTGAGCTGAGGTGACTCCATAGCCCAATGGATGGACTAGGCAACTTGTCTAGATGCATAGTAAGCATGTAATCCCAGAAGATTGATAAATATGTTATCCATAATTTGGATACCATAGATGAGTAACATTTAAAATGTATAGTTAGGATTATTTAAATTTGTTGATAGCCTTTATAAGGCCATGGTTTTGATGTCATGCTTTGTCCTTAGGTGATGTCTTACTCATTGGTCTTTAGGTTGTGTCAGGGTGTGGAGGTATAGCCCAAGCCCAAGAGTCATGATCCTCAATTGGCATAGTATAAATATTTTCAATATGTTTAAATATTTGAAATAACATCTCTTGGGTAAAATATATTGTAATATTTGTATCTCCTACATTTATCAACCTTTGTGGATCTTTTGCAATGAACGACTTGTGGTGAAGTCATCAAAAGGGCCAAGAAGAAGAATTATAACATTGAAGTACACTTGTCAAGGCCTATAAATTTAGGTTGCAACATGTAAGGGTCAATTTCAAATAATTTGATGATCATGTTAGTTTTATCAGGTATTTTTAGATGTAAACTCAAGTTCTAAAATCATTGGCAAGCATAAAAAAGGTAAAAACCCACTCATCTTCTCCATTGAGCTCCTTTGCAGCTGGATAAAGAAAACCAGTCTAGGAATGGTATGTAGATCAAAAGAGGATTTAGATACAAATATATTATGGGATTTTAAGGATCCTTATTCCCTTCAAATTCCTTACATTAGTTCTTAGATTAGTGGGCTATACTCTATGAATAATGACTAAGAGTATTAACACTCTAAAAACCCTAAAACTCCTCTATCACATTTTTTTCTTGGCAAATGGGATTTATGAATTATTAAAGGAAAATAGATGCATGTGATATACATTATAGACCCTCTAAATAATCCCTATAGCTAATATATCAAGGTATATAGGTTGGAGAGGTGAGAGATGAAGATAGGCATGTATGTATGTATCTAATGGCAAACATGACATTTTGCAAGCATGAAGGTTATAGTAAAGATGAATTCATGCTTAAACAGAACAAAAAAGGCTTGTTTAAATCTATAAATCCTTATGTGAAGTGGTAAGAACACTTAGGAGCTTCCTTAGGAGGTATATCCATAAGAGGACATGGTAGAAGGTATTGAGAAGCCTAACCAAGTACAAACCTTGTACTAGTGTGTATCTACAGGTAGAATTATTATTTGCTTGATAGATATACTCAATACAGATGTTCCTAAAATAGTAATTTAGAAACTCATACCCATTACATCAATTTCATCAAACTTTATCCCACTTCCATAGAGGTTATCTTTGGCAAAACCTAATACATAGACTTCAGAATGGAGAATACATAATTGTGGACAAGCAAATATCATGTTGTAGAGGTAGTATGCTTTAAGTCAAACTCAAAATAGTGTTTTGAAGAGGTGTGAGAGATAATGAAACGTATAATGATATATTAATGGGTTATTATCACTCTCAAATCAAATAACAAACCATTAAATTATTTATTTGGTGTTCTTCAACAAGGATTCTGATCATGGATGAAGGAGTATAGGTAGATGATTGATGATAAATCTCTTAGTGCATCATTGGAATAGTTATAATGATGGTAAAATATAAATACCTCATGTGATACCCTTATTTAAGCCTCCAATCCAAAAGGGTCAATCATATTATGTATGAAAGAAGGTGTCAAGTCTAAAAATAAGCACTCACAAACCTGTTATGGCCCAAATAGAGTTAGGGATTGCATATCAATGATGTGGATTGAAGTTTTATGAATTTTTTAGAAGTTATAAGGAGAGTTATTAAAGTCAATATCTTTACTAATACTATCAAGAAGGTCAAATCCAATAAAAGAGCAATCAAACCTAAACACATAATAGTCAAAAAGGCCTATGAGAACACCTATGGCCAAAAAGTAGTTTTGGCACAAAAGTGAGGAAATATAAAAGGTTTGATATAAGTATGAGGATGGAATATGGTCAGGTATGTGATAGGACTTGAAGAATATAGTCAGTGTATTTATATTCCTGAGGGAGAAGAATAATCTCTCAAGGGGAGATCAAGATCACTAATACAAACCTAAATGGAGACCTACAGGCTACTTGCAAAATAACATTGACATTATGATTTTTTTCATTGATTTTAGAATAATAGGTTTTTTTGGGTTAAATATAAACCTAGATAAGGTTTTTGGAATATTTAAAACTCATGTTTAGTGAATAAAACATCCACAATAGACCCTTAGGGTCAAATTGTTAGGACTATCCCTAAACCCTCAATAGCAGATAGATGAAGTTTTAGGACTTTTGAGATGTTAAATTATTTTTAGAGGTGTGAATAACTTCATGTGATATGTTTAAAATCCATTTGATGCATTTCTAATAAATAAAATAAACTTTGAAGGTTTTTTGAGCTCAAAATGAATATCTCTATCTCTCACACAATATGCCTACCCGATAAGTCATCTTATGAATATTAGAACTTAGATAAGAGAATGCATGGAGGAAGATGGTTATTGGAGTTGGTTAAGGGGGTGAAATACCCTATACCCCTTTCATTTATTCATTGATCCAACCCTGCACCTTTACGAACCATTGTTAAGATGGTAAACACCTTAAACCCTGCCTAAATCCCTACAAATGACCCAATGATTGGGTTTATATTAAAAATGAATTAAAATGCACATTTTTTGACTTTGAATGACTTGAATTAATTTTTTAGGTCCCTTGGTAATCTAATATGGCATTTTAGTGGCATGTATGAAAGACATGGTGTATGAAATTGGCCTAAAAGGTAAGGCGCAAGCCTAATTGTGATTATGCAGAGTAGTGGTAAGTCTTCAAATAAAGAAGAAATAATTGGTAATATTGGGAAAATATTATATATACCTATATATATTTACTTTATAGACCTCCTAAGATGTTACATGAGCTTCTCAAGTTACTAATTTGGGTAAAAAAGGTTATTGTGCTACTATATTGCCCAAGAAGCATAACTGCAGACTTATAGAGTTCTCTTAGAGAGCTTCCCTTAAATGTATTTAGTTGTATTATTATGGTATAGGTTTTACTAAACAATTATAAATAATTTAAACCCATTAATGTCATTAAAAATCACTCTAGTTACCTCTTGGGCCTGACCATGCACCTAGTCTAAGGTTTTAGCCATTTCTTGGATTACCTATCTACATAAGGTTTCAGACCCTCAAATTTGACCCATAACATGATTAGGAGGTATTGAAAGTTAATCAAAACTTTTATTGAAATTTCATGCTTTTGAAGTATGTGTAGAGCCAAATCTCAATTTATTAGGCCTAGAGACTTAATTG
Source organism: Torreya grandis (assembly GCA_037957365.1). Classification (NCBI taxonomy): domain Eukaryota; kingdom Viridiplantae; phylum Streptophyta; class Pinopsida; order Cupressales; family Taxaceae; genus Torreya; species Torreya grandis. The sequence continues at coordinate 1,849,613 of JARHVA010000135.1, forward strand.
AGGGCTAATAGAGAGAAGAATATGTAGATTAAGTATGCCTACATTAAGAGTTTGTTCATGATATTTTTCACAGAGTAGGAAGAACCAAATGGGTACTAAAATATGTTATTTTTTTAGGAGCATCTGTGGATCATTCTAGATAACGAGATTTATATATTTTGAGGGTTACAAACAAATGAAGCAAGTATGGGCCTTAGGTGTGAAATGGAGTGTTAGAGAGTGTATGAGGCACCCAAGGGGGTTGGAACAAGTTTTTTAAGTTAGAAAAAGGTGATTCATGGATAAATGTCTCATTCATGAAGATAGAAGCAAGATTTGAAGCATTTGAGCAAAGGAGAGCTAGTGAGGATTGTGAGCTTTCAAGAATAAAAGAGGAAGCCAGAAAAAATTACATAAGAGTGGAATGGAAGATACTAAAAGTAATAACAAATAATGACACATTTTAGGACATACACATATAACTCCTTATAACCAAGAATTTTTAGTTTAATGAATGGGGTTGATGAGTCATCCAAGAAGACTAAGAGTTACTCTACACCACATTGATGAAATAATAGATCATATCAAGTATACACATATTTTTAAGGAGTTAATAACTACTTTGATACTTAAAGATTCCTCTTACTTGTAACTTATTCCTTTGAGATGACATTTGTCGTAAGCATCTCCAACATTCTCTTTCTCACTCTCTCTCTCATTCTCTTCTATATATTTAGCCTTATTTAGATTTGAAAAGGATCATCCATCTGAGTATGGCAAAGCCCTGCTCATTTTTATGCCTTTGATCAATTAAGACTACTATTTTTATCTCCTATGATTTTACTTAGTATATATACATGGATATTTGATCTTTTCAAGTGATTTGCTTAGTCTTCCTTAGCATGTTATTCTATTCTAACACCTATATGTAGTTTGAAAGCTTTTTTTGCAAGTCATGTGAAGTGTTTAAGTGAAGTGTAAGGGATGAGTGAGATTAACTATTCATTAGTATCATTTTTGACCTCTTAATTATTTCTCCTAACCTAAACATCTATCACAACTTCCACATTGAAATACTAATGTGAGAGATTCAGATTAGGAGTAGTGTTTGTTTAGATTAATCTCTTGGTCTACATGTGCACATGTAGATGGTTGGTAGTGATCAATTAATTTTGGTGTATCACCTCCTTAGTTAGGTTTATTTCATGTTATTCCTCTCCCTTTTCCATTGTAAGTTAGTATTGTAGTATTTGTGAGCCTAATTGATACATCAAGGGGAGCTAGCCCTATAATCTAAAGGTTTAGTCCACTTAAAGGTCACCCACAACCTAAGACTAATCCCATTCTATATATCAAGTTAGAGAGATTGAATCACCCTCTCAAGAGTGAAAATTTGAGCCATAACAGTAACCAAGATATAAAAAACACTTAATATATGAATATGACAAACATAGAAGATAGATGAATATATATGAAATCATGAAACATATAAAGACACATCCAATATATAAGGTACACTATAGAACATAAAATCAAAGGAGATTACATTATGATAAATATAATCAATGAATATATAACCTACAATGATACTAGGATATGTCCCCTTAATACCCCCAGAGTTACACCTGATTGTAATTAAGATGTGTCCCTAGCTAATTGTATATCCACAATCATGAACCTATAAATTGTTACTTGCACATAAATCATGCATATATCTTTTTAGTTTCATTAGTATCATCTATATAAAAAATAGTTGTAGTATAACCTCTTTTCAATAGGAGAATAATTATGAACATACAATGTGCACTCTAACATAGTCAAGGCATATGAAGGTTTTTACAAATAACTATTTGAGAAGATAAAGGAAAAGGAATATAAAAACACATAATAATAAAATATGTATCAATCATGAGAAACATACAAAAAATTAAAAATCATGAAAGATTCAACCAAATATAACATATAAGTAATCAAAGTAATCCGATACATCATATAAATAGGTATTGCTCAAGTTCTATTACTAGAAGGTCTCTGATAACCCTCATAAGATTCAATGTTGGACTAATAAGACCATTATCATTATGTATATGGCAATATGATACCCATGAACCTAAGGGAAATGAATCATTATCATTTTTTTAACACATTATTCACTAAGTAGCTATCCCAATAATTAGTGTATCATATACATTGATTTTTAATGATATTGTGTTTATCTTATAGTATATGATGATTATAACATCATTATATTAGACTCACTCTTGTATTTTATGAAACCCATGAATCTAAGGGAAATGAATCATTATCATATTTGTTTATCACATTGTTCACTAAGTAGCTATCCCAATAATTAATGTCTCACATACATTGATTTTTAATGATATTGTGTTTATCTTAGAGTATTCATTGGAGTAGACTCACACTTGTATTTTATGCACCATTTCTCTAGGTAAACATTGTAATAATTGTGGTTATGATTCTATGTATACAAATTCAATCTTGGTTTATTCTTTTGAAAAACTAGCATCTCTTTGAATTGTAACCACTTGACATTGATGTCTAAATTTCAAACATTGATTCACAATATAATGTATTTTTTTCATTTGATATATCAATGGGTGACCAATTAAAGTGTTTTATAGTAAAATATTAGGAACCATGTGAAACAAAGCTTAAATTGTCTTTGATCCCCTTCTAATGATAAAATTTACCCAATTTGGATGGTTTCCATCCAATACCATAATATCCCATGATAACCATAGGAATATGTGCTAAATCATCAAGGATAAGCCCAAGACTATATATAATCTATTCAATACATATATTTAGACTTGAGCCATTTTCAATGCTTATGCCATATTTTTCATTGCAATCTATGAATCTTATTATAAACAATGATCTTTAATATGAGTTATCATGTGGGACATATTTTTCAATAAACACAATTTAAATAATTTTTTTTTTTTTTTATTTAATCAACAACACTATTAAAACCATCAAGTGGATGTTTTTTATAATCTAGAAGCACAGTGTTATACTTTGGCTTGTTAACATATTGATCTACACCACATGGCTTAGGATGATAGTGTATTATAAAATCATGTGATAGAGTAATATATAGATTTAAAAAGGATCTTAGGTAAACCAAACAACAAAAAATTAGACACACATTCCAATGTAGAAGTTTATTTTGAAAAATGAAACTTCTATTCAAAGGAAATAATTGGAGAGAAGTACAAATGTGTATAATGTAAAATAAGGCTATGAGTGCAAGTTCCCATGATCATAAGGGGAAACCCTTCTTCTAATTTGACTATAATATAGATGAGTTACAAATATGTGTGAATGGTATAAATAAAAATCATACCAATAATATCCTATTTTTTTGTGTGAGATTTATTGTCTTTGATTCGTTATGGGTCAAATGGTTACAATATATGCATCATTACAAGAAGTAATTCTATTGATAATAGTTAAAAAAATATATGAGTTATTCATCTTCTAGATGAATTGTGGTAAGATGTATTAAACATTTGGTAGTTGAATTGTTAACTATGTAGATTCTTTGATAGGTCCCCTAACACTATATAGATCTAGAAAGTGCATATTGGTATTCTTTGTGGAAGTAGGGAGACTACATGGGGATGGTGAGTGTTGGGTCCACTGTGCAAAGTGTGGTATCTATTTTTCATTATATGCATTTTTATAATAGTGGGATGAGGTACCATGAGGGTGAAAAAGTGAGGTGTGGTACCAAAAGGTATTATGTATGGTGAAGATATTATAAGGATTTGCATGACATAATATAGATGTGCAATAATCTATAAGGTGATGTGCTAATATAGGAAGATATTATGGAACTTTGTACATGGCATAAGATGTTTCAATATTAAGTTAATTAAAATATGTGTGTGCATAGTGTAGGTGAGAAAATGAGGAGTATGCAGGGATGAACATGAATCATTCACCCTTTTTTGAATGGAAATAATATCCATTGCATACTTAGTACTTTTTTGAAACTAAATTTGAATTTTTTGAAGGTAGTACCACTTATTCTAATCAACTTATTGGCTTGCCTTGACTACTCTAAAGAACTGATGTGTGCCTTAGTGGTTATACATTGACTCACTTAAATAATCTAATCCTTATTTGTTGTGAAAAAATGTTCAAGATACAAATTTAAAGGATGATACATTGTTTTTGGCTCAATAAATGGTGGGAGTAAGGATTGAGGAGTTCCACATAGAAACTTGGATGCTAACCAAAGTGCTATGTGGTAGGTCAAGATTTTTTTTCTCTAGTTGTGCATAGAATGGTGTATAGACCATAACATAAAGGCTTGATATTTTTGTTGTCACTTGAAATTTAAACCCTTGAGGAGATTCCTATCTCTCCTCATCCAAGTGGAACAATGGAAACATCTCTCTTACTATGGGTAACAATTTGGTGAGATGAATCTCTAGAAGGGCTAGTTTCATTGATGCACTCTTGAAAACACTCTCCTATCCATCAACATGGTATGAAAAGGGTTAAGAAGATAAATTTAGAAAAATAAAAGGTGATGAAACAATATTTAATTTCCTCCTATTTATTTAAATTATACTACTTAGAGTAAAACAAAGACTTCTTCACACAAAACTCACAATACAAGACATATTGTTATATTAATGTTTCATATGCTAGGTTCAAAAGGTATTTTGATACTTAGGATGTTAATGAATGATTTATTGGGAGAATATAGTAATTATACACTTAATAGAGAACACTAAAAAATACTTGTATCAATTACTCTTCTGCACATTTGGTGAATAATCAAGGATAACATGCTAAAAAAGATCATCTTCTACTAGACAAGACCAACAAGATTGCAACAAAACTAAATTTTAAAAAATATAAGTAGGTAAATTCACTTGTTTTATTACTTAAATGGACATTAAAGTACAAAATTTTCTAGGGTTTCACCATCAAACAATGGAGGCTGCTCAAAAGAGCCAAAAAGGTAATTATTTATAGCATTTAGAAGAGGGGAAAGACAAGGGAAGTCTAAAGGTCACTTGGACACCTATCAAGCTGAGAAAATAGATTAAATTTTCATGGTAAATAGGTGTTAAATGAACCACACAAATTTTAGGAGGCCCAAGTGTCCATACAAGTCATGAAACTCATGAAAAGTGGCATGAAACTCCTCATTCTGGCTCAAAAAACTACCTTCATAATTTGGACCTATTTGAACGTCCCAAAACTAATTAGGGATAGGTATAATTATTTTAATTAAGGGGAATAATTTTATAAATTCCTCTCCATGAATTGTTTGTATGCTTTTCCATCTAAAATCATCTATATAGGTGTTATCACTTCCTGCACTCTAAGAAACTACTCATTCATGCACCCTACACACTTAGATTCTAAAAAGGCATCTATTTTCCATGAAAATATATGGGATGGAATATATGAAACTTTTAAATACCATTAATGGCCTATGAATCATTGATAACACCTTAAAATTAGCTCACTTGAAGTTTTCCACCTTTCATACTAGCTTGTCCACTATGCTAGTTTTGATTGGCTAAGATGAGAGTTATGGTTTGAAAAATTGTAAGTTTTTTAAAATAATAAAATGACCATAGGGAGTTATATTAAATCCATATATTCCTCCAAAATTTTAATTCATCTTTAGACCTCTTCTAGAACCTAAAAAACACATAAAATGGTCAAAAGTACCCTATTTTGCACCTTGTCCATACAATTTCATATAACCCAAAAACATGGGAGAGAACCTGAGTGAGTAATTTACAAGTTATAATCACTTTAATTTTTAAAATATGTCATATGGATAGCTCTCCAAGCTTGTTTTCTCCATCGGGTCTTGATTGAGGGTTTAGTAGGGTTTTAGGCAATTTTTTCCTTAAGCTTTGTTCATAAAACCCTGCTATTGGAATTACCAAAAAAATATAAAAAAATGGTTTTAAGGACCCATAATAACATCCAAAAACTCCTTTTACATCCATTTACATCCTCGAAGAAGATATGAGCATTTGAAAACTCCTTATCGAGCTTGTTTTCACAATTCTTGCATTATTAAACTATCTCTGAGTTAAAATTAAATTTCCCATAGGTATTTGAGCATACCAAAAGATTATACATGTATAATTAAATCTCATTAACATGTCATAATCATTTGGATATCCCACCAAGATTTATAATGAAGATGGACCCCCAATTGGTTTTAGGTCCCTTCAAAGCCTAATGGGCTTAGCATGCACCTTACTAATTTAGGCTATTTAGACTGATCTTTCATGGATAGGCTGATTTATTATTCATTTTAAAACCTCAATAAATATTATAAATTCACCACACAACTTTTTCATCACTCATTTTCACTTTTTCCTTTCTTTTACCAACTAGGCCTAAAGGAAGCTTGTCTAGTTGGACTGTGTGCAAGGGTATTTTGGTTTTTTTGAGAGGTATGATCATGAACTAGTGTTTCATAGCATCTATTTACCATCCATACACCTCAAAAAATATTTATTTAGGTTCCAAAATATTTTCATCAATCCCTTTGCCCATTTTGACCTCATTAGGTTGTTTCATCAAACCCTGATGTTTCTTGATTGGCTAACCTATGAGATAAAATAGTGAGGTATAGAACCCTTCCCTAAGTAAAAGTGAAGATTATTGGAGTTTTTGAGGTCTTAATGATACTTTATACCAAATGGTTTATCTATATTCATCCGATTAGGTACCTAACTAGCTCAAAATGCCAAAAAAAGCCTCCAAAAAGGAATGTTTCTTGCATTTTCCTCAAATCCACCTAAGAGTGACCTCTCTAAGATAAAATAATGCTCTTGGGATCATTAAAAATGATACTCATATAAAATTAATGCTAATTAATCTTGTAATTCTCCCCAAAAAACACTCTCCTCTAAGCACATTCACCTCTTACCTTTATCTCATGCTCAAGATTGCAAAATTATTATTATAGGTGCATACAGGGCTATAAGAGGTCAAAGTAAGCTTGTTTCATAAATATAATAGTATATGGAGGAAATTATGGTCTTCATATAGGTTATCACATGCTTGGCTCATCATTCTAATATCCCTTTAACCCTTTATATGCACTTTAAGCTCCAAAACTTAGTCCTACCCTGTTCTGACTGAGAAACCCTGCCTTTTATTCATGTAGGTGTGTGTGGGCTTGAAATTAAACATTTTCATAGTATGGATAGAATCTCCATGAATCATTAGAACCACCTAGTAACTTTTCATACATTTTATTTACCTTATATGCCCTTTGGATTCATAAACTGAGTTTTCCCTTCCATGACTAAGAAACTTGCCCTTTTTGACTCCTGTAGATATGCATGACCTATTTGAGACTTGGTCATGATATATGAGGACATACATTAAATCCCTTTAGGTAAAAAATTATATGTTTATACTATCATTCACCTTATATTCACTTTGATAGGCTAACACCATCAAACATCTTGACTGAGTCACTAACTACCTTCCCAGTTGTACATGCCTATTTCTCTATGTGTGGACACCTATAAGTGGCCATAGTGCTTGAAAAAATATGTATCAACTTCCTCTTGATGACATTTATTCCATTGTATGCCATTCAACTAATTTAAACATTCTAACCATGAGAGTGTGTTCATTATTGCTCCTTAGGCTATCAAAAGGCCACTCACAACTACAAACATGTAGATGTTAGTGTCGTGTTTCAGTGTTTTTAAGGGCATATTTGAGACTCTCCATTTACACTTTCCATTCACCTTCTAACATCCATTCTTGACATAATACCTATCCATGATATAATCTATCAAACTCACCTATTTGTATGCTTTATAAATGTTTTCAAACATGTTATAGGGTGCCTATAAAAACCCCTTGGACCTCTATTTTTACATGTTAGGGAAATTTTCACTAACTTAGTATTTGATTATTTCAATGCAGCTTACATCTTCATTTGACCCATTTACACCTCAAACAAGTCTTCAATGGTCAACCCTCATGTTAGAAACCAAACAGGTTCTCAATCTTTCATACAAATGCTTTTATGATTCTTGAAGTAACACCTCTAGGTGGACATTAGCATACATAGGTAATAGCATGAAATCTTGGGCATTATAAGAGATGGATAGGTTATGATCATTTACATGATTTGATAAAATTTCCAAATGCACCCCTAGAAATACTATAAGACTTAAAACCATATCAATCTTCCCTCCTCTCAGCCTGATGTTGGCAAAGCTTCTGTAGGTGAAGATGGAAGTCTAGCACCAAACTTTATCACTATACCTTCATAGAAGTCTAGAACTAAACTTTCATTTTCTTCCTTGAGAGATACATCATCTACCCATCTTATAAAGTAATATGTAGCAGTCAACACCCACTTGTGGCCAACACTAGAAGGTGGGTTGATTAGGCCTATGAAATATAGACCCCATTGCATAAAAGGTTGGTCTAATTGTATTGGATGAAGAGGTAAGGCTGTAATATTTTATTTAACATCAAAGAGAGAACATTTTTGACATTTCCTTACCCAATCATGGGTGTATTTGAACAAACTATGCCAAAAATATCCAGCCCTCATAATCTTAGTGGTTGTGGTTCTTGGAGCAAAGTGACCACCAACTGGTCCATCCTGAAACTCAAGCAATATTTTATCAACCTAATATAATTCAACAAATATTAATAACACACTTTATAAGTCATTCCTAAACAAAACTCCATTAACAAGTACATAAACAATAGATTGTAATCTAAAGTACCTTCTTTTAGCTTTATCTAGGCCTTATGGACACTCACCGGTTTGAAGAAAATAGATAATTTCTTGTGTCTAACTCCTTATTGATGAAGATGTAGCTATCATAATATCATCATGAAGTGCTAAAAAAACCTCTTTTTATTCTTTAAAATCTAAATCAAGGTGATCACATAATCCCTTCCCTTTCACTAGCTTGGTTGTCTTGATTTCTACATTAATCCATCACTTTTGTGATCTAACCAGCCCTTTTTTCATTTAAATCTCTACTCAAAAGGAAGTTTTTAACACTGGGATGATGTACTAATATGTGAATCTTGTTTTTATCCAACATATTCCTAAACTTCTTTATACTTATAACAACTGAAAGTACTTGCTTCTCTACATAGGTGTATCTTACCTAATAACCTTCCAAACCTTGACTAAAGAAGTCAATAGGCTGCTCCAAATTTTCTTCATTTGATTGAGTGAGCATGGAAATAATTACCTCTTCATTTATAAAAGTATACAAGTTTAAATCCTTTGAGAAATTAGGACTTGTAAGAGTTGGAGCTTGAACAATAGCTTGTTTGATCTCTTCAAAACTTTCCTTCCTTTTCCTTGTCCAAGTGAACACTTCATCTTTCCTTAGCATGTAGGTTAGAGGCTTGACTAAATTATAAAAATCAGGGCTAAACCTCCTTATTAAATTTATTTTTCTAAAGAAACTTTACAAACCTTTCTTATGTTTGGGAAAAGTCAATGCCAAGATTGCACTCACCCTTTCAGGATCTATGGATAGGCCTTTCTTTGAGACTATGTGTCCCAAAAGTTTGCCTTTATGAAAAAAAACACACACTTGTTTGGATTGAGAGAGATTAAAAAATCTCTAAACCTCTCAAAAATCTACCTAAGGTGATTCAAATTATCCTTTTCATCTTTGGAGAAGACCGTGATATCATCAAGATACACCAACACTATATAATTTATTAAACCTTGAAAAGCCATATCCATTGCACATTGAAATGTAGCTCCAGCATTAGACAAACCAAAATTCATTTTCCTATAAGCATATGTACCCAATTTAGTATTAAATTCTATCTTATATTGATCACTTTCCTTTACCAAAATCTGATTATACCCTAATTATCCATCAAGAAGTGAAAACGTTTCACTACCTATCACAACTTGCAAAATTTTCTGCATAGAAGGAAGAGGATAATGGTCCTTCAAATAAACTCTATTCAAGTCTCTAAAGTCAACACATAACCTAATTTCCCCATTATTCTTCCTTACTGAGACTAATTTTTCCAACTAAGATGAATGCTTAATAGTAAAAATGATTTTTAGACTCAATCAACTTTGTAAGCTCCTTTCTCATGAGAGGATTAATCTTAGGATTGATTGGCCTTTGTCTTTATTTTATAGGCTTATCATTATCATATATATATATATATATATATATATATATATATATATATATATATATATGGTATGTTGAGCTAAGTTTGGATCAAATCATTTTAAATCACTATATTCCCATGCAAAGACATTAGAAACTTCCTTTCATAACTCAATGGAAGAATGTTTCTCTTCACTAATACATACCTTCCCAAGAGCAAGCAACTTATCTTTTAAGATTTGAATTCTCTCATAGTTTTATTGCTTAGTATACATGCTTACCTTATCCTTATTTAGTTGATTATCATCATTGAAGATACTCTCAAGTGTGACTAAAACTTTAGGGATCTTGTTTATCTTAAATTATACAATCTTCCCTCCATATTTCTGCTATAGTTTGGACTGATTCTTGGAAGAAAAATCAACTTCCTCTTGTAGAAAAAGTGTTATTTGTTGGTCACTATCAAACACTTTACAATTAGTGACATGATCTGGTATGGAGGGCCTTACAATCACCTTGAGATGAGGTTGGTTCTTATTCTCTCATATCACCTTTAGAACATCAAATTGAGCTCCAATTGTTTCCAACCTATCAGCATGTTTTTTGTCTTCTTTTTGGATAAATTATATGTTGAAGGCTTGGAAATATTCCACAAGATCCAACACTCTATGCTTATAAGACTTAATCAAAGAGTTCTTAGTCACATTTTGGCCTCTTACTTGATTCACAATCAACTCACTATCACTATACATTTGTAGCTATTTCACACCTCTTTTCCTAGCCCACTCAAGACAATGAATGAGGGATTCATATTATGCCACATTACACGTAAAACTAAAGTTAAATTTGAAAGTAGAGTAGTACCTTTCCTTAGATGGAGAAACCAACATTGCTCCACCACCTGATCCAATCTTGCTTTAGATCCATCAAAGAATAACTGCCATAAACCATCCATGTTTGGCATGAAAGAGTCTTCCTCATGAATGAAATACACTCAAATACTAGCTTCATATATGAATTTATAAGGATCATGCTCATAGTACTCAGCTCCCCATTCATCTAGATACAAATTAGAAACTCCTTCAAGAAAACAAGTTGGAGATTAGTCCATGTGAAGCTCTTCCTCATCAATAATAACATGGTAAACATTTTCAACCTTAATCATGTATGGCTCTAATTCAATCTTAACCTTAGTACCATACTTTGTCTTAAAAACCATATAAGACCAATTAGCTACCAAGTATCCACATATCTTGGCTGTAAACGCTCTTGGCAAACAAAGAGCAAAGTATGGGGTTAAATCTACCACAACCACATCATGAGGGATGGAAAAAGTAGGACAAGCATGTAAAGTCAAATTTAAATCCTTGACTACTCCCAAAGTCTTTACTGGTGAACCATCTAAATATAGGACTCCTTTAGCCATTGGTTCATACTTGAGGCCTAGTTTATCCACTATTGAGTTGGGCATAACTGAAGTACTAGCCCCACTATCTATAATGTAATAGTGAAATAGGTCATCATCAATGATAAAGGATAGATGAAAAAGAGGAATATTATCAGTATTCTTCACTTTTCCACCAATATGCTAAGTTCCATTCACTAAGATAACATTTTTAGTCCTAGATGATCCAACTTGCTTACCGAGTCCTTGCAATTCCTTTTGAAGCATATATTTTTGTCTTGTTATTATCAATGAATCCCATAATAAAATATTCATGTGTAACTTATTTATCTAATACATAACATTGATATAAGGATTTCTCACCTTGAGAGGCTCTTTGGAAGCACTAGTACCATGTTGTGTAGCTTGTGAAGGTGAATGTGTAGGAGCTAGCCTTGCATTCTAAAACTTCTAATTTTCTTTCACCTTAGGGGCTGATTTAGGCCCACCCACCATTTTAGATGATGTGTGAGTCAAAATAGGTCCTTTATTATTCCCTTGTTTTTCTTCAACATCCCTCTTCTTAGACTTAGTGTTAGAGGATACACTAACATTCACATTACTTGAATTTCCCAAAATACTGATGGCACAAAACTCTCCCTCCAAATGATTTATAAGAGTAGAATCAGATTGTGTTTGTCCATTTTCTATTCAAATTTTCATTACCATCTCAAAATTGGAAAATTTATATGCTTGATTACCTTTCATTGTCATGGCTTGATTATACATTTCTTTGGCATAGGGAACCTTGTCTTGTTTCTGGTCATAGGAAAGATATCATGGTTGTTCTTAAACAAAGTTGTTTTGAGTGGGAACAAGAGCTTTAGAAGATGATGGGGCATTAGGATTGTAACTTTGGTAATTATATGCACCTAAATCACTCGCTTCAATATATTCAACTAATATTCCTATTAGTCTACACTAATTCTGCTTAACTCATTTTATCTCGCTAATTTATCCTAATCCTAGTCCATTTATCTAATATTTTACTCCCTATATTATTCTCTATTTTACTATCCTTAGTCTAATCCCATTTTATCATTAATTCTTCTTAAATATCCCATTATCCTAATTTAATCCTACTTATCCATTATATGGGAATTTAAAATTCCCATAATCCCATTGAACGACCTACTAACCTACACCCTATCCTTTCCTACATACCTATGACCCTAATCCTCACCTAATACCCACATTATCCCTACCTAATCCTCCATTATCTTTAAGGTAATGGAGAAGTCTCTAGAATTGGGGACTTCCCTCTAAGTCTCTAGAAACCTCTATTTCTAGAGGTTTCCCAAAGAATTTAATATTTCTTGGATAATTACTAACCATTGATCTTATTATCCCAAATTCAAATCTAAGGCCTTGATCTTCCCTCCCTTCCTCTATTTAAATAACCTCTCCCTCAACCCTCAAACCAAATATAAATCTTATAGGGAAACCATGTCAAAATGAGTCCTTGAATCAATCATCCAAATCCATCATCCACAATCCAACATCAAGCATCATAGTGTCAAATCTGAGTATAATATGTAATCTTGCAAATCCTAAAAGTAGGTAAAATAAAGTAAGGGAATTTGGTAAGCTTATTATTTTTATGATTTGCTCTATAAATCCTTCTGATTGATTAGTTTGCATTTTGATTTGGAATTTGCATTGTTGAATCCATATAGAGCTCAAAATCTTGTTAAATTTTGGTGACCATAGTGGGAGCAACCTCCATTATTTAGGCTAACACTCTTTCTAAAAGCATTCTAGGTGATTTTAGGACCAACTAGATGTTGAATAAATCCCATATTTCTATTTTTCATGCATTCCAAATAAGTATCAGGATTCTACTACAAATATTGATATTATAGTAGTGGAATCATCAACCCAAGTAGCAGTATTACGGTATAGATTGTTAATGGTTAGGGATTTTATTAGGGTTTAGGTTCAATAATATCGTAACTCTGATAGTTGTAGGATTGACCTACTAATAGTGATATCAATAATTACAGTCACAGTATTGTAACTCTTACTAGAAAATATTGGATTTTGAGACATATTAGACTAATTGTGGGCTTGTTTGTAGGTGTGCTATTTTAAATGTGTAGGATAGGTAATATTTATTTTCAATATATCATGTTTAAACATCTTAAACAATCCCACCACTATTTAAGTATCGATATTATCCTATTATTAGTGGTAACATAGATTTTAGTAGCAATTTTATTTAAATTAGTAGATTAGATCTCACTATCTTCTATTGTGGGTCAATTTGTGCTTCTGTAGGTTGTTTTCCTTCTACTATTGAGACTATGTGTAGGTTAAAAGGAGGAATTTTCTTCAAATCAAGAGAAATATCTTATAGGCATTTGACAATCCTATGATTCTTGGAGTAGCAAGATTGATTTGTAAGTAGTGGGATTGCAATACTCAGTCATAATATTGTTTGGTCATCAACAACTGGTAAAAACTCCTTCCCTATCACCTTTTGATTTCCTACTCATAGTGCATTCAAGATCTCTCTAGTGGATAGTTGAGGATCTAAAGATGGTAAGACTTTAAAATATTCCCTATCAAAAAACTTTCTTTTGAACATTCCCTTCTATGGTTAATCTAGCACGTCATTAATATCTATAAATTTCACTTACAAGGAATACTTTATCTTTCAATATTTTATAAAAAAACAAGGGAATTTGTTGAAGACTCATCTTACAAATTGATCTAGTCATATCTTGTAATACCACTACTTCAATAGCTATGGGATTACCCTATGACTAGCAGGATTGTCACCTAAAGTTGTGATATTATAGTTTAGCACATTCAGGGTTAGTTCTAGGTGTTTACCATAATTTGGTCATCATTAATTGTATTAAAAATAAGGCCCTCTAATTATTTTATAGTTTTTATAGACTTTTATATATTGTTATCAATTTAGGGAAAACTTAAGTAGTTTGGTCTAGTCTTACAATATCACTATTAGTATCTTTTCCTCGGTAGTAGTTTTGTCAATCAGAATAGTGGTATTGTTAGATCATGATGGTCACCATAAAATTCAGTCAACAATCCCACCATTAGAGTCTCACAATATTATATCTAAGTAGTGGGATCATGAATTTTGGTTATGGGATTGCCCTATGTACCCATAAGGTTGCAAATTTTAAGTAATTAATCTCTTTCTTGCAAAATTTTAAAGACTTTTGGCACCCCTATTAGATATATTTCCTTTGTGCTTGCAGGAGGGGTGCCACTTTGGTTATTTTTTCCTTAGATTTTATCATAGTTGATAAATTATTGATTTGGATAGATTATTTTCTTATTTTAAAATTGGTTCTAAATATTTGATTGTTGTGTGAGTGGATCTTTTACTTGTAAATAATTTGTCATATCATTTAAATCTCACATAAGTAATTATAATAGTTAATTAATTGTATCGTGTGATTACTTTTTTGTTTATCCCTCCCTTAGGATAACACATGACATGGATTTCATCACCATGCATGTGACTTAGTCTTTAGGGGTTAGTGTCATGGATTTAACCACTATGATCTAACCACACTTCATGTTCTAGTGGAGTATAACAATAAGGGGAGGTATCGTTACAACCTAAGTGGAATTCCCCATAAAGGGTTATATGGAGTGATGGATGATTAGGTCCATATACCTAGGGCATTCAAATAGACTCTTACATGGACTTGGGCCCCAATTTATCATTTTTCATATTGGGGAGTCCCCTAGAGCCTTTTTTTAAACTTTAGAGTAGGGGTTGTTATTTTAATAGGTGTTCCACTACAGGCATCAAGAACAGTGCTAAAGTAGCCATCAGGTGCAAGTAAGGTCAAGAGGGTTTAGTTGATTTCATAATAGGTCACAGACCTACATCCTCACTCATGTAGTCATTAGATGGTGTGGACATCACATTACACTCCTATACAATTTACTAATTTAAGATTATATTTGTGAGTGTTGTTTTTGTATGGTGTTAAGACCCATTTTGTTTGATAGTCAAGTCAACCATACCCATAATTTTTGTGCATACCTTATAAAACCTATAGGATCACTTCCATTATCCCATCAATATTTCTTCATCTCATTCCTTCATTCCATCATCATCTCATCTTGACTATACATATCACTTAATCTCTCTTTTTCATTCCATAATGTTTCCCTTAGTCCACATTCTTTTCATTTCTTATCACTTTACACACTCATCCTAATATCATCCTTCTTCCTTAACAATTTGTATATTTTGACCAATCTTTTGACCATCATATACCCCCCTCCCCATAATCACACTATATCATTCCATCATTGTATACTTAAATGAATAGTTCCTCTTGTGTCTACACCCATCCCATAACACTTAGCATCCAATACCTTTTTCCATATCCCTTTTGACCATCACACTTCCCCATATCCTTTTATCCATATCATTTTCACTTTCTTATCCTACCCACCCTTCATAGGATCATCTCACTTAGCACCATCATCTTCTCACATCCTTATTTGTGCATTTTAATTAAATCCTTATCATACTTCCATCCATCCTACAAGTATTCTCATCTATATCCATTCCATAGTATTTAATATCCACTTCCATTTCACATCCTTGTATATTTGACCACATATTACTCACTCCATAATACATTCCTTCCCCATTTGCCTTTTATTGACCATCCTATTTATATCTCATAGCATCCCACATATAGTGTTTATCCACTTTCTATCCATTCTCTTCATCCTCTATTTCCTTTACATTTTCATCTCATATATATATCCCCCTCATTATCCACACATATCATATTATACTTAGTATCTACCTCCATCCATAGCCTCATATAATTATCATCTTTCCAATTTTTGTAGAATAATTTAGAACATCCCCCTTTACTTCATATCCACCTTCCATCACATCTAATTGTAATTATTTTATCTCCATACTCCAAATTTTACACCAATCATCCACTTTTATACCCATCTTATACTTATATGATCTCATCCCCTCACTTGTTTTATCCTCATAGTCCATTTATCATAACTATTATCCACTAATCTACCCATTATATACTTATATCATCATATTTAATTATCATTAATTTATCCATATAGTCAATTTCTCACATCTATTATTCATCCCACTATCCATATTATCCTAATATCATCTTATCTCCACACAATCCATCATTTACATTTATTATATCCATATGGTCCATCCTTCACATCTATCATTCATTATGTATTCTATCTTATTATAATTATTTTATCTGCATAATCCACCTTTCATATAAATCATCCATTCATCTACCCATCTTGTCATTCCCATATCCTATCTTCTTGTAGTCATGATATCTCCCAAACTATATTGTATGGATTGCATATTAGATTGTATGTCTTGCACCTCACTCTGAATGCCTTGCACACTATAGTCAAGCTGGCTCACTTTGTGATCTATGTCAGAAAACCCTGGTATAAAGGGTTTAGTACATCCCCTTTTTGACTCCATCTCTTCCTTGTTATGAGTTTTACCTGGAGTTTCAACACCTTTTCCTTGGCCCCGAGTTTGTGGACTTGCCATAAAAGGGTTTTACGATGTCGACCCTTATTGGCACTTTTGACCAACTTTGACCAAGCAATTTTAGAATTATGTCAGCCTAAAATAAAAATATACAAAGAACATACCATATCCAAATTTTTATAATATTTCCAAAAATGTAAATAACTCACAAAAATTCTTTGAATTGCACACTATAGAGTAATTTTATGAAAAACCATAAAATAGAGATAACGTTTTTAAAATAGATCCAAATGAGCTGAAATTTTAGTGAAAGCTTAACTTGATTATTTTGCACCTCCAGTAAAAATTTTACATATAAATTCATAACCATTTTCTATATATCACAAAATTTAAAAATTTAGTGTTTCACCCACAAGATTGCCCAAATCACAACTCTAATACCACTTGTAACGAACCGCTACACCAAAACCTCAAGGCATTAGTGAAATACACCCATCAATATCATAACATCCCACCACACTTCTGAATCCCAGACTCTGGGCTGGATTTGCACCCATACCACCAGGATTCCCTGCATGTACGAGCCCCAGACGAACACTGCCATGATGTCGTAGCCACCCGCTCTGTGACTTGAACCCGGGTGGAGGCTCTGATACCACTTTTAATGAAATTATTTCAATAATTAAGTATAATATCAGAATTATATCCAAATATGACTGAAATATATCTAGATATATGATAATAGATAAGCCACTTCGAGGGGGCAACCTCCACAAGCTTCAATGAGAGCAGAATTCACAATATGATGATAAATGATTACCCACTACCTCGTATATATAGTCTATCTAGACCATGGTTACTCCATAGGCTGACCTACTAATCAAAAGAAAGCATAGATAAATGTAATATAACATCAAAGAAAAATAAGTAAGCCACAAGTCAGCTAATACTATCCTCATACATGTGGCAGGTTAGGGGCGTAGCACCATAATCCATATTTCAAATCAATTATCCATTAACCCATCTATTTTATCTTTATCTCATCCTACCTGCATAGTCCACCTCTCACAACTATCATTCATTAATATAGTCATATCATCCACATATTATCCTATTTTCCTCATAATCCATCATTTACATCCAACCCATCCTATTATACCCACATAGTTCACCCAATTTATCCTTGTATCATCATACCTCATTATAATTTGTTTATCCACATAGTCCATATTTCATAACAATCATCCATTCATCAACCTATCTTATCCTCATATTGACTCATCCCCTTATATATAATATCCCCTTATACATTATTTTACATAACCCATACTATCTTATCTTCATCCCATCTTAGTCATACCCCATAATCTTATACATCCTTGCCTAATCATCATCTTGTATATCTTTATCACCCTTTCATTTTATATCCTTTTTGTTATCCCATATCCTATCTTATATTAGTCACACCTTATCATAAAGACCATCTCATTCATAATCAATCATACCTCACTTTGACCTTGCATTATCCATCAATCAAACCATAGTCTTGATTATTCTCATATCATATTCTATCCTAAGTCATCTCATCCATAATCCTAATCATCCCCATACCATCTTGTCTCATTATCCCATCATTTTTTATATCCTTGTTTTACCTTCTTGTATATAATTCACTCTCTTGTATATCCTTTTGATCACATCTTAGCACTAGACCCATATGTCATTATTCATCCCCTAATAAAATCCTAATCATACCTCATCATCCACATCTTATCATAAATACATACTTGATCACTTGTCTTAACCTTTCCTTCATCACCCATCTAGTCATCACCTCACCTTATCCTAGTTGGCTTCTAGGTCAATAATGGGACTAAACCATCCACCTTTCATTACCCCTTTATTATTTAATCATCACTTATCATCATACTTATCCTTAGTCCATTTTCTTAATCATCTTCATCACCTAATTCTACCTCATCCCATCTTGAGAAAATTGGTTTAATGTTTTGATCTAGTCCTATCATCCACATCATCCTATCATCCTACTTCACTATCATATATCCTTTGGTCAGATACTCATACCTAGTCAATATCTTGTTAGCATCTTGTCACCTTGTCAACTTCAATCTAGCAAACCCATCAATATAATCTAGTCCAATCATCTTGCCTTATTTATTGCTTGCACCCATCATATCATCCTCTTGCTAGTTTTGAATATTAGGCACCCATCACATTCCCAATCCTTTTGTTAGCTTGACCACTAGGGATTATTGACAAGTTATTAGAAATTATTACACTATCAGTCTGACATTTAATCATAGTCCTTAATCCATCAGTCTGTCTCATCTCCATCAATAACTATCATACTAGCTTGGTCCTTTCGATCTATTTTTATTCAAGAGCCTTATCTAATCCTTATCCTACCTACATCATCCATCATCTATCAAACATCACCATGGAAATAGACCCCACCTTCATTAAATAATACATACATGACAACAAGGATGAGATATTTTTATGAATCATTATGATGGGTGTACCAATTTCCAAAGGTTTTGATCCCCTTTCACTCATTGCACCTCCCATTTGAGCCTCATCATGTGAATCCCGTACCAATCTTCCATCTACTAGCCATAAACCACTGTCTACCCATTCCCATACTAGAAAAGGGAATCTAATATTGACCACCTCAAATCCATCCACCCAGTCATATCCACAACAATCTGATCATAAGTCCAATGCTTCCATGTCTAAGTCACAACATGAAGAGGGTCCTTATACTCCCCTTCCCATATCATTGGAATCTATTTTCAAATAAATTATCATTGTGTTACCTTCTAATTCACCCTTATTCATATTTTTTTCATGAACCTTCCCTAAGCAAAAGTTGACCCACCATCTTACCTTATTGATCATATATTTATTTCTTAATTCAGCCCTTTGTTTTGAAATTTTATCTGCTTGTCTTCATATGTGTGAAATTACTGAAGAATTGAACCTTTGAACTTGAACCCTTTTCAAGTTTAAGAGTTCAATGGTTCAATCTTTATCAAAAGTTGTGAATGACTGGTCCCTTTGTGTAACTCAATTTGTATCTTTGAACCTTCGCATTGAACCTCATTTCAAGAGTTCAAAGGTTCAACAGTTCAAAGATTCGACATTCTGTGACTTGAGTCCCACCTTTCCTGAAGCCTTATAAGTCAAAATTTGTGGGAGATTTTTTTTTTTAAAAGTAAATCATTTAAAGGGAAATATATCTAGAATATTTTTATGAAATGGAAAGTTTAAATTTTGAAAGGTTATGAGTAATCATTACACATTAAGATCTTGTGTGAAAACTACTTACAATTAATGTACCTATCAGAATTTACATCCTATCAAGCAAGTTTAGCACAAGTTCATTGATCTAGTAATTATTAGACCTGATTTCATGCCTTTATCAAGAAAGGATAATCCATTTTAATATTAAACACATAAGTTAATGCAAAGGAGAGCAGTGCTAGAGGTATAAGATTTTTATTGCATAGTTTCACAGTAATTTATGATCTATTGAAGGTGAGTTCAACTTTTTTTATAAGCTAATCCCATTATTTTGTTGGAAAGGAGAATCATTTTGAGTTTTTTGTATTATTTAAGAAGTTTAAAGCATTTTTCATTATATCCTCCAATCTATAGCCATGAAATTTTCTTGTCTTGGTTACGAACATGGTCCTGGTCTTATTTGTTCTCTTCCAAAATTTGAGGATACTTCTTTAGTTCAATATGAATTAGAAGATTTTCAAGAGAGGGTTAAAAATATTATGTCAACCCCTATGATGGATAAAATAGTGGAAAGTGGTTTAGTCAAAGCTACAACTTTTCCCATGGCAATACAATGTCTTGAATTAGTTCTAGAATGCATGAATAGATACAACCCTCAAAATAGGTGTATCAAAATTACAGATGGCAATGTATTACTACATGTCAATAGATAAACCCCAATGGTTGTGATAAAAATTCTACCCAAGGAGCCATACTCTGACCTCGATATTACTTCCTCTTATGGTCATTTTTCATTAAATAAAACAACCTATAGGAGTGTAATTGCCAAAAATTGGTTACTAAAATTGCAAAAAGGATATTCAAGACTACCCAAAACATTAACCAGAGAACATATGATACCAAAAATTAAAGACATCATGGTATTATTACACAAGGTGAAAGGTAGTTCTCAAGCATTTTATTAGTAAGATTGGATGTACTTCTTCATTTAGGAGATCCTCCAAGGAGAACAATATTTGGATTGGGTAGAAATCATAACCAAATGTTTACATCTAGGTCTGAGTAATTATTTCAGGGATAAGGATTTTTATATGTCTTCATATCTCTTTTACTACTTATCATCTACAAGAGAATGGAGAGGGTAGCCTCATGCATCCTTATTTGAAGACAACAAAATTTATGATTATTACCCACATCTACAGATGCAAAATTGTTATGAAAACTATGGAAGGGTTAATGATGTTTTTACTAGTAGGATGACTTATGAATTGGTAGGCAATGTTAATAAGATACTGTCTGATGAAGCTATGGAGTTGATCAATATTTATGGTAGTTTCTTCATTTAATTTTCTAAATTTACTTATATCAGAGTTGGTGGTTTTGACAGTGAACTAATGAAGCTACTCAGATATATTTTTGACCACTTTGTATTGATAGAAGTTTACAGTCAGCTAGCCCATGTAGATAATAAATTTCCAATGAAGAAAGAATCTGGTATATCTTTTCTTGTCGAACTAGGACACTATTCATGCCAATCAATTTTTGATGCTTTAAATTTAGAGGTGGACCTAAAAAAGTTAATTTTTTAGTACTATAATGCTAAACCCCAGTTTGACAATAGAGGTTTTACTAGGGATAATCTAGATTTTGGAATGGGATTTTCACACATTCCCCAAATAGAAGACTATTGGGAGGATTTCCCAAACAAATTTGAAGTTAGAAGAAAACTTTAGTGCAGGTTCTCCCTGGGATAAATAGTTACACTCAATCTGAGTATGAATATCACTAGAATAATTCATGATGAAGAACAGGTTGTTGATCCTCATTTTGAACAAGTAAAATAGCTACCTATTCTAGAAGTTGATTGGAATAAAGATGAAGAGGATCAGACTAAATTCAAAACTCTCCCAGTGATAAGGAGAACTAAGAAATGGTTAAAGGGTTGTAGACTGAAAGATTTTCAAAATGAAGATTCCCAGTGATGTGCACCAATTGATGAATCACCATCTCCAATAAGCTCTTCTAATTGGCTTATTACTATTTGTGATGTAGGTACTCTCAAGCCAAAATTTGGAAAGGGTTATATTATCAAAAAGTCCAAGAAAACCCTTGCAACTATTCTACCTTCTTGTACTACCAGACTAAGGACTAAAAATAAGGAGATTTCTAAAAGAATAGTTGTGGACTTAACTCTGAAGAGGATTCAGGAGAGGCAACAAGTGATAAAAGGTTTGATCTACTAATGGTAGATGAGATTAGTGCAAATAAACAAATAGAGTTTGCTTCAGATTCTATATATCTAATGGTGATATCAAATGTGCCTTCTAAACAATTGAATCCTGGTAAGGAAGTTCTAGTCCTTACACCTAAATGGTTGGAAAGTTCAATTAGTGATAAAAGAAAAATAGTTCCATTTTCATTGGCATTGGAGGACATGGTTAGCAAGTGTCTAGGAAAGACTCCTAAATCCAAGAATCTGAAAATAACATCTAGGGTGAACATTAACCCTGATATAGGGAACTAGAGTGCAAAAATAACTTATCTGACAATTGATAAAGAAGTTCAAGATCCCACAATTCAAGATTTCACAATAAAAAAATATATCTTGGGACTACATCATGCACCGCAGATGTGCACCATCTTGAATCATCTACCAAAAAGATAGTTATCCATACTTGGAAGGATGAAAAAGATAAGAGGGAATTGAAATAGACCTTACGATCAATGGCAGAGTATATTGATGCCATTCATAATCCAAATCCATAACCTATTTCCTAACTACCTTTGTCTTTTGACCCAAAATCTTTGATCAACCAGAAAATGCTAGATCATATACAATGAAATAAAATGGTGACTAAGGTGTTTGATGATTGGTTGGATGGAATTATTTAGAAGGGTATGGAATATATTAAAATAAAATTTAATTAGGGTAACTATAT
Organism: Torreya grandis; assembly: GCA_037957365.1. Taxonomy (NCBI): domain Eukaryota; kingdom Viridiplantae; phylum Streptophyta; class Pinopsida; order Cupressales; family Taxaceae; genus Torreya; species Torreya grandis. Next base: position 1,872,893 of record JARHVA010000135.1, read on the forward strand.
ATATATATATATATATATATATATATATGTTTTTAGTTGTTAAAAACTGAGAGAGAGGATAGAAAAGAAGATGACAAGAGAATTTTAAAGCTGAACTTCTTTATTTTACAATATATGTGATGATTGTTTGAAGAATTTTCATCTGTGAGTGAAAATAAGAAATAATTACTGCATACTTGAATTTGTATGTTTAAGTATTTAAAATTGGGTTTCTGTGTGAACTCTCCTTTCAAGTGCTAATTATTCTTTCATTAGATAACTCATCATATTTGTTTTATCTTTGTTGGTTCAATAATATACATATTTATATGTCTGATTATTATTGAGGATAGAATCTGTGTGTTCTATCACTAAATAATGTAATATGGAGGAAAGATACCACATTCATAACATGGTGATGTATGATTTTTAGTTTGCTTTAAATGTTTTCTGGTTAAAAGTGTGTCCAAATGATTAAAGTAGTTTGAATTCATTGAAAATTTTAAAGGGAGATTTACCTTAATTCAGAGAGGAATTATCCCAAATAATTCACTCATTTGTTATTTAACTCATTTGTTATCAAAGATAGGGTTATAGGGTCAAAGCAAAACATTTTTTTTTAGAATAGGACAAATCGATTAACCAACAATTTTTGGAGACTCCGCTAGGGATTCGAAGTCATTTTTTAAAAGATTAGTCACCTTAATATGAAGCAACGATGGTGCTTCCCCATGAAAATATAATTCCTATGATATAGCCTAATCTTAGTTTTCAAGATGAGTAGGAAGATATAATTGGTTAGTTAAACACTCTTGTATGGCGCACTAATCTAGACAATAATTCAAATGACAATTCGGGTGATGGGTCCACCCCAATTGATGACAAAACTTCCGGGAGCCATAACTTTTGCACCATAGCTCCAATTGACTCACCATTTGAACCGTTGGAAAGATAATAATGAGTGGAACATCGTGAGATGGCATTGAGATTTTATAAATGAATTTTGACCCTCTAAAACCCAATGAAAGTGTCCCAAATTTCAATTTTAATAGTGCAGTCTAAAAATACTAATTCCTTGAATTATGTATTGTTGTAAATCATGGAAGTCAAACCAATTCATCTTCCGCAAGATTGGTGACCTTCCACATCCTCCCCACACCTTCAAAACATGTATAAATGAAGATGTAACTTGAAATGGAAATCAGACATCTCTTCTTAGAGATAAGCATATGTTTGGGTCTACAAATTTGATCAATAAAACATCTCTTATTAGAGATAGAATTATTTTAATTATTTTGTTCTTATTTCTTGAATTATCTTTTAACCAAAGCTTTTGAGTTTTGGATCAGTTAACCTAAAATTCAATCTATTAACCAATAATTTTTGAAGACTCCACTAGGGACTCAAAGTCATTTTTTAAAAGATTAGTCACCTTAATATGAAGCAATGATGGTGCTTCCCAATGAAAATATATTTCCTATTCTATATCCTAATCTAGGTTTTCAAGATCAGTAAGAAGAAATAATTGGTCAGTTAAACACTCTTGTATGGTGCACTCCCTGAAACATTGAAGATTATAGAAGGGACAGCCGAGTTTTAGAAAAAGAAGAAGAATTGGCCAATAATTTGAGATTATTATTATTTAGACAAAGGAGGCAAGAAAAAAACATAGTAAGAAGTCAAGCCCCTGAAGTCCGAAGAGGTCAAGATTAGCTTAGAAACTAATATCATAAAATGGAGTTTATAAGATATACAAAGTCTTTAAGGAGAGAAGGAGTTGAGGATCCTACCTTTCAAACACTACAAAGCCTTAATTTTACATAGAATAGGACAAATCTATTAACCAACAATTTTTGGAGACTCCACTAGGGATTCGAAGTCATTTTTTAAAAGATTAGTCACCTTAATATGAAGCAATGATGGTGCTTCCCCATGAAAATATAATTCCTATTCTATAGCCTAATCTTGGTTTTCAAGATAAGCAGGAAGATATAATTGGTTAGTTAAACACTCTTGTATGGTGCACTCCCTGAAGCATTGAGGATTATAGAAGGGCTAGCCGAGTTTTAGAAAAAGAAGAAGAATTGGTCGATAATTTGAGATTGTTATTATTTAGACAAAGAAGGAGGCAAGAAAAAAACATATTAATAAATCAAGCCCCTGAAGTCTGAAGAGGTCAAGAGTAGCTTAGAACTAATATCATAAAATGGAGTCCAGAAGATATACAAAGTCTTTGAGGAGAGGAGTTGAGGATCCTACCTTTCAAACACTACAAAGCCTTAATTTTCCCTATGTCCCTACTCCTATTAGAAGAGATAGAAGTCAACCTCCTAGCCCTCCTAAGCCTTATACATCCTTTGTCTATCAAGCCTTAACCCTTTCTGGTACTATCATTCCCTCTGCCATCAATTTTCATCCAATGGCTCAACCTTGGGGACTAGTTATAGGGCCTATAAATTTAGGGGCTAACCTGAATCCTCTACCTAAAAATGCAAGGGAAAACTTACCCAAGTTTAATGGAGATGGAAGATAACCACTAGATGAAAATTTGAGTGTTTTTGCCATAGCATGTGGTGTGTTAGGTGTGCAACATCAAGATGTAGCCATAAGGCTTTTTGTGCAAACTCTAACTGAAACTGTAATAGAATGGTTTTATCATCTAACTAACTCTTCAATTATAAATTGGAATGATATGAAAACTATGTTTGAAAATAGGTTCAAAAGTGTGGAAGATGAACATTCCCTTCTTGCTCAATTGACTCAGCTCAAGAAAGAAATACATGAGCCTATGAGGGAATTTATAGCCAAATTTAATATAATTGTGCACAAAATCACAAATATTAAAAGGCCAACTCCTGAGAATCAGAAATGTTTCTTTATTAATTCTATACCTCTTTATATTATTTTTCATCTTAGAAGAGGTCCAATTATTGACTTAGCAATCACACAAACCTTGGTAATTGAGCTAGAAGATGATCTCATTATTGCTATAAAATGGAAGAAAGAAGTCCAAGTACCTAATGCTCATCCCTCATCTTCTACAGATCCTATGGTTTAAAGATTAGTTAATGATATGATTTCCTTAAAAAGACAATTGCCTAAGGCTGGTACTTCATTTCAACAACCATATCAATATGTTAGTAGGAGAAATTCTAACCAACAAACAAATACTAGTAAGACATTACCACTTATATCATCACAACCCAAGCTAGCTATTGAAGCTTTCCCTAGAAGAGAAAATATGTGTGCCTTTCATTTGACTATTGATCATGATAGAAACTCTTGTCCAGAGATGCTTAGATATGCTCAAATGGCCACTACTCAAGATGTATTGGGAGAGATTATCAAAGAAGAAAGGAACTCTGAGCAACTTGGCAACTCTGAAATATACTTCCTAGAATATGAATCAGATTCAAAATGAGGAGGTGAAATATTTGTCACTCTTGAAGATCCTTCATGTGCTGTGATTACTAGAAGTTAGAAGAATATGAGATTTTTTAATACTCAAGAAGTACATGTTAAAGGTAAAGAGCCTCTTACTAGAACCCCTGACATTAATTTGAAGGCCCAAGAAGTTAAATTGTTACATAGGAATGATCATGAAAATTATTTTGATATTATAGAATTTTGCAAGTCTATAAAGATTCAAATATCCCTTGTTGATTATCTTAAGTTGAATCCCAAAGAACATGATAAATTGGTTAAATATGTCAAAGGTGATCCTTCACAAATTGAGCCCAAAAGTCAACTAAATGCTAGTGTTGAGTCTCTGATTTCCCAATTATTTGCTTTCCCACCTGAATCACCTAGGCCTACTCCTAAAATGACTATTGACTCAGCTAATGATACTTCTTATGTGGTTGATATTAAACCCAACCCATTTTATGTTTCTTTATTCATAAATGGCCATAAACTCAATAATTTTATTATAGACTCAGGTACCTCTGATAATATCATTCCTTCTTCTATAGCCAAAGCCTTGGGCCTATCCCTTACAAAAACATTGGTAGGTATTACTCCATGGATGACAAATAGATTTCTTTGCTTGGACAAATCAAAGATGCATAGGTCGCCCTTGCAGCTTATCCTGATAAAAAAGTGAAATTGACTATCTTGGTAGTAGATATTCCTGCTAGTTATGGGATGCTATTGAGTAGGACCTCTTGCAAATACTTAGGTGGGGAGATTAAATTAGATTGGTTAGAAGCTATAATTATAGTGGGAAAGTAAAAGGTTAAACTAGAAACTGAACCTAAATGCAACTTTACTGTGTATCCTTATGATGATCCTAAATCTCAGATCCTATTTGAAGAATGTGAATTTGGAAATTACTTTCTCTCTTTTGAAGACATGAAGGAAGAGTCCACCCCAAAATCTACTCATTCAGATGATCAATGGACCATAGAATTTGATGGTAGTTGTGCCACCATTGGTTCAGGAGTAGGGGTTGTTTTGATCTCACCTTAAGGTAAAAATTTTCCTTGCTCTTTCAAGCTAGAATTTAAAAATACTAATAACATTGTAGAGTATGAGGCCCTATTGCTTAGGTTAAATGAAGCCAAAGAAAAGGGGATAAAGATGCTCAAATAAAAAGGAGATGTTGAATTGATTATTAAATAGGTGAGAGGCATTTTCTCAGTTAAAAATTAAAGATTGAGACATGAAAGGAACAAGGTTTGGGATGAGCAGAATATTTTGATATCTTTTATATTGAGGCAATTCCTAGAGATCAGAATACATGGGTGGATTTTTTGGCAGTGTCAACTTCCTTTCTTCTCCCACACCCTAATTTCAAAAAAGATTCATATAGAATACAATTTATCTATCATCTTAATGTCCCAAATAATGCTAAGAATTGGAACGTTTTTTAGAATGACAGGTAGATCAGAAACTTCTTGGAGAATGTTGAAATGTTCTTGGGGACTTATTTTGAAACTTCTGAATCATAATGTAAATAATTTAGTCATAATTCAGGGATCAATTCAAAGGATGGTATAATTCAGTTAAAGGGAAACAAAATACCCAGAGGACTAGTCTCTTTGGAACATTTTTTCACTCAATAAGATGAATATACCAAAGACAAACTTGCTCAAAACCCTGACAAAATGGGAGATTATGAAAAAATAAACATTGGGAGTTAGACTGATCCTAAATGGATTTCCATTGGTAGATGTTGCTCACTAGAGGAGAAAAACAAATTGATTAATCTATTTCTTGCATATAGGGATGTCTTTTCTTGGTGCTATGATGACCTGAAAGATTTTAGGGGTGGGCAATTTCAACATCATATTCCTTTAAAAACAAATGCAATTCCATTTAGGCAAAAGTTGAGAAACTATAACCCAAAATTTGTTGAAGTTATATTTAAAGAGATCGACAAAATGTTGAAAGATAGGATTATTTATCCAATTCATCACTCCACTTGGGTGGCAAATATTGTCCCAATATGCAAAAAAAATGGAGAAATAAGAATTTATGCTGATTTTAGGAATCTAAACCAAGCCAGTTAGAAAGATAATTATCCTTTACCTATGATGGATCACATTTTGTAGATAGTTGCTAGATCAGAGATGATGTCCATGTTAGATGAATTCTCAAGTTATAATCAAATAAGTGTAGCTACAACTGATCAACATAAAACTACTTTTACTACACCCTAGGGAATTTTTTCTTATAATTGTATGCCCTTTAATTTGATTAATGCTGGTGAAACTTTCTAATGAGTGATGAACTCATATTTTAGAGAGATTAAAGATAAAATTATTGTCATTTATCTTGATGATTGGAATGTTTTCTCTATAAAAAGAGAGAATTATTTGAAATATGTAGAGATCATTTTACAAAGGTGTCAGAGTCATGGGATATCTCTTAATCCTAAGAAGTCGGTTTTCTATGTAACAGAAGGTAAGTTGTTGGGAAATCTAGTTTCAAAAGATGGAATCAAGATTGATCCAGAAAGGGTTAGAGCAATACAATAGCTAAGTCTTCCTTCTAATAGGACTAGATTTAAGTCTTTCTTTGGCTAGATTAACTTCCTCAGAAGGTTCATTCTTGATTTTGTTGAGATTATAAAGCATATTGTGTAGATAATGAGCAAAAAACAAGCATTCAAATGGAATTATGATGATAATAAATCATTTGAATATTTAAGAATTAATTACACAAACACCTACTTTGGTAAACCTTGATTTCCAAAAAGATTTTATTATTTATTGTTATGCTTATGAACATACCATGTTTGGTATCTTTCTATAGAAAAATGACTTGAATGAAGAAGCCCCAATAGCCTTTATGAGTGTTCCTCTTAAGAAACATGAACTTAAATATTCTTTAACTGAGAAGCAAGCTTTCATTGTGATAAAGGCTGTTAAACAGTTTAGATATTACATACTACACTCTCAATCAATTGTATTTGTCCCTAGTTTAGATGTAAAAATCATTCTGACTCAACAACATGTTGTGATGAATAAAATAGCAACATGGGTCACTAAGATTCAAAATTATGACTTGGAGATTAGGCCAACTAAATTAGTTATAGGTCAAGGCCTATGCAAATTGATTGTTGAAAGTAAAGAAGAAGAAGAGGAAGAACTTCCCACTGTCTTATTGGTGAGTTTACAAGATTCATGGTTCCTGAATGTGGTACATTATCTTACTTATGGAGACTATTCTAGTCACTTATCCCCGAAGGAGAAAAGGAATCTGAAGTTAGAAGAAGCAAAATATGTCATTTGGGGTGATGTCTTATACAAAAGGGACTAGATGGAACCTTTTTGAGATGTGTAGATAAAGAATAATAGCACAAGCTCTTGGAAGTTTTTCATAATGAAGCCTACAGTGGACACTTCTCTTCTTTGGTCACAACTTTTAAAATCCTTAGAAATTTTTATTATTGTGAAGGTATGTTTAAAGATGCATACAAATGGGTAACTAACTGTGAAAAATGCAAAATGTTTTTAGGAAAGCCACAACTTGTAGCATTGCCTCTGAGGCCTATCTTTATTGAAGAACCTTTCAAACAATGAGGATTAGACTTTATTGGGCCTCTCTCACCTTCTTCAAGTGCTAGATAAACACACATTCTTACAGCAACTGACTATTTTACAAAATGGGTTGATATAGTCCCTGTGAAGAGAACCACTTCAAAAGTAGTATGTAATTTTCTCAAGGAAAATATACTGGTACATTTTGGTGTTCCTCATAAGCTTGTGGTAGATAACGCTACTATATTTTCTTCAATTAAACTTACTTCTTTTTGTTTTGAGCATAGTATCTCTCTTTCTCACTCATCAAATTATTACCCTCAAAGGAATGGATAAGCTGAGTCCAGTAACAAAAATTTGATAGCCATCATGAGGAAATTGGTGAGTGATAATCCTAAAGATTAGCATAAGAGGTAGTATGAGGTGCTCTGGGATGACAGGGTAACCCCAAAAAGGGCAATAATAATGGCACCTTTTGAATTAGTTTATGGAATAGGAGCTCAGTTATCATTACCCCTGGAATTATCTACAGCCAAATTATAAAATGTCATTGAAGATCAATATTTTCAAGATTCCCTAGAAAAGAGAGTTATGTACTTAACCAAGATCAAGGAGGAAAGGAATGAACTGGTTGATCATATTACCACTCATCAACCCAGGGTTAATAAAAATTTTGATCAAAAATCAAGACCCAAATAATTCATGGAAGGAGATGAAGTGTTGATGTGGGATAAGAAGAGATAACCTAAAGGAGCACATGGAAAGTTTGATTCTCTTTGGAAAGGCCCCTTTAAAATTCATCGGGTATTTATCCCTAATTCTTTCCCATTGGAATATCTAGATGGAACTATTCTACCCCTATCCTATAATGGATAGGACCTTAAATTGTATTGACTATAAAATAGGTGTCCCCAATTTTGTACATAGTATTTCCTTTGTTTTCATGTGCTTTTGTTTTCCTTTTCTAGTTTTGGGTTTGCCTTGTTTCTTTTTATTCTATCTCAGTGTTTCATTTTGTGTGTAACCAGAGTTTTTGAGCTCTCTACATTTTGTCATAAAATGTAGTCCCCAGTCAGAGCCAATGTTACCTTTTAATTCACCCTTATTCATATTTTTTTTGTGAACCTTCCCTAAGTGAAAGTCAACTTGCCATCTTACCTTATTGATCATATGTTTATTTCTTAAGTCCGCTATTTGTTTTGAAATTTTATCTACTTGTCTTCATATGTGTGAAATTACTGAAGAATTGAACCTTTGAACTTGAACCCTTTTCAAAGTTCAAGAGTTCAAAGGTTTAATGTTTCTCAAAAGTCATGAAATGCTGGTCCCTTTGTGTAACTCAATTTATATCTTTGAACCTTCACATTGAACCTCATTTCAAGAGTTTAAAGGTTCAATGGTTCAAAGATTGGACATTCTATGACTTTACTACCACCTTTCTCGAAGCCTTTTAAGTCAAAATTTTTAGGAGATTTTAAAAAAAAGTAAATCATTTAAAGGGAAATATATCCAAAATATTTTATGAAATATAAAGTTCTAAATTTGAAAGGTTATGAGTAATTATTACACATTAAGGTCATGTGTGAAAACTACTTACAATTAATGCACTTGTTAGAATTTGCATCCTATCAAGCAAGTTTAGCACAAGTTAATTGATCTAGTAATTATTTAACCTGATTTCATGCCTTTATCGTTAAATAACAAGCCATTTTTAATAGTAAACACATAGGTTAATGCAAACAAGAGAAGTGTTAGAGGTATAAGATTTTTATTACTTAGTTTCACAGTAATTTTTGATCCATTGAAGGTGAGTTTCACTTTTCCTATAAGCTGATTCCATTATTTTATTGGAAAGGAGAATAATTTTGAGATTATGGTATTATTTAAGAAGTTCAAATCATTTTTGATTATATCCTCCAATCTGTAGCCATGAAATCTGCTTGTCTTGGTTATGAACATAGTCCTGGTCTTGTTTGTTCTCTTCCTGAATTCAGGGATACTTCTTTAGTTCAATATGATTTAGAAGATTTTAAGGAGAGGGTTGAAAATCTTATGTCAACCCCTATGATAGAGAAAATAGTATAAAGTGGTTTAGTCAAAGCTGTGACATTTCCCATGGTCGTACAATGTCTTGAATTAGTTCTAGAATGCATGAATAGATACAACCCTCAAAATAGGTGTATCAAAACTATGTATGGAAATGTATTAATCCATGTCAATAGACAAACCCTAATGGTTATGATGAAAATTCCACCCAATGAGCCATACTTTGACCTCGATATTACTTCCTCTTATGGTAATTTTTCATTAAAGAAAATAACCTACAGGAGTGTAATTGCCAAAAAATGGTTACTAAAATTTCAAAAAGGAGGTTCAAGACTACATAGAGCATTAACCAAAGAACATATGATACCATAAATTAAATACATCATGGTATTATTACATAGGGTGAAAGATAGTTCTCAAGCATTTTATTGGGAAGATTAGATGTACTTCTTCATTCAGGTGATCCTCCAAGGAGAGCAATATTTGGATTGGACAAAAATCATAGTCAAATGTTTGCATCTAGGTCTGAGTAATTATTTTAGGAATAAGGATTTTTATATGTCTTCATATCTCTTTTACTGCTTATCATCTACAACAGAATGGAGAGGGTTGCCTCATGCATCCTTAGTTGAAGACAACATAATTTATGATTATTACCCACATTTGTAGATGCAAAATTGTTATGAAAACTATGGAAGGGTTAATGGTGTTTTTACTAGTAGGATGACCTATGAATTGGTAGGTAATGTTAATAAATGAAGCCATGTAGATGATCAGTACTTATGGTAGTTTTTTCATTCAATTTTCCAAATTTACTTATATCAGAGTTGGTGGTTTTGACAATGAACTAGTGAAGTTGTCCATATATGTTTTTAACTATTTTGTATTGATAGAAGCTTGTAAGTAGCTAGCCCATGTAGATAATAAATTTCCAATGAAGAAATAAGTTGGTATATCTTTTCCCATCGAACTGGGACACTATTCATGCCAGTCAATTTTTGATGCCTTAAATTTAGAGGTGGACCTAAAAAAGTTAAATTTTTAGTAGTATAATGCCAGACCCCATTTTGATAGTATAGGTTTTGCTAAGGACAATCTAGATTTTGGAATGAGATTTTCACACATTCCCCAGATTGAAGACTATTGGGAGGATTGTCTAGATGAATTTGAAGCTAGAAGAAAACTTTGGTGTAGGTTCTCCTTGGGATAAATAGTTACACTCAATCTGAGTATGAATATCTTTAGAATAATTGATGATGAATAACATGTGTTTGATCCTCATTTTGAACAAGTAAAATAGCTACCTATTCCAAAATTTGACTAGAATAAAGATGAAGAGGATCAGATTGAAGTCAAAACTCCCCCAGTGATAAGGATAACTGAGAAATGGTTAAAGGGTTATAGACTGAAAGAGTTTCAAAATGAAGATTCTCAGTGATGTGCACCAATTGATGAATCACCATCTCTAATAAGCTCTTCTAATCAGCTTATTACTATTTGTGATGTAGGTACTCTCAAGCCAAAATTTGGAAAGGGTTCTGTTATCAAAAAGTCCAAGAAAAACCTTGCAACTATTCTACCTTCTTGTACTACTAGACTAAGGACTAAAAGTAAGAAGAAGAAGGAGATTTCTAAAAGAATAGTAGTGGACTTAAACTCTAAAGAAGAATCGAGAGAGGCAATGAGTGATAAAGGGTTTGATTTGCTAATGGTAGAGGAGATTAGTGCAAATCAACAAATAGAGGTTGCTTCAGATTCTATAGATTTGATGGTGATATCAAATGTGCCTTTTGAATAATTGAATATTGATAAGGAAGTTCCAGTCCTTACACCCAAATGGTTGGAAAGTTTAATCAGTGATAAAAGAAAAATAGTTCCATTTTCATTGGCATTGGAGGACATGGTTAGCAAGTGTCTAGGAAAGACTCCTAAATCTAAGAAGCTGAAAACAACATCTAGGGTGAACATTGAACCTGATATAGGGAATTGGAGTGCAAAAATAGCCTAAATAACATCTGATAAGGAAGTTCAAGATCCCACATTTCAAGATTTCACAATAAAAATATATATCTTGGGACTGCATCACACACCATGGATGTGCACCATCTTGAAGCATTTACCAAAATGATATTCATCCATACTTGGAAGGATGAAAAAGATAAGAGGGAATTGAAATAGACCTTATGATCAATGGTAGAGTATATCAATACCATTCATAATCCAAATCCATAACCTGTTTCCCAAATACCTCTATTTTTTGACCCAAAATCTCTGATCAACCAAAAAATGCTAGATCAAATACATAGAAATAAAATGGTGACTAAGGTGTTTGATGATTGGTTGGATGGAATTATCCAAAAGGGTATGGAATATTGAAGAATATATATGATAGGACTATGGATACCATCGAAGATTTGAAAACACATAATGCTTCATGGGAAAAAGAGGAAGGAAAATGGATGAATGTGATAAATCAAATGGGTGATGTTCAGAAGTATGGGGTAATGAAGCTTTTATCAAAAAAAATTTAATGAGTCTAAATGATAATATATTATATGTAAGCAAGAGAAATATCAAATGGAGAAACTCAGTATCCAGACAAGGATGAATTGAATTTATAAAATTGATCAAAGAAATAACTGAGTTCACTCAATCCTTATAGCATGACTTACAATGTATTGATGTTAAATATATGAAAGATGATCGGGAACCAGAAAAGGATATCAATAATGTGATTCAATCCTTCAAAGAGAAGATCAGTTTCATTAAAGAAAATGACAACCTATTAATTAAGGATTTCTCTTAGATTTTAAAAGTAGAATCACTTCTTCACCTCTATGTTGTTGCACTCTCAAAACACGTGGAAAAAGTGGAGCAATTTTGAAGAGAGAAATATGTTTGGAAAGCATAGGTTAAACACATTGGCATCCCTAAATTCTTGAAAATCCAAGAATTTGTTACTACACATCAGGAATGGAAGGCACATTGTGTCTCCTCAATAGAACAAAGCAAATCTAGAGATTCCAATCCACTACCCCAGTCTTGATCTTGCTTACACAATCTCTTTATTCAGTTATTCAGTTGAAATTATGTTTTTAAAAAAAATTTGTCTTTTAATGAGCTTGTATGAAACTAAATCCTGTATGAGTCAGATTTTGTTTTAACTCTGGGTTTAAAAGAACAGTTAATTAGGGTAACTATATATATGTTTTTAGTTGTTAAAATTTGAGAGGATAGAAAATAAGATGAAAAGAGAATTTTAAATTTGAACTTCTTTGTTTTATAATATATGTGATGGTTTTTTGAAGAATTTTCATCTGTGAGTGAAAAGAAGAAATAATTGTTGCATACTTAAATCTATGTGTTTAAGTATTTGAAACCAGGTTTCTGTGTGAACTCTCCTTTCAAGTTCTAATTATTATTTCATTGGATGACTCATCATATGTTTTTTATCTTTTTTTGGTTCAATAATATACATATTTATATGTCTGATTATTGTTGAGGATAGAATTTGTGTGTTCTATCACTAAATAATTTTATATGGAGGAAAGATACGACATTCATAACATGGTGATGTATGAATGTTAGTTTTCCTTAAACACTTTTTGGTTAAAAGTGTGTCTGAATGATTAAAGTATTTTGAATTCATTAAAAATTTTAAAAGGAGCTATACCTTAATTCAGAGAGGAATTATCCCTTATAATTCACTCATTTGTTTTTTAACTCATTTGTTCTCAAAGAAAGGGTTATAGAGTCAAAGCAAAACATTTTTTTAAAGAATAAAACAAATCTATTAAACAACACATTGCTAACATGATGGTTTATCCACCTATTTAACATCTTGATCCCACTAAGACAAAGCCCTCCTAGTATAAAGATAACCATTATTGTGCATATCACTAAACTTAAGGACATACTATTAATCAATGTCGACCTTTCCAAGATTTTGTCCAGGACCTCATTGACTATGGTGATATAGTAATTGATTATGAACCATATGCATCCACATCTCTAAGTGAACAAAAAAAAAGAATGCCAATATTCCATTTAAAATCATGATCCATATACTCCCCTTCCAAGCCAAGGACAAGACATCACCCCCATCCTACATAATCCCCCCATCCTCAAAAAATCCTCTGTCACAACTGAGTCTATTCCACATAAGTCTAGTCCTCTTATCTTTCATGAACACTCTCACCCATCACATCAAAAACCCCATGTTGAGAGGTTAATAATGGATAATGCATCTATAAATAGTAGTATTATATCTTGTGCATCAGAGTCTGCTTCAAAATCAACATCTGAGGTCTTATTTTTTGTAGGATCATGTTGAACACTCATATCCAAATCAGATTCCTCATCTGAAAAATCATCCCTCATTGATGTTGATAATGTCTATCTTTTGAAAGATACCTATAACCCAAATACCTCTAATTTGTTACCAAGCATATCTTTTGATTCTATTCCAGATGATGATACCATAAATGAGTTCTTACAAGCTTTATCTATCAAAGATTTTTAGAGTGAGTTTGATCCTCCTTTGGATGCATCTACTATAGCTTATCCTCATGATCCTTTTTATTGATCTTGAGGAGATTTGCTTCAATGTCAAAATTGGGTCTCCTAAGAACCCTTATGAAGAGTATGTTACCCCATCACCACTCATTGACCTCATCATGTCCTCACCACCATCTTCATCCGTCATGGACCCTTTTCTCCCCATTGATGATCATTTAATCACTTCCTTCCATAAGGATGAACATGAGCATGCATCATTGGACCCTTCCTCAAGTAATATAATATGTGCCATAAATCCAAAGGTTTAAAACAATATTCTAAAAGTCATAAATCATAATCAAGTAATCTTTTATCCCCTCAATCAAAATCAAGAAGAATCAAATCATCAGTGTAATCCAAAAGCATATCTCCTTAATGAAACTCATAAACTACCACTAGGAGACTATCAAAGTCAAAATAATCATTGTATATCAAGTCAAAGATCAATATCCCTTGGTGAAGCCCAAAATTAGGCACCAAGAGGCAATCAAATACAAATCCAATCAAAAAATCTAAATAATGTAAAAAGCATGGTCAATAATCCCTCAAATAATCATGTCAAAGATGAACCACATCATCAACGTATCTTGGATCTCTTACTATCTTTTATCACATGGCACTAATCAAATGAAACATGTCCCACATCTCCAACTATGTATATAACTACTAGTCCTAATCCTCCATCACCCATCACCCCATCCTATCATGATCCCATCATTAATTTTAGTCCTAATCCTACATCGCCCATCACACCATCATATCTCTATCCTATCATCCATTCAATTCACATACATCAAAATTAAGTTCTAATCGAATCCATACCCCACATCTCTAACTCAAGTAACATTATCTCTCCTAGGGGAAATGATGATCCCTAGTCTAGATATCTATAGGCATCACCATCAAGAATTACTAAAGGCCACCAGGACATCCAATCATCTAGCATCCATCATAGAACATGTGTTAGCTAAATGATCCATCAAGTGTTTTCACTTTACATCTCACCCATCAACTAATAAATCAAGATGCCCAATAAAAATTCAAAAAAAAACATTCATCCAATGGTGAAAACTAGTCTTCTGGTGCCTTAGGCAAGTACCATGATGAAAACCAATTTCTAGCATCAAGGTAGAATAATATATTGTCCACATTTTTCCCTAACACTCGAGGGAAAATCCATCCATTTCATATCTTCATCCATCCTTTCCACTTGTCACATCCCTTGTCTACCTTGTTTATATTCCTTGACCCATCATCCATCATCATATCATGCATCCTATCTCTTCTTCCTTCCCATCTTGATTTCCATAAGGAAGTGGAAGGTGTCTTGATAAATGTCCCAAAACCATCTTGGCATATCCTCCAATGAACACTTAGGAAAATAACCATATAGTTCCTTCATGATGTGGTCATTAGATATCCCTAGTCCATTCATCCTTCATCCCCTCATTATCACCCTTTGTCATCCCATCCTTCATCCCTCCATCCTCATCCTAGTTGCTAGGCTTGGTATTCTCTTTGTTATTAACCCCATATGTATAGTGTATATACATATACCAAAAATACCAAAAAATGTCAAAATGTTAAAAACCCTAAAAAATCATAAAATTTGAAAAATCCAAAAATAGTTCCATCATGTCTTGTTTTATCCCTAATCCCCTAGTCACTTTCATCTCCATCTGTCTCATGTCTTCCTATCTATCCCATCTTTAAATTGCACATTTAGTTTTGAAACCCGATCTAAGTAGTCACCCATCATTTCATCATCATTTTGGCTAAGCATTATTAGCACACATCACTTTGTCAATAGTTTAATCTGGCACCCATCACTTCCCTATCAAGGCCTTTTCATATATAGCACCCATCACATCACTCTTTGTTAGTATGGAAGGTGATTGATCCCATCACTGTCCTTATCATTACCTCTTCATGTCTAGCACCCATCTAATCACTTTTGCTAGCATGAAATGTCTTTGATCCCATCATCATCTCCTAGTCTCCTTGTTAGATTGGATCCTTGTAAGGCCTTGTCTATTGGTAATCCTTGGTCATCACTTGTCTAATCATCATCCTTGGCCATTTTTTGATCTTATTTCAAGACCAAATCAGTATTCAAAGACCTTCTCCCATCCTCCATCATTCCACCACTACACTAGGGGCAACATCCAAATATTAATCCTAATCATGATCACCTTATCCAAACCCAAGTCCATCCTAAATTCCATAATCACATCATGATCATCCAAGCCATCATCCAATCACTCATCCTATTATTAAGAAAGACATTGGGATACTGCATGTATATACTTGTATGTGTTGCTTGTTTTTTGTTTCTCTTATTTACTTTATATTTTTATTACATCATGTCTTTTTTTATCTATTGGGAAATGAATGAGGATTCTATGAGGACACCTAAATTGACATTGAGGATGCAAAGTTCTCTACTTACTCATGCACTTTGGCACAATGTCCTCTTGTTCATGCTTATATCATGGTGCATAATGTCAAGTGATATATTTTTGGATTACTTAGACTATGATGAGCATTATGGCATTGTGATGGCTTGATCACTCACACCCTCATCATTCCTCTAATCATTTAATTATCTTTATTTCCATTATTCATCTAATCCTCTCAATCCATCCAACTAACATTCAATATTTCATCCTCATCTCATCATCTACATCATATCCTTCAATCACTAACAAGCCTAATCATCCTTATCATAATCATTTTATAATCACTAATCATCATCATCATCATCATCTCCCAGTCAAAACTACATCAACTTGAGGTATTTATAGACTATGTAGGTAGCACTTGGCCACTCTTCGGTTCCCAAGGATAGCTTAGCTTCTAGTTCCTCTATCACTCCCTTACATTTGTCTTTGTTATGGGCATCATCCTAATCCTATTGGTCACTTGATCATATTTATTCTTCTCTATCATCACCTACGTCATCTTGATCAATTTATCTTTTAGCTACACCCATCCTTAATCTAATCAAATCAAAATAGTCTTATCCTAGCCTATAGCTCTCCCTTGCATATGTCCTTTCTTAGGATACATCCAAATCTTACAACTTTCTATCCTATCATCACCTTGTTAAGGTTGATTCCCCCTTGGGATGTATCTATAACCATGACACCCATCATGTTTCCTCCCTGTGCATGTGTCCTTTCCAGGGGGCATCATCATTTTGTAGCTCATTAATCGAGTTAAATCACTCATATTATTTATCTTATATCCCACATCTAACATCCTATCCCCTCATCTTTCCATCACATCCCACCCCTCATTTCTTATTTCAAGTGGCCATCTAGCTCATTCTTCACCACATGTCCCCTCGAGGGGGAATCATATCATATCCCCTAACATCATATACTAACATTCATCCATGACATGGTTTTTTTTTTAAAGACCATTACTTCTTCCACTTCATCCACTCATAATGCCCTTTCAAAGAGGGGTAAAATGTATGCACCTAAAATTGCTCACTTCATTTTAGTCAACTAATATTCCTATTAGTCGACACTAATTCTACTTAACCCATTTTATCCCACTAATTTATCCTAATCTTAGTCCATTTATCTAATATTTTCCACCCTCTATTATTCTCCATTTCACCATCATTAGTCTAATCCCATTTTATCATTAATTATTCTAAAATATACCATTATCCTAATTTAATCCTACTCATCCATTATATGGGAATTTAAAATTCACATAATCCCACCTAACCACCTACTAACCTACACCCTAGCCTTTCCTACATCCCTATGACCCTAATCCCCACCTAATCCTCCATTATCTCTAAGATAATGGAGAAGTCTCTAGAATTGGAGACTTCCCTCCAAGTCTATAGAAACCTCTATTTCTAGAGGTTTCCCAAGGAATTTAATATTCTTTGGATAATTACTAACTATTGATCTTATTCTCCCAGATTCAAATCTAAGCCCTTGATCTTCCCTCCCTTCCTTTATTTAACTAACCTCTCCCTCAAACCTCAAACCAACTAGAAAGTTTATAGAGAAACCATGTCAAAATGAGTCCTTGAATCAATCATCCAAATCCAACATCAAGCATCATAGTGTAAAATCTAAGTCTAATAAACCATCTTGTAAATCTTGGAAGGAGGTAACGTATAGCAAAGGAATTTGGTAAGGTTATTATTATTATTATGTTTTACTATATAAATCCTTATGATTGAGTATTTTGCATTTTGAGTTGGAATTTACATTATTTTATTCATATAGAGCTCAAAATCTTGCTACAGTAAGGTCTAGCTTGAAAGATTTGACCTTGTCCTTGAGCATTACCTTAAAAATGAGGCCTATTTACTTGTCTAAACTAATTATAGGACTGGTAAAGTATATAATTTTTAGCTTGTTACCTTTTAAGAACAACCAATTCACTAGTAAAAATTTGAACCAAACTCTTGACTTCATAAATTTCAATGGTAAGGGCAAAGGCAGACTTTTCTTGACTATTAGGCAAATGAGCCAAGGTAGGTAATATGACTTGACTGGAGGCTAAAAATTAGGGAACAATGGCATTGGTAGTTCTAAATTAATCTTCCCCACTTTAATAAGACAATTATTAGCATTAACAGCTATCTCATAAGCAACAAGTAGTGTATTCCCACCCATGGATTTGATCATCATGGCTATATCACTATTTAATTATTTTAGGTAATATAAGAAGGCATAATTTGGAGTATGTCTCACAAGGGCTAAGATCCTATCCCATGTTTTTTGAAATATAGATTTAAATTTTTGCATGAACTCTTGTGGATCCCCCCTGATAGTGGTAAATTGCTCAATTAGTGATAGATAATCACTCTTCTCTTCAAACCTCTTAGACAATAGATCTCCTATTTCATCCAATGAAGCAATAGAATTATGACGTAGAGTCCCATACCAATATAAATATTTCCCTTTGAAAGACAATGCCAATATCCTAATACACACATTATCTTGAGTGATATTATGAATATTATATAAGTTTTCTATGTTTCTAATGTGTTTAATGGGAGTAGTAGGACCTTCTCCACTAAAATATGGAACACTCTTAAGGGCTACTCTAGGAATTTGGTCATATTGGTCAAGATTCAAAGGAGATGATCTGATGAAAGATATAAAAGGTTTGTTTCTATCCATATTAGAATGTATATTATGGGTATTAGGCATTGAACTCAGTAGGAACTTGGACTTCTTAAACACCATCTCCCTTGAATAAGGATGAGTGTTCATAAATCTAAATTTTTTGATAGAATACAAAGGTAATTGCACAAACTCACAGGGTATACATTTAGTGGCAGACCTAGTGGTCACCTTTGGCATGGAAATTAAGGATTGATCAATAAGTAAAGAGTTGAAAACTTAGTGGATTTTCTAGGTACTAAATGTATATGTTCTTGTAGCTATAACTATGCCAAGCCTAACACCAATCTTGGACAATATTCTAGGACTTAGAGTCCCATTAGGCATACCAAAAACTATTTTAACTTGGATTTGTACCCCTTAAGGATATTCCTATCTCTCATCATCTAAGTGGCATAATGGAAACATCTCTCTTACTATGGGTAACAATTTGGTGAGATGAATCTCTAGAAGGGCTAGTTCCTTTAATGCACTCTTTGAAACACTCTCCTATTTATCAACTTGGTATAAAAAAGTTTAAGAAGACAAACTTAAAAAACTAAAAGGTGATGCACCAATATTTAATTTCCTTTTAATGACTGAAATTATACTATTTAGAGCAAAACAAATCCTTCTTCACACAAAACTCACAACATAAGACAAATTATTACATCAATGTTTCATATGCTAGGTTCAAAAGGTATTTTGATAATTAGGAGGGTAATGAATTATTCCTTGGAATAATACAATCATGAAACACTTATAAAACAGCTATAAACTTAAAAGAGAACACTAACAAAGACCTGTAACAATTACTCTTCTACACATTTGGTGAACAATCAAGGATAACATGCGAGAAAAGATCATCTTCTACTAGATAAGACCAACAAGATTATAACAAAACTCAATCATATAGCATGTAAGTAGGAAAATTTAGTTGTTTTATTTCTTAAAGAGACATTAAAGTAAAAAATTGGATGGGGTTTCACCATCAACCAATGAAGGCTACTCAAAAGAACCAAAAAGGTCAATATTTATAGCATTTGGAAGAGGGGCGAGACAAGGGAAGTCCAAAGGTCACTTTGACACATGTAAAGATAATAAAATATGTTAAATTTTCATGAGAAATATATTTTAAATAAACCATGCAATGTTAAGAGGCCCAAGTGTCCATACAAGTCATGAAACTCATGAAAAGTGGGATGAAACTCCTCATTCTGGCTCAAAAAACTACCTTAATAATTTGGACCTATTTGAAAATCCCAAAACTAATTATGGATAGGTATGATGACTGTAATTAATGGAAATGGTTTCATACATACCTTTCCATGTATTGGTTGTAGGCCTGGTCATCTAGAATCATCTAGGAAGGAGCTATCGCTGCCTGCACTCTAAGAAACTCTTTTTTCATGTACCCTGCACACTTGGCTTCCAAAAAGGCATAATTTTTCTATGAAAATACATGGGATGTAGTGTATGACACTTTTAAATACCCTCTATGGCATTATAAGCATCAAGTACACCTTAAAATTAGCTCACTTGAAGTGTTCCACCCTTCTCACTAGCTTGTCCAATATGCTATTTTTGACTGGCTAAGATGAGAGATATATTTTGAACACTAATAAGTTTTTTCAAAGCATTATATGAAAATATAGAGTTATATTAATTCCATATATTTCTCTAAAACTTGATTTCATCTTTAGACCTCTTCTAAAACCTAAAAAACACATAAAATGGTCAAAATTACCCTATTTTCACCCTATTCATATAATTGCATATAGATAAAAATCATGGGAGAGAGAATGAGTGAGTCCTTTACAATTTCCAATCACTTTCATGGTCAAAATATGTCATTTGGATATCTCTCCAAGCTTGTTTTCTCTATGGAGTATTGACTGAGGGTTTAGTAGGGTTTTAGGCAATTTTTATCCTTAAGATTTTTTCATTAAACCCTGACATTTTAATTGAATAAATTTATAAAAAAATGGTTTTACAAACTCCTAATAACATCCCCAAAATCCTTTGGTATCCATTCACATCCTCAGATAAGATATGAGCATTTAAAAATACCCTATTGAGCTTCTTTTCACAATTCTTGCATGCTTGGATTGTCTCTAAGTTAAAATTAAATTTCCCATAGGTATTTTTTCATAAAAAAATATTATAAATTTCTAATTTCATGTCCTTAACATTTCCTAATCATCTATATATCCCACCAAGAGTTAGAAATGAAGATATGCCCCTAATTCTCTCTAGGTCCCTTGAAGGCCTAATGAGCTTAACATGCCCCTTACTAGTTTGGGATATTTGGACTGATATTTCATGGTTGGTATGATGTCTTATGAATTTTCACACCTCATTAAATATTATAAATTCACCACACAACTTTCCCAGTATTCCTTTTCACCTTTTCCTTTCTTTCACCAACTAGGCCTAAAGGAAGCTTGTCTAGTTGGACTGTGTGTAATGGTATTTTGGTAATTTTAAGAGGTATGAGCCTTAAATAGTGATTAATATCATATATTTACCCTAAATACACCTCAAAATATTTTTCCTAAGGTTCCCATCCATCAATCCCTTTTCCCATTTTGACCTCATTAGCTTGCTTCATCAAACCTTGATTTTTCTTGACTAGCTGATCTATGAGACAAAATAATGAGGTATGAACCTCTTCCCCAAGGAAAAGTGAATATTTTTGGATTTTTTTAAGGTAATAATGATACTTTATACCAAATTTTTTATCTATATTCATCCAATTAGGTACCTAACTAGCTCAAAATGCCCAAAAAAGGCCTCCAAAAAGGAATGTTTCCTACATTTTCCTCAAATCCACCTAAGAGTGACCTCTCCAAGATAAACCAATGCTCCTAGGATCCTTAAACATGATAATAATCTCAAATTCATGCTAATTAATCTTTTGATTCTCCCCAAAAAAAACTCTTTTCTAAGCACATTCACCTCTTTCCTTTATCTCATGCTCAAGACTGTAAAATGATTGTTATAGGTGCATACAAGGTTGTAATAGGTCAAAGTAAGCTTGTTTAATCACTATAAGAGTAAATGTATGTCATTATGGTATTAATTAAGGTGATAAAATTCTTATATCATCATTCCAATCTCCCTTTAACCCTTCATATGCACTTTAAACTCCAAATCTGAGTCATGCCCTATTCTGACTCAGAAACCCTACCTTTTATTCATGTAGGTGTGTGTGGGCTTGAAATTGAAATTGTTCATGGTATGGAGAGACTCTCCATGAATCATGTTAAACTTCTGGTAACTTCTCAAACATTGGATTTACCTTGTATGCCTTTTGGGTTCATAAATTGAGTTTTCCCTTCTATGACTGAGAAACCTACCCTTTTTGACTCATGTAGGTATGCATTACATCTTTGAGACTTGGTCATGATATACAAGGACATAAATTGAATCCATTTAAGTCATAAAGTATATGTTTTTACTATAATTCACCTTATATTAACTTTTATATGCTAACACCATCAAACACCTTGACTGAGTCATTAATTGCCTTACCAATTGTAGGTGCCTATTTCTCTATGTGTGGACACCTGTAGATGGCCATAGTGCTTACAAAACTATGTATCAATTTCCTCTTGATGACCTTCATGCCATTGTATACAATTCAACCAATTGAAAAATTTTATCCATGAAAGTGTGCTCATTGTTTCTCCTTAGGGTGTCAAAAGGCCATTCACAACTAAAAACTTGTAGATGTTAGTGTAGTGTTTTAGTGTTTTTAAGGGCATATTTGAGGCTCTCCATTTCCACCTTATAACCTCCATTATTAACACAATCCCTATCCATGATAGAATCTATCAAAATCACCTATTTGGATGATTTATAAATGTTTGAAAACATGTTATAGGGTGCCTACAAAAACCCATTGGACCTCTATTTTTACATTTTAGGGAAAGTTTCCCTAACTCACTCTTCACTTCTTTCAAGGAAACATACATCTTCATTTGCCCCATTGACACCTTAAACAAGTCTAAAATTGTCAACCCTAATTTTATAAACTAAATATGTTCTTATCACATCTCAATCTTCCATACAAATTCTTTTATGATTCTTGAAGTACCACATGTAGGTGGACATTAGCATACATAGGTAATAGCATGAAATCTTGGGCATTATGAGAGATGGATAGGTTATGATCATTTCCATGCCTCCACAAAATTTCCCAATTCACCCTTGGAAATATTATAATATTTAAAACCATATCAATCTTCCCTCCTCTCAGCTTGATGTTATTAAAAGTTATGTAGGTGAAGATGGAGTTGTATGTAGGTAGACAACAAGATTGGTGTGATAGGCAATGATATCGTGAATTTGACCCTATAACCTTCTCCATGTTCTTTCAAATGTATCAAATGATAAATTATGGTGTCAAATTCTTGAGGAAGATTTACACTTGTTTCAACATTGGAAAGCTTCTGTGAGAGCACTTGTAGGTGCACTCTCTAATGGCAGACTATGTGTACATTGTATTTGACTGTCATAGTTTCCTTTTTCACTCTTTGGAGGATATAGACTATTTATCCCTCCTATAAACACATATTAACTTATTGAGACCTCCAATATAGTTCCATGAACACACTAATCATGTTATATACACATGATCAACATGGATGCAAGTGGGATTGAGTAAAGGGCTAGATATAATAGGAACCTAAAACTAGACACCAATAACCTCCAACCAAAATTTTGACCAATTTTCAGTAAAATTCACAATTTGGCCTAAAAACACTAAAACACATTAAAATATTTAAAATTTATATATTCCAGTGTTGCTTTTGGCCAAGGTATCATTATATAGGGTAGTGAATTTTATGGGCTAGCTAACTTTGATGAGATCATCTCGAGTCAAAATTTTAATTTTGCACCTGGGTGCTCTGGATTTCTCTTTTCTATCAAATCTCTTGCATGAGACACGTTCCTTTGTTATTTTGTGTTGACAACATCCTAAATGGGATAATGGATCAAATACATCTAACATCGACTTCCAATTCCAATCTAGTCAAAATTTAGGCCAATAACAAGACATTCTGACTAACTTGAGTAATATGTGCACAAAGAGCCAAGGTTTGCATCAAAGACCTTAATCATGCTTAAGAAATAATTAAACCAAATCATGAGCCTAATTAAGAATCCCATTGAACTTTTTGAATAATTTATTTTCAAAAATGAATATTGAATATCTGCATCATCAAGTGACATCATTTCTTGGGAAGACATCCCTAGGCCATAAATGCATAAAATATCAAGGTTAACCCCTCCCATGGCTCATTAAGACAATCCATGCCTAATTAATGCCTCTCTATCCCAAATATTGATGAGCCTATTTATGAATTTTAATTACATAATTTAATTATTCCATAGCCACACATCTCTATCTTGAGATGGATGGCTCAGGTTGATTCTGACCATTTTTGCAAAGTCTATAAATAGGAGGCCTTGCCTATTGAATTTTGAGATCTTTTATGCCAAAATTATAATTCCCAAATGCATTAAAAAATCATTGCATCTTAGTGTTATAATGTCCAAATATTGAGCCAAACCAAACCAATCCATATCCACACATGGTGCTAAGGCGAGATGGAGGTAGCCATACTTCATTGATGTAGGCTTCATGAGCTCAAACCAAGTAAGTCACTACAAAAAGCATTTTGGAGCATCCAATTAAGGTGAAGGAAGGTCTTTCTTTCATGTTTTAGTTGTGTTTTCCATTTTTGTTTTGTTAACTAAACTCCTCCTTTGAGATAGGCTTTGGGTGTTAGTTTAGAGTGTTTTTTATTGATTTGGTTTATTCACTAACACAATAATAATCTCCCCCTATTGCAATCCTAGTTCACAAATAGCATGCCAAGTGGGATTGAACACCAAACATTTGGTCACAAAACAACATACTAATCATTTCCTTGTAGAATATTGAAGTGGGAGGCCAAAAAGAGTGAAAATTTGAGCAAAAACACATTTTTATGGAAGTCATGGGTTTGCCTTAACATAGTTGTGAGTTTATCACTGCAAGTTATGGTATTGTGTTTTAACTATTTTCTTTGTATTAACATTTCTCTCTATCTACATGTCTAGTAGTGATATTGTAATCCCACTACTCATAAGTACTGATATTTTAATCTTGTTATTTATCCAATAATGATATTACAATCCCACTACTCACAAGTAGTGATATTTCAATCCTGCTACTTGATAGTAGTGATATTGCAATCCCATGACTAACCTAACTCAGTGACGAGATTGCATTGTGAGTCATGGTATTGTAGTATGCAAAATAGACCATTTTTTGGAGCTTGGTTTGGGGTCATCTACACTCTGTTTCTGATGATTTTTTTTAAAACCATGTGTTTTCTTCCAAATTTTTTGAATATGCAATTATTTTCACTTGAAGTTGTATAACATTTTCACAAACCTCTTTTTAACTAGAGTAGAGAGATTGTCAACCCAACTTGCAGGATTGTGAACCTGAATAGTGAGATTGTCAACCTCAATGGTGGGATTATTAGCCCAAGTATTGATATTATTTTTCCCTATTAATCTAACTTGAATAGTGATATTTCATGTCTAAATCATGGTTTTGTAGAGTCACAAGATTGTTCTATCGAGTAGTGGGATTGCACTATGTGAACTCGAGAGTTAGTTTTTCAAAAGTCTTTGTTTCATCCTCAAAATCACTTCAAAGATAAACAACTTGCTAACAATTTTATTGTAGGATCTACTTGGAAAATCATTAAAAAAAACCTAAATTAGTGCTTTTCACATTTCATTTAAGTGTTTTAAAATGGACTAGGAACCTTGTTTTGGTGCTTAAAGGAAAATTTAGATGCTTAGATGAATGTTTTGATATATTATGCTTTCAAAGTTACAACTTAAGACCAAAGGCTGAAAATAACACCTCCTAAATTCATTTGGTGCTTAAAAATGAACTCATTTGTCCAAGTTATGTATTCAATAGTTGTTTAATCTAGTTTTGATTGGTAAAGAGAGGGACGTTGTATGTATGCTCTTCCATTTATCCCCTTGAGGGAACCCTTGGAATCAAAAATGCCATCCTTATTGCAAAGAGCCTACTCTAATGCATATAAATAATATCATTTAAATAATTCCCTAAAATCTCACAAAATTATTGGGTGATATTGACACAACCCTAAAGTCTTTCTATTATGTCTTTTATTTTATACAAACTTGGCTTACGAGGGGGACTTCATTACCTATCTCAAGTTCTATAGGGAAGCTTTGACCCAGGGTTTCATCTCTTAGCATTGACTTTAACCACTCCCACTAGGATCAGAGGTTTAAATTGTAGTTGGAGTTGCACATGGGACATATCTGCACTTTGGACATCACACTACACTGAGCAAGCAATGGATGTAGTGGTTGAAAAAAGGGAAAGACCTTTTTGTATCAAACCAAGTGCCACAAACACCCAATTACATTATTTTATTTTGCATCATGATGTGAAAGTCATTATGTAATTGATCCCCTTAAAAACATTTAAAAACTTGTAGTTTTTAGCAAATCCATATCGTAGTACTATCATTTAAGAGAAGCGGGGGAAAAACCCTACTATATAATACAAATTTTAATTTTTGGATGAACACTAAAAAATCCTCTCAAATAATGTATATCGATGGATTCTAACAATACCAAGCAACCTTGTCAGTTTAGGACCTAAGAGTGATTAATTAGTTGGTTTTGTCCTAGATTAAAGTCTTTTTTGGAGTCAAAACTTTGTGTGAACAAATGATACAAACCAAGCACATGGCCCTCATTTTCCTTTGAAAAAAGAGGCATTATGCTGCCCACATGAATCATCAATTTGCCTTGTTCAAAGTTCATCAAAACTTGGAGTCATATCATCTACTATGGCATATTTATGTTGCCCAATTGAGTTTAGACTTCTACCAAACATTGTTTAAGTCCATTTATAAATTAAATTCAAAATCGGACTTTCATAAGTTCATAGGGTTGATGTGTTAAGTGGGTTCACCATTTGCACTAAACTTGAGGGAACTTAGGCTCAATTTCCAATTTGGTTTGAAATTCATTTAAGACTCATAATCATTATCATCACTTGATAGACTTAATTCATTTTACGCTAAACACTTACACTTTGAGTCTATGCACCAAACATTTTTTTGTTACCATCCTATTTCCATTAAGATCATTTGAATACAATATTTTTTGCCTCAGAGATATTATCAAAACTCTAAAGGTATGTACATCATTTGAATTAAAAAGGTAGTGTTACACTACCAAATTTGTGAGAAACCATCTTTGCCTTAGAGAGTTTTTGAAACAAACATTGTGTCACATCTTTTGAGTAGTCTAGCATTGTTACACTACCTAAAACATTTCAAACATTGTTTCATAGACCCTCTTTCATAGAGTTCAAGTTTGTGCACATTTTTAAAGCCAATATAAGTATACCTTTGTGAATATTTGTCTAGCATAGTTCTACCATTCACATTTTTTTAGCCTATTTGTCAAAAAAACTAAGTTTTGTATTATTATTTTTGATAAAACAAACTATCTCTAAAGTGCCTTTTGTTTCACACCTTATACCTATTTGATTGATATCATGTCCAAAAGTCAAATGCCTTATTTTTTTTATAATTTTTTCAAATCCATTATATTAAAATATCATCTATTTCAAAGTCTAGATTTTGATGTTGTTTGGCCAAGAGTCCTAGCACATGCCTTGTTTGAGCCTAGATTTTGATGTTGTGTTCGGCGAAAAGACCTAGAAATGATTTATTTCCTATATTAGACTAATTTGAAACACTTCAACCTTATATTTTGGCATTTTTATTTTTTGTCCATTTACTTAATCTTTTTTATATAATATGTGTAACGTTAGATACTTAATGTTAGCTTGTTTTATCACAAATCATTGCATAAAACTTTCCATATTTTTGATGAATCTAGACTAATTTTAAACATCATCTTGTAGACATTGTCTTTTTAGAGTTTATGTAACTCTCTTCCCTTTCTATTAAAAAAATATTCACTATGGATCCCAACATGTATTCCTACACTTGTAGTGGACTCATGTACAATCTAGGGATTAATAATGTGGTTGTGCAAGAAGAAATAGTGCAAGACCCATATGTAGATAATATTTCTTATGAGATGGATCCTTATCCCTCTTATAATACTCAAATAGGGGCACAAAACCAAGATCCATTGGCTAAATATTTGGTTAATATACCACCATATTCAAAATAAGACCAAGAACAAACCACACAATACCTAGCTATGATACCCACAATTAAAGAACCAGTTCCTCGACAATCATACTCTATTGATACACCCTCCACATATGATATTTTTTTGTTTGAGCATCATTTAATGGAGAAAAAAGATGAGATTTTGGTTAGAGCCATAGAAGTAGGGGCTAAATTTCTAACGGACTTCTCTCATGAAATTTTACCAAGCCTAGTAAGAATGCCTCACAATATATTGTATAGTCAACATGCATCTTCTAATAATCCTTTAACTCTAGTCTAAACAACGTATCAAGACTCTAATATTCCTAAAAAAGGAAATAACCTCATGGAATACCACTTTAACCAAATACAGAGAGCATATCAAACCTACCTAAATCTAGTGCATAATTTCAATCAGATGTCCATGGTGAGTAAACATCTTATTGACCTATTTCTTTCAATAAGAGTTTTGATAGAGTTAACTAGTCAAGATAATCAGAGTTTAAACCCATTCATGTAAATCACTTTGATAGACAAATTTTTTCATATGCCTATTATTGAAGAAGTGTCTTTTGCTTCTACACATAATAATGAGCAAAACACAATGGACAATGTGCAAGCAACATCCAATCCAAATCAAAGTGGTACTAATACACAAACAACTATTCAAAAACATATGCCTTCAGTTAATACCATGAGTGGCTCTACAAACCTAGGAATGGGAGCTTTTACACCCCAACCTAAACTAGCTACTTTATCAAGTGCAAAACCAACAGGATCAGGTGGTCAACCAGTAAACAATGTCATGCCTTAATAATAAAATGTGTCAAATCCTTTTCCTCCTCAATAGGTGATGAGTATCATTACAAAACAATAGGCATAAATGAATATACCAACATAGTAGAGGCCAAACACATTACCACCTTAACAAGGGGAAACTAATGTTCTACCTCATCAGGTAGTAGCAAATGTACCTTCTTCTTTGCATACCAATATGACAATTCAAAACCAAATGATGTTTAATCAATAGTGTATTCATGTTGTTTAGTGATAGGTGCCAAATCTCCAACATGCATCCACTTTTGAACTAGGATTCATGTAATAAGGGGGTTCTAATGTCTCTCAAATACATGCTACACAATAATTGCCATTTATGCAGAGCATACCACAAGTTTAGAGACAGGGTCTTGGCTCACAAGTTCCCACTCAATAACAAGGTTTGAGTAGTCAGCAATAGGTCCCTATTCAACCATAATAGGAAAAATATTATTATATCTCTCCATTTTAACCTAAAAATTCTCCAAGTCAAACCTTCATCTCCAACCCAAACCAGAATATCGCACAACCAAATGTGTAATTTTAACAAGTACATCCTAATCTATGTATGCATATTCTTGGTTCATTTTCCAACCAATCCAATGTATACCAAATACCCCCATCATACCCTGGTCAAAGTACTTCAATTGTGACCACCCAACCATCTACCTAGGCCAATATTCCCATAAGTTTCTTAGAGCAAGATTTACAACAAATGAAGGATGCAATCACTACCATCCAAGCAGGGAAACATATTAAAAATTTTAAGTTGGATGATGTGTGTTCCTATCCTTTCAATATGGAGTAATTATAGGTTCTATTCCTCTAGGATATGAGCCACCAACATTTGATAAATATAAGGGTAAATGTGACCCCAAAGCCCATTTAACTAAGTTCTTTGTCACATGCCAGCTAATGGCATATAGCGATATATACCTTTTGTTGTTGTTTTCAAGGAGCTTAGCTAGACAAGCTTTGGAGTGGTTCTTGAAGTTACCTAAGAATTTAATAACTAATTTTGATGATCTTTTAGATAAGTTTGTGCAACACTTTTCCTATAATCGTGAACATGAGATTTTATTGGTCGACTTGACACAAGCAAAGCAAAAAGATGGTGAGGGTTTCATAAGCTATCTACAATGATGGAAAGCACTTGCAAGCTGATTCACTCATAGTTTACCAAATAAATAATTAGCCACTATAATCACTAAAAACTTACATAGTGATATATCCTATTATCTAGAACTACAGTGTGCACATACCTTTAAATAAATCATCAACAAAGGTTTGTTGATCAAGTGAGTGCTCATTAATAAAGGAGTCATCAAGCTTAATTCAACTAATTAGAACCAAGGTACCAATCAAGGAATTAGCCAAAACCAACATCTAATCTAAGAACAAGCATCACAATTAGTATAGGCCAATAACCAAGATAGACCAAAGCAATTCAATCACAATAGGAATGTTGTGGGAAATGGAGTAACCAAGTCATGTCATGTTCAAATGGTGCAAACATCAACTGCTCAACCTGCACCACCTTTTTAGCTTACTCCTACCTAATAACATCTTCAACCAATGTTGCAAGCACAATAACCAAACCTATGCAATAAATCATATAACCCTTACCATTACAAAACCCTCCTCTAAGGAGAATTGTGCCTACGCATCATGTTTGTAGTGACTTTGGAGAGCATATTGATTTTATATTTTGCAAACTTACTACTACTAATTTTATTAGTTGGCCTATACCAAAGCATTATCCTCAAGGCATCCCTTATCTTGATTGGTACCATGAAAATGAATTCTTTTAGTATCATCAAGTCAAAGGTCATAATTTACAAAGATGTGTACAAATCAAGCCTCTAATTAAAAATATGCTAGAGAATGGGGAGATCATATTGGATGTTGGTGCTTCCACCTCTAATCAAACACTTAGCATATATCAAAACCCTTTCCTATAGCATAACCAACAACAATAATGACAACAATAATAACAAGTAGTGCAACAACAAAATCAATAGTATCAAAATCAAAGGTAAAACAAGTAGAACCAACAACATCAAAATAATGGATAAAACTAAGGTTAGAATCATAAAAACCAACAAACCTACCATGTATTTGCACATGACTACAACAGGGTTGTAGGTCATATTAGAGGGGGTAGCATTAATACCATCTCCATTAATCTTAAACTCAACACCAATCAATCTAGACCATTGCTAAACAATGTCACTCAGCCAAATTACATGGATAATACTTCTTTGACCTGGGATCGCATGTAGGCAAACCAAAAAACCAATATTTCCAATTTTGGACCTTAAAATGATAACTCATACTTGCCCTATGACCACATACAAGTGCACCGACAATTGAGACTTGTCTTATCTAGTCCCAGACCATTACCACCATTTATTAGCAACCATGGTCCTGTACTTAATCCCAATTATGTAATCACAACTCAGAGGTCATGGATTACCATCCCAAACCCATAACCATTTGCCACTTTTCCCATTATCTAACCAGACATTCAACCTTAGAATAAGCCATTTACCACTAACCCAGAAAAGAGGTTTGATATTGTAGAACAATTACAGAAGACACTAGCCCAAATCTCTATTTTATATTTATTGCAAATGTTGACAATCCATAAGAATATTTTGAATGAGTTCTTAATCCAATCCACTATTGCTAGTGACATATCCTCTGATAAATTTTAAGATTTGGTTGGACATCTAGCTCCCTCCCAACAAGTCACATTCAACCAAAGTGATATGTCTTCTTTTGGCCTGCTCCATAATAATCCATTATACATAGAAGTTTATATAAACTGGCATAAGGTGAAACATGTCCTTATCGATAATGGATTAGGACTCAACATAGTGTCTCTAAATCTCATCAAGATTCTTGGGTACACAATGGAAGATCTTTGACCATAAATGATAACTATCAAAGCCTGCGATAATCAGGAGAGAGAATCATAAGGCACCATTAGCTTATTAGTTAGTATTGGGTCATTGACCCATGATACACTTTGTTATTTGCTTGATCTTGAGTTGTCATATAATATGCTTCTAGGTAGGCCTTAGCTACATGAGATTCATGTAGTCCCATCAATGTTGCACCAATGTATTAATTTCTCTCACTTAGGGATGGAAGTAAATATTCTAGGAGATTTACACCCATATGAACACTGCAAACATCTCAAGGCTGAGTTTTAAAGCTACAATTACCATTATGGCATGAATCCAAGTTCCAAGTAGGATAAAGGAAGTCCATACTTATTTATTCTCCAAAAGACAATTGTATAGATCCTAATACCCTAGATTCCCTTTTTGACATGTTACCTCCTGAAACTTCTGATCATTACACCATTTTAGTTAATGGCCCAAGAGAATATTTAGCATGTGATACCTTTCATATTTCTAATCTTCCTTAGAATTCCAATACCTTTAGAATACCTAAATTTACCCCACACATGCATTGGAAACAAAAAAGTAAAGATAAACTTCATAATCTAGGACCAGTCATGTTCATACCAGCATCTGACCTAGTACCAGACCCTCTTGAGGGAGATGAATCGTGGTTATACAATGAAAACCAAATTGATTGTTATAAGACTGTAAAGTATCTTATTCTTGATAAGATCATGGAAAATCAAGACTATGAAGGAAGAGGCCTCAAACCTAATCAACAAGGAACACTTGAGCCAATTTCCATGACTAAATACAAAAGACCCTATGGACTTGGATTTAAACCACCTAGGGGTGACCCCACATTTCTTATTTTAGTTTCATCATTGATGACTAGTAATAATAATGTTGATAGTGAAATAGAGTCTGATCATAGCCTTATCTTTGATGACCTAGTTGAGACTAACATGTTTGATAATAATGCCATATGTATCTTTAGCCCAATCATTTGTAATAACCCATTGCCATTATACTATCCTCAACTAATAGATTTGGACCAATAAGAATCTAGTTTACCAATTGATGAGTTTTAAAATGATGAGGAATTATGTGATTTTCTAAGCTTTAGAGATAATGTTCCATTGGGAGATCATAAATCAGGGTTCTTAATCACATTAGATCTTGAAGCCTATTTTGGAGAGCAGGTGAACACCCTTAGCCAAAAACAAATAAATAAAACATTGAGGTCCCAAAGTGAAAACCTCTTTGAGGTACTTTCTAACTAGGGTAAAAGTAAAAAAAAAAGGCTAGTCTAATGGTGAAAACCTATTTTAGGTGCCATTATATGGGGGCGTTCATTCTTCTTTGAATTTAGACCAGGAAACTGCCAACAATGAACTTGCATATGGATCTGAGTTTAGTTTTGAGTAACAACAAGTGTTTGATCAAATTCTTCAACAATTTTTAACTATTTTTGTCATAGGGCTAGATCTCCCATTAGGGGACTCAGATTCATCATGCCTAGGAGAATTTGAAGATCCAATCCTAATAGAGGACTCTGATATAGCCAAATAGTTTAAGTCTTAGCCTACTATCCTAGAAGATGGTTCAACCCTTCTAGTCAAGGATACAATAGTGGTAAACATTAGGACTCTATCAAACCTAAAACAAATAAAATTAGGCACATCCCTCACTAAGGAGGAATGTGAAGTCTTTACAACTCTATTGAGAGAATTTATAGATATCTTTGTATGGACTTATTTTGGCATGCCAATATTGGACCCC
Organism: Torreya grandis; assembly: GCA_037957365.1. Classification (NCBI taxonomy): domain Eukaryota; kingdom Viridiplantae; phylum Streptophyta; class Pinopsida; order Cupressales; family Taxaceae; genus Torreya; species Torreya grandis. The sequence goes on from JARHVA010000135.1 coordinate 1,906,354, forward strand.
ACCTTGGTTTTACATCACCTTGTGGTAAATCGTGATGCCAAACTGGTTAATAAAAAGTTATGCGAGATGGATCCTTGCATTCCTATTTTAGTAAAGAAAGAGTTAGAAAAACTCTTAGACGTAAGATGTATTCGATCCATTGACTTCTTAGAATGGATATCTAATGTTGTACCTATTAGAAAAAATCCTAAAGGAATTAGAATTTGTATTGATTTTTGAGACATAAACAAAGCTTGCCCTAAGGATGACTTTCTATTTCCTAATATTAACATGATCATCAACTCCATGGTGGGTCATGAGATGTTTTCACTCATGGATGGATTTTTAGGATATAACCAAATTAGAATAACACCAGAAGATCAACACAAGATAACATTCACCACTCCATGGGGAACATTCTATTATCAGGTAATACTATTTGTTCTTAATAATTCTAGAGTTACATATCAAAGAGCCATGACCATCATATTCCATGATATGATGCAAGATATTGTTGAATACTACATTGATGACATATTAGGCAAATCAAAAATTAAGGCTAACCATCTAGAAATGCTACATAGAATATTTAAAATAATGCATGAGTACAAAGTTTGACTGAATCTAAATAAATGTATATTTAGAGTAGCATCAGGTAAATTACTTGGCTTCATCATGTCTCGTAGAGGCATTGAATTTGATCCAGATAAAGTCTAAGCTATAATAGAGATGCCACCACTAACTAATTTGAAGTAGCTCTGGAGTTTGTAAGGCAAGATCTAGTCAATCATATATTTCATATCTCAGTTAGAAGACAAGTTTCAACCATTTACACATCTTCTAAAGAAGGGAGTTTCATTCCACTGGGATAAGCACTACCAAATAGCTTTTCAATAGCTAAAATATTACCTAGAAAATCTACCTATTTTGTCACCCCCTATGTTAGGAAAACCATTTTTGTTGTACCTATCAACTATAGATAGTGCCTTCGGGGGCACTTATATCTCAAAATGATGACAATGGAAAAGAGCATGCAATATACTACTTATTCCATACATTGGTCATGTATGAACATAACTATCTACCTATTGAAAAATCCTACCTAGCCATGTATTCATAGCTTAGAAACTATGACACTACATGTTGAACAATAAGACCATGGTCATTTCAAAATTAGATCCACTTAAGTTTATACTATCTAAAACAACGTTACAAGTCTGCATGGCCAAATGGATCATGCTTCTAAGTGAGTTTGACATTAAATACGTCAATAAAAAAGCTATTAATGTGAAATTCCTTGTAGATCAACTTGTTAAAGCACCCCTTGCAGACATAGAGCTAGTCACATTCTAATTTCTTGATGAATCCATAATGACCATCATTTATATACCTCTTAAAGAGTAGCATTGAAAGCTATTATGGATCATTTATTGCACATGGATTAGGGGTAGGCCTCTTATTTATTACACCATAGGGGGATATAATTCCTAAGCCTTTCAAAATTAGTTTTCTTTATACAAACAACATGGTTGAGTATGAAACAATTGTTGTAGGACTTTGATAAGTAGTACAGTGGAACATATCTCATCTCAAGGTTTATGGTGATTCTCAATTAATCATCAATCAAGTCACATACTATTTTTAAACTAAAGATGAAAATTTGGTTCCTTACAAAGCTATGGTTGACACTCTAAAACAAACAATTATAGATATCTAATTTGAGCATATACCAGGGGCTAGTATTAGAACTACAGATGCCATGGCTACCATCGACTCTCTGATTTGAAAAATAAATAAAGCTATAGAGTATCAATTACTTATCGAGAATTTAGTTTCACCAACTCATGAACCTTCAACTATTAGAATGATTTATGATATTGTTGGTCCTAATTCTATCTAGTATTCAAACCTTTATAATTATCTTCATGACCAAGTTATACCACCTGGCCAATCCTAAAAATAAACCAAATCTTTTAACCATCACTCTACTTATTATACTCTACTTGGATCAACCCTTTACCATCATAGTTTTGATAGAAATATGCTTCATTTTTTAAATTGAATAGAATCTACACTAGCGTTACAGGAAGTTCATGAAGGAGTATGTGGAGCCCACACTAGTGAGGTTGTCATGTCTAAAAATCTATTACATACTGGTTATTATTGGCCCATAATGGATGTAGATGCATCTACATATATAAAGAAGGTGACAAATATCAACAACATGCCAATTTGATTCATACCCTAGCAAAGACTCTGAAACCAATGTTGACACCATGGCCATTTGCTACATGGGGCTTTAAACTCATTAATAAGATCAATCTCACCTCATATAATGGCCATAAACATATCCTTACCACCACTAAATATTTCACTAAGTGGATTTAACCTATACCCCTCACTTACGTTATTGGAAATCAAATTTCCAAGTTCATCTTCAACCATCTCATTTTTTTCTATGGTATCCCCTCTAACATTATATTTGATAATAGATGATCCTTCAAGAATAAGGATGTTAAAAAGCTATGTGTTGAATACAACATCACACAACATTTTTCTATGACATATTACCCTCAAGGTAATGGCTAGGCTAAAGCATCAAACAAAACCATTGTCAATAGTATCAAAAAGATTGTTAATGATGTTGATCATGATTGGCACCTTCAGATATTCTACACCCTTTGGGCCTACCATACCAATCATCATACACCCATAGGTGCCACTCCATATTCCCTTATTTATGGTACAGAAGCCATCTTTCCCATTTAGGTTGAGTTACCATCTTTACGCATATCTTTCAATCATGTCTTTGATGATCATGACTATCAAGTAGCTTGCTCAAAAGATCTAAACCTACTTGATGAAAAATGCACAATTACACTCAACAATCTTTAGACATATCATAACCATCTCAAAGGCCACTATAATTAGTGCATCAAGTATATAACATTTTAACTTGGTGATCTTGTTCTTAAAGAAAACCAAAAGAATACCACAGTCAAGAAGAATCATAAAGGTAAATTCAAACCAAATTGGATAGGGCCTTTCATCATTAGTACAAATTTAGGAGCAAGAGCATATAGGTTCACCACACCAGATGGAGATAAACTTGATGAGTCAATGAACATTATACACCTCAAGCAATACTATGCTTGAGTGAATTGTGTATTGTCTATAAAGACCACTTCAAGTTATATCATTTTGTTAATCTTCTTTATATAATACCTTTCTTACTGACTTATCATTCTACCAACCTATCACTTTTCATATCACATATCATACCTTTCCCCATCAACCAAGTTTTTTTTTCTCTCCCTAGTTGGCCTTATGACCTTGGTTCCATTCTATTTGGTCCCATCACCACTTTCAACAAGAGCATTTAGATTTGGTTTTAGTAGTTATTTCATGCATTCTAGATAGAGGCAGTATTTTGGAGTAGTAGTATGATAGACATTTGGTAGTTGCATCCTTCATTTTTTGTTTCATTCTCTCTCATTATCTTGATCCTAATTATAATCACCTATGGTAAAATTAGTCTCAATGACTTATGCTATTGTATCCTAGTTATAACCTCTTATATGCAAATTAGAGGCAACACTTGTTTATTGTGCCTTAACCATACCAATTATCCATTCTCTATGCCGTACTATGCCTTTATACTAATTGTGCCTATTTTGTTTGACTTGACTGCTACATTAGTTAGATTCTTTTGTTATAAGTCAGAACTATAGTGACTGAAGGTCCTACTCTAGGACTATGTAGGCAGTGATTGATACTTTTTGAGGTCAGCTTAGACACCCTTTCTAGCCATGTTGTCACTATTTTATGAGTAACCTAAGTAATGTTCTTGCCATTTTACAAGCAACTTAAATAATTCTCTCACCATTTTTTGAGTAACCTAAGTAACACTCTCATCATTTTGTGAGCTTTAACCCTTTAGTGTATTGTCATTCTTGATCGAGTTGAAATACTCTAAAATTTCCAAAAACATTTGTAAAATCATTCAAGAAAGCCAAAATATTGACCACTTCTTTGCCTTAAGGATTCTGGGAACCCTTACTAAGTCCTACGAAAATCACTTGTTCCTTAGTTTCCCCATTCTTTTTAGCCTTTTATCCCATGAACTTGCCATTTTGTAAGACCACTCATATTCTTCTATTAAATTAATTATGTTATTTTCATTAGTTATCATCTTCTTCCCATTTCTTGGGAGAACTACATTTACCCTGAAGTTTTTGTTGGATATTACATCCATGGAACTATGTAGGTAGTTTCCACTTTCCTAGTGCATATAGAGATAGCTCAGCCACCCCCTTCCTTTTCTTCTATTCCCCCATTCTGTTAGTTTGTTAAGTTGTCACCTATTTTTTTCAAAGGGCAATGTTCGTATGGCTTAAATTTAAATTGTTTATTTCTTTGTTGTTTTGTTTGTGTGCCTATTTATTTATTTTTAGTACTTATACCTTGATTTATTATGTGTGTGTTCATTAGGTGATTCCTTGCCTACACTTACACTTGAATCCATCCATATTCATGTGTTTACATTGTCATCATGGTTTTTACCATTGGTACATTGTTTTTCTATTGAGTATTAGATTTCAAGAGTCAGTCCTTGTGCATATTTTACCCAAGTCCTCATGATGTTATACCATGATTCCTATCGACATGTGTTACAACACACCTCAACTTCAAGAAGTCTATTCAACAATGGCAGCATTGACATCTCTTCAGCACTAACATCCTGATTCAATCCCAATCATATCCTAAATAGAGTAATTAACCACGAAAGAATTTTAACCTTTATTTAGTTTAGATGAACATCTCCCTACTAACAGGTTATCCTAATTCATATTTATCCTCTATATTAGATTATCATCATCATTAGCCAAATCAATCATGTTTTTCATAATCGGGGTCCAATAATTATAACCACCTATGGGTAAATCATTATACACCATCCCACCTATATTCTTCAATGATTATAACTACCTTTGGGCAAATCATTGGTGTTTTCACCAAATTTACTTTGTTTTTCCCAAACAAGGGCATGTTGTTATCTTGTTTGTCTATCCTAACTAGGGTAGCTTCATCTTCTCAATGATTATAACCGCCTTTGGTCAAATCATTGTGTTATCATACCACATTGCCACTATTAGGGTATAATGCTTACAACCACCTTTGGGCAAACCATTATACACCATCCCACTTGCATTCTCAATGATTTTGACTACTTTTTCGAACTCATTGTGTCTTTGCCCCATCATTTTCCTTTCTTTGGTCCCCTCATTTTGCTTCTTTCTTTTCAAGGGACTATTTACCGATCTTTTCTTATGCTAACCATTCCCTCAAGGGGGAATAATACATTCCATGAATTACCATTGAAGTTGTAAGCATATAGGACATTTTCATTTTTTAAGAAGATGTTACTATGCTTATAGCCTACAATGCCTTCCAAAATAGGGGCAAACTATAGACACCTAAAACTGGCCATCGATAACCTCCAACCAGTCTTTTGACCAATTTCCATTAAAATGCACAATTTGGCCTAAAAACACTCAAATACATTAAAAGATTTGAAATTGATATATTCAAGTGTCGATTTTAGCTAGGGTATCATTGAATGAGGCAATACATTTTATGGGCCAGCTAACTTTGATTAGATAATCTCAAGTTAAAATGCTAATTTTGTACCTAGGTACTTTGGATTACTCTTTTCTATCAAATATCTTGCATGAGACACATGCCTTTGTTATTTTATGTTAACATCCTAAATGGTATAACAGATCCAATGCATCTAACATCGACTTCCAATTCCAATCCAATCAAATTTTGGGCCAATAAGAAGACATTCTGACCAATTTGAGTAATTTGTACATAGAGAGCCAAGGTTTGCATCAAAGTGCTTAATCATGCTTAAGAGCTAATTAAACCAAATCATAAGCCTAATTAAGAATTCCATGAAACTTGTTGAATAATTTATTTTTGGAAATGAATATTGAATATCTACATCATCAGGTGACATCATTTCTTGGGAAGGCATCCCTAGGCCATAAATGCTTAAAATATCAAGGTTAACCCCTCTCATGCCTCATTAACACCCTCCATGCATAATTAATGCCTCTTTATCCAAAATATTGATGAAACTATTTATGAATTTTAATTACATAATTGAATTAGTCCTTAGCCATATATCTCCAGGTTTAAGTTGATTCTGACCATTTTGCAAAGTCCATAAATAGGAGGCCTTTCCTATTGAATTTTAAGTTGTTTTATGCCAAACTTATAATGCCCAAATGTATTCAAAAATCATTTCATCTCAGTGTTATAATGTACAAATATTGATCCAAGAAAATCCAAGCCAAATCCACACATGGTGCCAACGAGAGATGGAGGTAGCCACACTTCATTGATGCGGACTTCATGAGCACAAACTGAGTAAGCCACTACAACAAGCATTTTGGAGCATCCAAGAAAGGTGAAGGAAGGTATTTATTTCATGTTTTAGTTGTGTTTTATTTTATTTTTTTGTTAACTAAGATCCTCTTTTTATATAGGCTTAGGATGTTATTTTAGTTTATTTTTGATTGATTTGGTTTATTCACTAACATAATACTAATCTCCCCTTATTACAATCCTAGTTCAAAGCTATGAGGTGTTCATGACTACATATTTTATCAAAACATGGTGTTATGAGACTAAACATGGAGAGAGATGATAATATGGCCTTGAGACTTGTGGGACAACATATTCCAACTACATGAGACCTCTATAATAAACCAACATTTTGCAAATAAGAAGAACATTGATTGAGATTACACATTGTGATAACTTCCTTTTAATATGGACTAAATTGCCCATAAAAACACCATGAAACATGAAAATAAGTATGGATACCATGTGATAAGGTATAAAATATCCTCTAGATTCAACATCACCAATTAGTTCATACAGATTTGACCAAAACAGAGCAAAACCTATAGGGTGCATGAAATAACAAGTAGAAAAACATAGTCAGCTTGTAAAAGATAATTCATAAAGCATATTTGATCAATCCTTTCACCATTTTTATGTAAATTAATATATATAATTTTAATATCACCTCCCAAAAGCATTTACCTTGAAACCTCTTGAGCTATATGTACTAATTACAAACCCAAAGGTCACTTCTGTATGTCTAGGAAAGAAAATAAGGAGCAGAATGGTTTTAGCTCAAAAATGGAACTTAAAGAGCATGAAAATAATTTATATGATTTTTATGAAGATTAATATTCCCTCCATGATCTTATCCCATGTGTGACATTCCCCCATGGGTTCTATAAGTGCCAAATATTCCCTTTTTCAGTTGGTTTCTTGAGTTTTAGTTAAACAACCTGCAAGATTCTGATGTAACTAACATCCTTAATAGTGAATATGACATATATTATGTTTGAAGGTAAAAAATACACCTAGGCACCTTGGGAACCATGCCACTTGCATTTATGACCCTTAAAATCCCACTAAATGACTCAAAATGACAAATAAACCTATTAGACCATGACTAAGACTAAATATGAATTAGATAACATCAAATGAACTATAATATGGCCTATGAAAAATATTTATACCCTTAAACATCTAAAAACCCAAGTTTTTTACCTATGGGGATCCAAATTTGATCGAAAAATCAAATTTAGTCAGCACTTGCATTATAGACCCTTCAAGCATTCAAACTATAGATATAACCAAAAAAATTCACACACATAAAATTCATGAGGTGTATAGTGTGAATCATTCCTCTCTTTTTATTTTGAACAACTATTGGCACCACAATATCTACTACACTCAATGGTGAACACCTTGTATGTGTTATAATAACTTCTTCGATTTATCTACTTACTTTTCCTATGCACACGAGTCCATGCCAGGTGGTGGCTAGTAGGATATGTCTATGGGTGTGGTTAGTTAGAACCCAAGACATGTTTATAATGGAATATTCCCTATATATATATATGAAGATTTTATTATAGGCATGTTTGAAATAAATAAAATTATTATCCCAAGTATGTAAATGTAAGTTGTACACACATAGTAGATGAATAAGTGTGTAACTAACAACTTCATTTTTTCCATCTATCTGGGGATGAAATGTTATGGACAAGTTCAATTTTGTATCCATCATGTCCCACAATGCTTTATCGAAGTAGCTAAAAAATTGTGGGTCCTGATTAGACATAATAGATACATTCCAAAATGAACCCAAATAATGTGAAAGAATAAGTGTGTAGTTCCTTATGTGTTGATGTTATTTTTGAAATAAATTGTGATGGCCATCTTAGAAAACCTATCCACTATAATTAACAAATAATCATTATGGTTTTTTTTCATAATTAATCTAGTCATGAAATTCATGTTGATAGAATCCCATGGCCTAGATGGAACTAATATAAGTGTAAAGTCCCAACTTGTTATTTTGGGCTTGGAGCTAAAACAATAAATGCAATAATTGATGTGTCACTCAATGTTTGTGTGTATGTGAGGAAATTAATAGTGTTGTTGAAGTGTTACCAATGTATTCATAATGCTGCAATGTCCTTTTGTATTAGCATAATGTGCCTCTCAGATGAGCCTTAATTAAGGAATATGACACATGGATGTTGAGTGAGGAGATCATAGCGTAGTGCAAAAGAAATATGTAGTATGTTACATGACATTATAGTAATAATTATATGTATAGTGAGGTTACATAATTAGCATGCAATGCTACAATGTCATGTGTATGGTTCTAAGTACAATAGATGTTGTTTGACACAAGATGGTTGCATGGTAGACTGGAAGATGATGCACCAAGGTAAGAAGATACCACATTATTTAAGCATGGAGTGAGATGTTGGAAGCTCAATGAATTCAAATTCCTTTTGATGAGTGTATAGACCTACATAAAATGTATATATGGATTGATATATTGAAGAGTGTATCACATTTCCAACACTAGCCTTTCCACTAAGAAACTAGTCATTAAAGACCCAATTTATACATCATAATGTTATGCCTGAGATCTTAAATGTGCAATATGGAGAGCATACTATAGGTAATAATTTTATACTTCTTCTACATTGTGGTACATGGATTCCAATCTCACAAATAAATAAGATCCCAAATAATATGAATGCCTTTCTTGAAGAGGCCAAGATATTAAATACATGTCTAGTTTCTATAAGCAGAAAGATGTTATTGGTAATGATGAGAGACTTCCAAATATTGTGGTCATTAAAAGAGAGGCCTAATCTAAACCCATCCCCAATCTACATGAGAAATATTTTGGAAAACTTAAAGGATTTCCAAATGTTTTTAGGAAGAAATGAGTTTTCAATCTTAACTTGAATAGTGGTATTAAGAAGAGTGCGGAAACTAAAACCCTTTTATGCATTTTTCCATACAATGATTTTGTAGAGATACAATGTCTAAGGAGAAATTTTCATGACTCTAATCCCTTAATATCTCAAATAATCCAACTAAAACACAAATTGATGTACTCTATTTGTGGACATCAATAATTGGCATACCTCTTATTTCTTGAGGAAATAAAACATATGTCCTAAGCAAATCCATGGAATCTACATGTCTATTTGGTATTAACCAATAAAAAGTCTCAAAATAACTTGGAAGGTTTTTTATAAGTTTCCTTATATGGATCCCAATAGGAGTAATAATATAAATGAGAAGTTACAAGAATATTTGTGCAATTATGAAACTTACCAAAAAAAACAAAGGCTTGGTAATCTTGTACATAAATTTCTTCTCAACTATTTGAAGTGCATACTACCAAATGGAAGACAAAAGGATTTAAAAGGAAAAAGTAATGGCTAGGAATTAAAATATTTCCCCTTTTTCAATAAACTTCTAATTAAAACTCTAAACAAAATTAAGTATAGGCATCATACTCTATTGATAACATCACATTGAGTTTTGGTCTATTATAGATTTGGTCCTAAGGGTTTACGAAAGGTGTCAATATATGTTAGAGCTTCATATAATGAAGGTTTACTATTTTCCAAGGTGACAGAAGAAGTCATTAGTAAAATGACCATTAATAATTTTACTTGTCCTATTAAGGAGAGTAATTCACCTAAAAAGATTTTAATTGGCTATGCAGGATAAAAGATAGTTAAAGTCCTTTGCAACCATAACATATAAAGAAGTATCAAGAGGGAAACCATGTCTCATCAAGATAAATAGACCAAACCTCTTAGATTTCTGACCATTTAAAATGAAACTATTTGAAACTTCTACAAAAATGGTTTGAATGTTTGATAAAAATAACTCCCCAAACCCTAATGGTTTTAATATGGCTAGGATAAGTGGCCATATTATATGGTCATAATTTTTCTTAAAATCTAGCTTGAGAAACAAAATACACTGTCTAGAGACTTGAACCCACTCAATTCACTTCCAAACAACTATAATGTTTTCAATAATGTATATACCTTTGATGAGATGTGTTTGCTCACGTCTAATAATTTTAAGAAGAATGTGTCACAGACGGAGTGTAATAACTTTAACATAAATCTTATTAAAAAAACTTAACAATATGATTGGACTTCAATTGATAATGTGTTCCTAATACACTCATTTAAGTATAAACATAAGCTTGTCCCAGAAAATAATGTTTCAAAAAAAAATTAATGGCTTTGATATGCTTTCTCCCTTGCTTAGCCCACAAGGATTTAAATTTTTTTTCAAAAATATGTGTTCAATTTTGAGATAAAACCAAATAATAAGTTTCTTTTCTCTTTAGTATTTTCAATTTATTTTTGATACATTTAATTCTAGGATTGATGAGCCCACTCGATTTGGAACACAAGGGTTCTAGTCCCTTTACCTCCACTTTGCCAAACTGTCAATTATATGTCCCTCCTTTTAGGTAGCCTAATCGTTAGTGAAATTTAAACTTGGGATGTCATTCTAAAAATACATCCACTCAAACCCTTAAAAAATAATGCATCATAGATGGAGCATATTATCTTTAACAGAGATATTATAGGAAACACTTAACAATATGATTGGCCTCCATCCAGGAATACATTCCTAATCCACTCATTTAAGAATAAAAATAAGCTTGACGCAATAAATAATGTTTCTTAAAGAAAATTTAATGGATTGATATGCTTTCTCGCTTGTTTAGCCCACAAGGATGTAAAAATTTCCTTGGAAAATCTCCCTTCAACCTGGAGATAAAAATTGACAACCACAAGTCTCTTGTCTCTTTAATATTTCCAAATTATTTTTGATACATTTAATTTTAGGATTGGCTTGTGCACACTCAATTTGGAGCACATGCAGGAGTTCCAGTCCCTGTATGTCTACTTTATCAAAATTTTAATTTTATGTCTTTCATTATAAGTAGCCTAATCATTAATGAAATTTAAAATTGAGACGTTAATCTACAAATGCATCCACTCTAACCATTACACAACAATCCCAAAGACTAATATTTCCAATTTATTATCCAAAATATTTTTTTAATTTTCCATTTATGTACTAAAATATAAATATGAATCATTTATATTAAAATCAATACCAACTGAGATGCATCCCAACTGTCATCATTATTCCTTCAAACTTTTTCTTCTTTCAATGACATCCTGCCCATGTCACAATTAAAATGACTAATATTTCCAATTTGTTATCCAAACTATACTTATAATTTTCCATGTGTGCACTAAAATACAAATTTGAATCATATTATGTTGGAGTCAAATGACCTACGGTGCATCATCATTATTACTTCAAACATTTTCTTCCTTCACCAACATCCTGATGTGTCACTCACACCACAAATCATGTTACGTATCCTTCACCTACTGCATCAAACCTTGTTAGTGACTACCATTTCCATAGTTCCTCATAACCTATGTCTTTTCATTATTATTTCTATGTTTCTTATCTTCTTCATCGATCCAATCCTGCCAACAACATCCCAGCTTCCTTAAGAAATCTCCCTCAACTCAATTATATGGATCTCTCTACCAACCAACTATATGGGATTATTGTATCCTCATTTATCTAGCTTTCCTCCCTTGATATCTTCTATCCTGATGGCAATTCTTTCAATGAAAGTATTTCTTTTATGATGATGGAAATGCTTTCAATGAAAGCATTTGTTCTTCACCATTTCCATCTTCTATATATTACCTATCTTTTTTGTTAACCCATGATTAGTCAATTTCAAAAACTTTATTTCAAAACCTTACAAAAATATAGGAATTATCTCTATCTAATTGTATACTAAATATTAGCACAAGTTGGATTCTATCCTTCCAGTTATTTAGATTATAATTAGTATCGTGTCAAATTGATGGCCAAATTACACCCTAGATATCAACATAATTTTCACTTGACACATTGACACTAGTTAACAAAAACCCTTATGGAGAAATTCCCTCTTGTCTATGGCATACAAATTTTGACTTAAAAAGTGTAAATCTTTCATATAATTATCTATAAGGTAACATGCCATCAACATTACCTCCCTATCTAGTAGAATTTATTGACATGTCTAGAAACTCATTGAGTGGGCACTTGACTATTTGTTTCTCAATGACAATTTATTCAGTGGCAATATTCATCCAAACTTGGGTAGTATATCTTAGCTCAGGATATTAAATCTTGTAAACAATAATTTAACTAGAATCATCCCTATCAGCTTGTCTAATTTCTCATCTATTGCAGTTATTGGGCCCCCTTTTTAGAGCAAGTACATGGACCACACCAATTAGACAAATCTTAGGATGAGGCAATTATTAGATTATTCAATCCCCTTGTACATTTTGGAACCAATTAGAGGAGTCCTCATGGGTCTTGCACCAAGTTGGTAGGTAATTACATAGTGCTCAATTTCATAAAGACCCCACTACCAAGACTTAGCCATGACAGATTGAAAAACATGGATGTTAGAGAGTGGATCAGGTGAGATAGCGCCCTCTCAACAATAGATCAACATATGACATGCACTTGTTCACCTTGGATAGCATAGTGGACCTAATAGACTAGTAACAATTCAACACTTGGCATGTGCCCATCTGACCTAGCAGGAGGAAACCATTCACCTATAAAATAAGGCTAGTAGTTGAAGAGAAGAGTGTGTGATTAAGTGTAGTAGAGCTTTGGTGAAATAGGGAGTGATCTAGTAATGTTTCTTAGTATGCACATAGTAGCTTAGAAATTGTAATGTATGGTTTAAGCTCACATGTGAGCTACTGGGCATTAATAGAGTTAGGAAGAGCTTACGCTCTGTAATGGTATTAAAATTGTTGATAGATTACAAGTTAATCAATAATGCTATTGAAGGAATATGAAGTATTAATCCATATTTTATGATCTATGTGATGGTATGATTATAAGCTAGTTTCCTTTACACTTTGAGTGGGTTTACATAAGAGAGTGTACTATGGAGATTCAACTCTGGTCGCTAATGGCATCCTCATGTAATTTAACAACCTTGGCTCACCAATGAAGTGATTAAATGGAAGAACTAGATTATACCAAGGTTCTAAGACTCATGCCTAGAACATTACCTTAAGAATTAATCCTTGAGCCAAGCCATCCCCAAGACTTGTACAAGTACCCAAATAACTCCACTAGTTAATCCCATAGCTTGCACCCCTTAGAACCTAGTCCTTATAAGTATGGACTTGTACCCTAGGGCTTGGGATACTGAGAGGAATCACACTTATTGACCTCCCTATGAATAACCTATCACTATATGGCCATTGAAACACATTTGACTAATGACTAAGCTCCTTTGAACCTCAATTTATGCCATGATGTAACTAACCCAATGTAGGCTCAATCCCTTCACTGTAGTGCTTTAGGTGAGTGTAAAAGGCTTGTGCTTTATGTGAAATTGATGATAATGCCATTACATGATTAAATTTTGTGCATCATAGTTTACTACCTTTACACCTATCTCCACCAAGTTTAGAACTAACTTGGTTCAACGGCTAAGCACATGACCAAGTGCTGAAACCAACCTAGTGAACTTTTATACAACATTTTAATTCCATTGTTAGGTACATGTTAAATTTCATTATTAAAATGGCAAAATAAGACAAATGCTTCAAATATCACTTGAGAATATTAAGTGCTAGCTAGAGCAAGTGAAATATAGTATCATGTAGAACCAACCTACATGCAAAGGGTAATAGCTACAAAAATGGGTATAAGCCAACTTGTATGATGCCCTATATGAAGTGTTATTATATGAGCTACCTAAGCATGTGTACTGGTGGTTGGTCACTTACACTACTACTAAGAGGCAAAGCTATGATTAGTGCCTCAAGTGGATCATAGAGTGTGTATAGAGGTTAGAGAGCTTGGATGAAGTTTGGACATGCATTATGGAAAAGTGGTGGAGTGGCACATTGAATAGCTACATGTTAGAGTTTGTAGTGTCAATCATCTCATGCCTAGAAGAATTAGATTACGAGTTTCTTCATGAAGTAAGGGGCACATTCATAAGAGGGATCAATACTAAATTGAAGAAACTTCTAGTGGATTATGATATAAAAACCATAAAAATGGAAGGCTAAAGTCCTTGCACGTATGGAAAATCATAGAGGGTGAAAATGGGAAGTGTAGGTAAGTTGCAATGGAGGAAGAATAAAAAATGGACACCTAAGAGCCTCGAAGGCTGAATTATAGTAAGTGAATGTGTAGGATGATGGAAAATATAGAAGTGTTGAGAGGACCCGTAGTGAGTGGGAAGGGCATGGGGAAATATCCCTTGACTGTAGCAATACAAAGAGAGTAGAGGAAGAAAGAAACTAGACTCAGTAGTGGGGTGTAAGATGTGGTAGATTCCTAAAATATGTGGTGCTCAAGAATGTGCTGGAATCACCTACCCCCTTTGAACCTAAAGTGAAAGCTCATGCATTGGATTCTCCATCCAAAAAAAGAATAACAGTAACTAAACTTGTTATTGACATAGACTTTGATAAGGTCCAAAATTTGGATTGAGAATTTGTGATTGAACAAGTAATTCCTTACAAGGAATTGAGAAATGGTATGATAAATATAGAAATCACCAACTAAAGAGAATTTAACATAGGCATAAGCATTCTAGTGTAGAGAATTTCAGCTACACCAACTAGGCAACAACCCATAGAAAGTGGCACAACAATGTTAGTAAGTAGTACTACACTGACAACTTTAATAATGTAGCCTACTTCATCAGGGTCAATTCTCAACCTGATAAGTGGAGGTATGGGAGGCCACCTCTGACTTAGACCCAAGGGGGGAAATCACCTTAGACCTTAGTGCCACCCCCTCAATAGATCTACTACAAGATGGTGATGCACTTGCTTGAGTCTCACTGAGTTGAAAATGTTATAGAGCATGTGCTAAAGTGTGAGTTATAATGGCACACTCAGGGCATCACATAACCTAAGTGCAAGGTAACCCAGTTTGTGACCACCCTACTAGATCATGCCCATACCTAGTATCGAAAATTTGATCCAAACTAGGATATGGTTGACTACAATATGCTAAAGGAAACATTCTTAAAAGAGTTTGATATCCATGAGTTCAACCAAAAAAGAGTCATAGTTCTCAAGGAAATCATCCAAGGGTTATTCAAGAGTGTGTGTCTATATGATGCATAATTTAAAACTCTTCTATCTAATCTTCCATATGACATTCACCCCTCCCAACATGTGTAATGGTTTATTGGAGGATTGTTGGTACTATTCATAAGTGTGTTATCTATGAAGACCTTCATAGACCCCCATGAAGTGTTTGAACTCATACTCTAGGCTGAGGTAGTAGGCAACACCAATATCGAGATCAACCCATTCATGGATGCAAAGATTAAGTCAATGGCCTCCCAGCTACAAAATTTTACCATTAGTTCATCGCATGACAGTTATAGTGGGTTATGGTGCACTGAATGTGAGATGGAAGGGAATAAAAAGAATAACTTCCCACAAAAAAATATTCATGCCCTAATTCTAAACTATGAGGTTTATGGGCCACACAACTCATGAAACTATCCTCTATTGTAGTGTGTTATTAAAGTAAACACCACCATTTATTGCAAGGTATGTGATTCCTATACACATTCCATAGTGGACTATAGAGTCATCGATGAGATGCACCAAAATATGAAAAGAGGCACAACGCAAGCGATGACATCTGGTGGAAGTTAGGAAGGGCAAGGAAATAAATGTTATGGCTAGAACAATATGGGCTATGGCACCCAATGAGGTGTACGTAGATGAGGAGGAGGATGTGGTGGGGGAAGATTCCTTTCTTGATCATGATACAAGTGTGGGTTGACTAAATGTTATCAGCATAACTACCCTATGCACCCAACATGTAGGTACTATCAAGCACCACATTTAATCAAAAAATTCCCAAAATTGTATAAGAAGATAACTCAAGGTCAACCTAGTGTAAACAAAGGTGCGATGATGGTGAGATGTAAGTATAAAAGGAAAATGTGGGCTCTAAAGCCACCATAGGATCATAAAGAGCCATATACGGTATAGTCCACAATAAGGAGTGGGTTCACCACTCAACCACCCACTATTTCAAATCAAGATATGCACCTAGAGTATGGTGAATTAAGTCACACTGAGCATGTAACATGGTTGAAGCCAAAATTTGTACCATATCCTAATCCTATGTGGTAAAAGGGCATCCTATAATAGGCGATGAGCATGATACATAACTTATAGGGCAGAATTTAGTTGGCTAGATATTTAGGGGTACAAGCCATTATTTTGTGTAGGAAGCAAGATCATTAGGAGGCTGAAGTATAGGAAGTAGCCAAGATCCTATGCCTCCTACAAACTGAAGGAATGTTGCCCTAGCTGAAGGATTTATTGATAAAGAATGTAGAAAAGAAACCAAAAATATAGGCTACACCTCAGATAATTAAAGTTTTTGCACCACATATGGAGTGGGAATGAGAAGTAAGGCATACTCATAATGTTGAGTATGACCAAGAATTGTTGATAGATGCCACCATCAATGGGTGATCATTTTGTAAATTACTAGTTGATACAGGCACTGAGTTCAATATTCTAACTTAAAATGCCTAGGAAAAGATGGGGTGACCACCCTTGCAACCTTTACCTCATATGTTGTTCATGTCTAACAAAAACTGAGTACAACCTATCAGAATATTGAAGTTCACCATTATAGATATCATGGGCACTGAGTTCTATGTAGACTTTGAAGTCATTTAGTTAGTTGAATAGGACAACTATCTAGCACTCTTGAGAAGACCATGGTGTTATGATAACAACACATACATGTGCTTTAAAAATGATATATGACTTTTATGAATATAAAGGAAAGAGTGGCAATCCCTCCTTTTAGTGATCAAGGACCCCCATACGTAGAAAGTGTTGATCTCGAGGATGAGATCAACCACATCTATAACATCACAATGTAGGGTGCCAAGAATCTAAACCCTAATGACTAAGACATTATAAAATGGGAGGCTAGATAGTCAACTTCCAAAGTAACTAATGTATCCTATGAGTGATGAGTCCAAGAGGCATATGAGGTCACTGGCCAAGGATGCCACATAGTATGTGATGGCAGGCCAAGACCAGTTAGGATAGGGTTGGTCAGGATTGAGTGCCTCAAATGAAAATGGATCCCCTATGCCCAAAGGATGGAGAAAAGGGTACTCTATCTCATTAAAGGGAAACTTTTAGTGCTTCCAAAATATGAAGGGAGCTAACCCATATAAAATTATTTATAGTACATTGAAGCCTACATCCTAAAGGAGATAGATCAAATGGGTATACTAGTGCATACCTTGAAAAGTAATACCACTTGCTGGTGCACAGTATAGAGACCCAACTTACCAACTTGGTAGGATGTGAAGGTATAAATATGCACTAGGTTCAACAATATTAATAAGGATTTGGACATACCCACTTACGTTGGTGATTCTTGTGATGTATAAATTTTACTCAAGAAAGGATGGTTAGTATGGTGTTAGTTCCAAAATGAAAACAAAATGAAATAAACACACTAATAGCATAACATCTCTAGACCTAGACACTAGGGAGAGAATAGTTAACAAACATGAATAAAACACACAACTAGAATGCAAAATAAACCCTCTTTTACCTTCCTTGGATGCCCCAAAATGCTTGTTGTAGTGGCTTGCTTGGCTTGTGCTCATGAAGTCCTTGGAAATGGAAGCTTGGCTACCTCTATCTCTCCTTGGCACTTTTGGATTTGGCTTGGAATCAATTTGTCATGGTAACACTAGTTTCTTGAATCTTTTATAACCATTTTTGCATTATAACTTTATGTAATCAAGACTTAGAAATGATGTTCATGGCCTCTATATTTATAGATTTTTAAGAATGTCTAGAATCAACCTGAACGTCCATCCTGAGATTGAGATGTTTGGTTGAGGATTATTTTTGGAGTTATGTTTATAATTATCTTCATCATGGCATTGGAACAAGGGGCAATTAAGAGTCATGGAGGGCATCATGGAAGATATTGATGAGGCATGGAGGGCATGAATCCTGATAATTGTGGCATTTATGGCCTAAGGATGTCTTCCCAAGAAATAAGGTCACCTGATGATGTAGATATTCAATATTCATTTCCAAAAATAATTATTCAACAAGTTTCTATGGAATATTTTATTAGGCCTTGATTTGGGTTAATTAGCTCTTAAGCATGCTTAAGCACTTTGTGCACAAATTACTCAGATTGATCAAAATGTCTTATTATTGGTCTAGAATTAGACTAGATTGGAATTAGAAGTTAATGTCAGATGCATTGGATCCATATTCCCATTTAAGGTGTTATCAATATCAAATAACAAAGTCATGCATCTTGTGTATAATATTTAATAGGAAAGAGCAATCCAGAGCACCCAAGTGCAAAATTGACATTTTGACTCAAAATGATCTGATCAAAGTTAGCTAGCTCATAAATTACATTGCCCCATTTAGGGATACCCTAACCAAAATCAGCACTTGAATATGTTTATTTCAACTCAATTAATGCATTTTAGTGTTTTTAGGCCAAATTGTGCATTTTGGGTGGAAATTGGCCAAAAGCTTGGTTGGAGGTTATTAGTAGACAAATTTAGATGTCTATAGTTTGCCCCTGTTTGGGAAGGCATTGAAAGCTATAATCATAGTAACATCTTCTCAAAGAATGAAAAGGCACTATATGCCTACAATTATAATGATGATAAACTAACTATATGATGCCCCCTCGAGGGAATGGTTGGCACAAGCAGGTTAATAAATGGTCCCTCAATAAGAATTGAAATGAAAGGTCCAAAGAAAGGAAAGATGATGGGGTGAAAACATAATGATAGTAAAAAAGTAGGCAAAATCATTGAGAATGCAAGTGGGACAGTGTACAATAGTTTTCCCAAAGGTGGTTTTAAACATTGTACCCCGATAGTGGAAACATGGTATGATAACACAATGATTATCCCAAATGTGGTTATAATCATTGAGAATATGGAGCTACCCCATTTAGGATAAACAAAAAAGAGAATAACATGCCCCTGTATAGGTAGAAAAAGTAAAGTGGTGACAACACAATAATTTGCCCAAAGGTAGTTATAATCATTGAGAAATCAAGTGGGACAGTGTGCAATAATTTTCTCATAGGCAGTTATAATCATTGGACCCTGATTATAGAAAACATGATAAACTTGGTTGAGGATGACAATAAATTAACATAAAGGGTAATGACGAATTATAACAATCTACTAGTAGGTAGATGCTCATCCAAACTAATAAAAGTTAAAATTCTTTCATGTTTAATTACTCTATTTGAGATATGATTAAGATTGAATTGGGATGTCAGTGTTGAAGAGATGTTGATGCTACCATTACCAAATAGATGTCTTGAAGCTGAGGTTTATTGTATCATGTGTTGGTAGGCATCATGGTATAACATCATGAGGACTTGGCTAAAATATGCATGAGGACTAACTCTCGTAATCCAATACTTAATAGAAAATAATTCACCAATGATAAAAACCATGATGACAATATAAAAATATGAATATGGATGGATTAAAGTGTAAGTGTGGGAAAGGAATAACCCAATGAACACACATAAACTAAATCAAGGCAACAATGCTAAAAGTAAACAAACAGGTAGACAAATGAAAAATAAAGAAACACTAAATAGAAACCCTACAAACATTGCCCTTAGAAAATAGGTGACAACTTAACAAATGAACAAAATAGGGGAATAGAAGAAAAGGAAGGGGGTGGCTAAGCTATCTCCATATGCACTAGGCAAGTGGACACTACCTACATAGTTTCATGGATGTAATATTAAATAAAAAACTTTAGGCCAAATGTAGTTCTCCCAAGGAATGGGAAGAATGTGATAACTGATGAAAATAAATAGACTAGATATGAGAGAAGAATAGGAATGGTCTTAAAAAATGGAAAGTGTGTGAGAGAAAAATGCCAAAAATGATGGGGAAACTAAGTGACAAGTGATTTTCTTGTAACTTAGTAAGGGTTCCCAGAATCCTTAAGGCAAAGAAGTGGTCAATGTTTTTATTCTTTTCTAACGATTTCTCAAATGTTTTTAGAATTATTTTGGAGTATCTCAACTCAATTGAGAATGATGAGACACTAAATGGTTCAAGCTCATAAAATAGTGAGAGCATTAAAACTTAGGTTTCTCACAAAATGGTGAGAGTGTGGCTTAAGGTTGCTCACAAAATGATGAGAGTGTGGCTTAGGTTGCTCACAAAATGGTGAAAGCATGGCTTAGGTTGATCATAAAATGGTGAGAGCGTGGCTTAGGGTGATTGAGCTAACCTCAACAAATATAAAGCACTACCTACATATTCCCAAAGTAGGACCTCAAGTCACTATAGTTCCACCCTTACAATAGAGGAATTTAACTAGTGTAGCAGTCAATCAAACAAAACTAGCACAGTTGATAAAAAGGGATAGTACGATATAGGAAGTGGCAAGCTGGTATGTCAAGGGTTAATACTGCCCATAGTTTGCCCATAGATGGTTATAACCAAGACACAATGGAATATATCAATGTTACTAATTTTCCCAAAGGCGGTTCTAATTAATAACAAGACCAGTGGTAAGAAAGGAATAACAAATGAAGGATGCAACTACCGAAACTTTTGTCACACTATCCCAAAATATGATATATGTTTGGAGTACTAGAACCAACTAATGAAACTAATTAGATAGTTCAGTGTTGAAAATGTGTAATGAATGGGAAAAACTAAGGTCAAACAAGCTAGGCTTTAGAATACACTAGGTTGATAGAAAGGAAATAGAAAGTGGATACGGTAAAGATGATGGATAAGGATGGTATTTGTATAAAGAATAATAGTTATAAAATGGCATAATTGAAATGGTCCTTATAGATAATAGACCCTAGCAGTTAAAAATAGTACCACTTGAGATTAATAATATTCATTAGATCAGGAAGTTCATCTCCATCTAGTGTGGTGAGTCTGTATGCTCCTGATCCATAATCTATAGTGATGATGAAAGGCCCTGTCCAATTTGGTTTGAATTTCCCTTTATGCTTCTTCTCAACCTTGGTATTATTTTGGTTTTATATAAGAACAAGATCACCAAGTTCAAATGTTTTATACTTAACATGCTAATTATATTGGCCTTTGAGTTGATTCTGATATTCTTGAAGATTATTGAGTGTTACTATGTGTTTTTCATTGAGTAGTTCTACCTCTTACAGGCGAGCTACTCAATAGTCATGATCATCTAGGACATGCTTGAAGGAGATGCATAGTGAAAGAAATTCGAACTCAATGGGAAGGATGGCTTTAGTACCATAAACAAGTGAGTATGGAGTGGCTCCTATGGGAGTATGATGATTAGTATGGTATGCCCAAAGGGAAAGGAATATCTAAAGGTGCCAATCACGACTGGCATCATTGACAATATTTTTAAGAATATTGATAATGGTTTTGTTGGATGCCTCGACTTGGCCATTACCTTGAGGGTAATATGTTGTAGAAAAATATTGTGTGATGTTATATTCAGAACATAGTTGGTCTACATCCTTGTTCTTGAATGATCCTCCATTATTAGATATAATGTTTGAGGGGATACCATAGCAGTAAATGAGATGGTTAAAAATGAATTTGGAAATTTGCTTTCTAGTCACGTAAGAGAAGATTATAGCTTCAACCCACTTAGTGATATACTCAGTGGAAATAAGGATATATTTATGGCCATCAGATGAAGTGGGGTTAATCTTCCCAATGAAGTCAACTCCCCATGTAGAAAATGGCCATAGTGTCAACATTGGTTTTAGAGTTTTTGTTGGGGTATGAATCAGATTAGCATGACATTAACATTTATAACACTTTTTTACATATGCAGTGGCATCTAAATTTATTGTGGGCCAATAATAATCATTATGCAATAGCTTTTTCGATAGTACTACCCCGCTAGAATGATATCCACATACTCCTTCATTAACTTCTCTTAACTCTAGTGTAGACTCTGCCAAAGTTAAACAATGAAGCAGAGTTCCATCAAAATTGTGGTGATAAAGGGTAGATCCTAGTAAAGTATAACAAGTGGAATGATGAATAAAGGCTTTGGTTTGTTTTCAAGATAGGTTAGGTGGTAGAACTTGGTCATGGAGGTAGTTTTAAAGGTCTGAGTACTAGATAAAATTAGGACCAACAATATCACAAATCATGACAATGATTGAAGGTTCATAGATTGGTACTAAAAAATTCTCAATGAAGAACTAATACTCTCTAGCTTTATCTATTTGTCAAATCAGAGAGCCAATAGTAGCCATGGAATCTATAGTTTTGCTACTAGCCCTTGGTATGTACTCAAACTAAATGTTGGTAATTTTTTGTTTAAGAGTGTTGACCATGGCTTTATATGGAACCAACTTATCATCTTTGGTTTAAAAATGATCTGTAACCTAATTGATGATTAATTGAGAATCACTATAAACCTGGAAATGAGATATATTCTAATGCACTACCTATCAAAGTCTTGTAACAAGTGCTTCATACTCGGCCATGTTGTTTATACAAGGAACATTGATTTTGAATGATTTAGGGATTAGATCCCCTTGTGGTGTAATAAACAATAGGCCTACCCCCAATCCATGTGCAGTAAATGAACCATAAATATATAACTTCCAAGGCTGATCCTCAAAGGATGTGTCAATGATGGTCATTATGGATTCATCAAGAAATTTAAACATGAGTAGTTGTGTGTCTGTGAGAGGTGCTTCAACAAGTTGATCTATAGGAACTTATCCCTTGATTGCCTTCAGATTGACATACTCTACGTCAAACTCACTGAAAAACATGATCCATTTAGCCATTCTACCTTGCAAAGCTATTTTATAAAGTAGATACTTGAGTGGACCTATCTTTGAAATGACCATGGTCTTATTATTCAACATGTAATGGCACAATTTTTTAGTTGCAAAGACCATAACCAGACAAACTTTTTAAATAGGTGCATAAGTATGTTCATATGTAGGCAAAGTATGGCTTAAGTAGTACATAGCATGCTCCTTTTCATTATCATCATGTTGAGGCAAGAGTGACCTAGAGCATGGTCGATAGATCTTAGGTATAACAAAAATGGATTTTATGGCATAGGATGTAATAAAATAGGCGAATTAATAAGATAGTCTTTGAGTTGTTGAAAATATGTTTGGTAGTGTTCAACCCAATGCAACGTAACTCCCTTATTTAAAAGGTGTGTAAATATATGTCACTTGTCTACTAAGTAAGAGACGAAGAATTAGATGGACTGGATCTTACCCTACAAACTATGGAGTTACTTTGAATTGGTTGGTGGTGGCATCTTGATTATAGCATGGAATTTAGCCAAATCAAATTCAATACCTCTATGAGACACTATGAAGCCAAGTAGTTTACTTGAAGTTACACTGAATACATATTTTTTGGATTGATTCTAACTTTGTACTCCTGTAATCTTTCAAATATCTTATGTAGCACTAGTGGATGGTCAGCCCTAGTTTTAGATTTTCCTAATATGTCATTGAAATAGTTTTTAATAATATCATGCATCATATAATGGAATATGATAGTCATGGCCCTTTGATATGTAGCTCCAACATTCTTAAGGCTAAATGGCATTACCTAATAACAAAATGTTCCCTATGGAGTGGTGAATGTTATTTTATGTTGGTCTTTTGGTGCTATTTTGATTTGGTTATATCCTGAAAAGCCATCCATGAGTGAAAGCATTTCATAACCAGCTATGGAGTTGATGATCATGTTGATATTAGGCAAGTGAAAATCATATTTAGGACAATCTTTATTGATGTCTCAAAAATTGGTAAAAATTTTGATCCCTTCAAGCTTTTTACTAACAGGTACCACATTAGAGATCCATTCTGAGTAGTCAATGGATCAAATACATCCTGCTTCTAAGATTTTTTCCAACTCTTTCTTTACCAATACAACAATGTGATGATGCATCTTATGTAGCTTTTGTTTTACCAGTTTAGCATCAGGATTAACCATAAGGTGGTGCAGAACCAAGGTGGGGTCTAAACCTGGCATGTTAGAATAGGCCCATGCAAAGATATCTACAAATTCTCTCAATAGAGTTGTAAATATGTCATGTTCCTCCTTAGTGAAGGATGCTCCTAATTTTATCTATTTTAGGTCTGATGAAGTCCCAATATTTACCTCTATTTTATCTTTGATTAGAACGGTCAAACCATCTTCTAGGATAGTAGGCAATGACTTGAATTATTGAATTATGTTAGGGTTATTTGTTAGGACTTGCACTTCAACTTCTCCTAGGCATGATGAATCTGATTCCCCTAATGGGAGATCTAGCCATGTGACAAAATAGTTGGAAATTCTTAAAGAATTTGATCAAATACTTGTTATTTCTTAAATCTGAACTTGGATCCACAGGCAAGTTCATCATTGGTGGTCTCTTGGTCTAAATTCAAAGAAAAATGAACACCCCCATCTAATGGTGCCTGAAATAGGTTTTCACCTTAAAAATGGCCTTTATCTTTACTTTTTCCCTAGTCATAAAGTGCCTCAAAGAGGTTTTCACTTTGGGACCTCAATGTTTTACTTATATGTTTTTGGCTAAGCATGTTTACTCACTCTCCAAAATAGGTTGTAGGATCCAATGTGATTGAGAATTTTGATTTGTGATTGTCATCTAGGAATTTGACTCAAAATAGGATGGTTAGTATATTGTTAGTTTCAAAATGAAAATAAAATAAAATAAACACACTAATAGCATAACATATCTAGGCCTAGACACTAGGGAGAGCTTAGTTAACAGAGGCAAATGATAAACACAACTAAAAAGAAAGGAATGAAAACACAATAATCCCTTCACCTTCCTTAGATGCTCTAAATGCCTTTATAGTGGTGGCTTGCTTGGATTGTGCTTGTTGTTCCCAAAATCCATCACTTTTTTTTTTGGACAACATGTCAACCATTTTGGTCCTGCAAGCCAAAATAACCTCTTCCTTTCTCAAAACATGTTTTGAGTAGTCGAGTTCTTCAATTACTCAAGCCTTTTTAGCTAAGGAAATCATAGGTTCAATAGCTGGGCTTTCTCAAGGAGAAGTTCAAAACACTTAAGGCATTTCCTAAAAATTAAAAACATGCTTCAACACCAAGGTTCATAAGCTAAGTTCAAAGAGTTAGAATGAATCATTGAACCAATGAACCATTGAGCTTCGCTTCAATGAGTTCAATAATATGAAATGAATCACTGAACCATTGAACTGATGAACCATTGGACCCCGCTTCAAAGGTTCAAAGTGGTTCAAAGGTTCAAAGAGTTCAAAAGGCTTCAGAGGGTTCCAAGAGTTCAAAGTTTAAGGTTTGAGCGAATGGTTCAAATAGTTGGTTCAATGATATATTGAACTCATAAAAAAGACTAAGTAAATGTGGCTCTTTGCAAGAAATATTATACCACTAAACTGATTAAACTACCTGAATTATTGAACAAATGAATAATTAAACCCTGCTTTAAGGTTCAAAATGGTTCAAATGACCAGTGACAAGTGACGTCCCTACGAACGTCAAATTCAAGACAACAGAATAACTATTGATTTTAAAATGGTGCAGACCTGGGAATAAACTCAATGACTAGCCAAGGAAGGAGCTGAAGGAGCCAACAAAAAATGAGGGGATAGCTTGAGAGCTCAAGACACCAAGAAGAGACAAAATATATTAGGAAAGAGAGAAAGCTACACATACTCTAGAAATATTGGTAGAAGAGTTATTCCAGTAGGTGGAATAGTCCACCAGGTGGACCTCAGAGAATGAAAGCATTCAATGGCATGGCCTATTTTTTTTCATTTAGTAAAGGTGAATGGACAGCTGTCTAAGCATCATAAAGAAAACCAGATGACCCATGCTTTAGAGGAGACAGTTGGGATAATATAGAATGCCAAAGTTAAGACTGATAACCTATTCCAGCATGGCCCCTTCACAAAATTTTTGATGCATTCAATACAACATGGGCCATTTCATAAAAACAAGTGCCCAAGTCTTTCTTAGGAGGCTATATATTGTAATCTCTCATTTTTATGCAAAAGGGGGCTCTCTCAATTATTAGAAGCAAAAAATTTGCCCAAATTGAAAAGCATTCTTGAGAGGGGGGCTCTCTCTATTATTAGAAGTGAAACTCTACCCAAATTGAAAAGCATTTATGAGAGGGGGGCTCTCTCTGTTATTAAAAGCAAAACTCTACCCAAATTGAAAAGCATTCCTGAGACTTTGAGCTCAGACTATTAATCATATTTCATCAAGTGAATGAGAAAGCAAGTGACCTTTCAGACATTATGTTGAAATATCTTATGTTATCTAAGAAATCATTATTATGTCTTTTTCTTATATACAGTCTTGTCCATTTAATCAAATAAGCATAACAAGTGGAAATAATTTGAAAGATGTCCTCAAGCCGACTGTGGGAGACTTTGTGCTACCATAATTGTCTTTAGTCTGTGTATTTTGTGTTTCAATGAAAAGGATATTGGAAAGACTTTGGGCTTCCTTTATCCTTCATAATCTCTTAATCTGTTGTAGTTGAAGTGTATACTTTGTGCTACACTTCATTCTACTGTGTTACTTCATACTAAATCAGTAAGAGAAACAACGAAAGACTTTGTACTTTCATGGGTTTCTAATGGTTATAGTTACTACCCAAGAAGTCTTCCTCTAGTTTTTTTAACATCATTTTTGAAAGAAGAGAAAAGCCTTCAGCAATTACCTAGGAATTCTCCTTTTCTTTGTGAACATCATCTCTAAAAAGAGAGAGGTGGATGGTGTTATTTCACCCCTGAGTCTATTTTCAGTATATAGTAGTTTATAGGAAACCTCCCCTTGATGAGAGGAAAGATTTATCTCCTTCTGATGTGGTAGACCTACACATTTTGTTGATTAAATATCCTTGTGTTGTGGTTAATATACCCATTTCATCTTTAGTTAGTTGATGAAAAAATATTCACCTAAAAATTTTTAGTGACTCCGCTAGTTAATCGAATGCACAGTTTGAAGCCTTAAGCTTAAAATTGGAGCAGTCCTAGTTCTTCTCCATTTCCATTTCACACTCTGGCTGATCCACTGTACACATGAAGCTAGAGAGCTCAAGGTATTATTGACCCTGTATTCGAGCTGGTGCAGCTAAATAATTTTGATTTGTTTCCTCCACCATCTCACCTTCAGCAAACCAGGAGTTTTCCTCCTACCAAAATCAGGTCTCCAATACCAGGTGAAGCTTCTCTTTTCCCTACAAGTAGAGCTTTGTCTATATGTATCCCATAAAGATTTTTTATCCCTCCTTTCAACTATCATATCATGGCAGGCCAAGGCCCCTGGGATAACACTTTTGGCCCTCTAAATCTAACCTCACCTTTACATAAACTACCATGTAGTTTAAGGAAGAATTTTTCCAAGTTCTATGGTGATGGGAGAGTTCACCTTGATGAACATATTGTAGCTTTCTACATAGCCTATGGTGTGATAGGCATTTAATATGAAGACATAGCAGTCAGACTATTTGTAGAAACATTGAAAGGCATTGCAGTAGACTGGTTTTATCATCTACAAGCTCAGACTGTGACTGAATGAAATACTCTCAAGGCCAAGTTCAAGGCTAGATTCAAATCTAAAGAAGATGCACATGCCCTGTTATCTTAGCTTACACAAATGAATAAGGAACCTCATGAGCCTATGTGAGACTTCATTGCTAAATTTGACAAGCTAAGGAATAGGATTCCTACAATTTCTCAGCCAACACTTAACAATCTTAAATGCCACTTCATAAATTCTCAGCTTCCCAAAGTAAGTTTCTTGTTGAGGCAGGCTAGTCATATAGATCTGGCTAAAGCTCAAATTTTGGCCACTAAAGTTGAAGATGATCTTATTTTGGCAGGAAAGATAAGAAGAGATCCTAACAGAAATAAATCTTCTTCATCTTCTAAAAAAATTTACAGGTACCATTGATCCTATGGTGCAAAAGCTAGTAAATGAATTGATAGCTCTAAAAAAAAATGGCACAAGGGGTGTCTGCTCCTCCTTCCTATCGAGATATACCAAGGAGGATGTTTCCCAACCAATCATCCTAAGGCAACACTGCTAGAAATCAAGGGCAACCCAATTGCCTTCCTCCTACACAGGGGAAGCTTTCCATTGAAGTAGTACCAGCTAACTCAGCAATTGGTTGTCATGAAGCTAAACATGATTCCTCTTTTCAACCTAAGTTTGATCAAAAAGATGATGTTAATCTCTTTATAGAAGGTGAATAAGAATTATCTAGCAACTCCAACATTGGTTTCCTAAATTATCAAGATGAATCCAGAAGTAAGGGAAAGTGTTTGATGGATCATACGTTGTCTTCACCAGGTATTAAAACCAGTCAACTCAACAAGGTGATAAGTGAAAAATAAGGGAAGAATCATGACTAGAAATTTCAATTACTAAATGAGGGACTTCTCTCCCTTTCCAATCAAAGGACCCGGTGATCAATAATAAATTAAGTACCTCAAACAATCATGTACCTTCTACTTATATTTCTCAAACCAGTACCACACCTAATAAAACCCAGAATGATGGACCTCCTTCCTCTATTCCTAGTTCTTTTTAGTCATTTGATATAATTGACCATACTAGGAAGACCAAGATCCAAATGTTTGAGTTTGAATACTTATAAGCCAACTCTGAGCAGTTGGATAGGTTAGTTGAATGCGTTAAGAATAAAACCATCCCTACAAGATAAGATGTTTCAAAGGAGGCTCATGATCCCCCAAAGAACACATCCACCTGAAACAATCTTGTCATTACTCCTATCGCCCCTAGGAAAATAGAACCTTTCTATGTTTCCCTGTTGATAAATGGACATAGATTGAGCAACTACGTAATTGACTCAAGAGCCTCTAATAATGTTATGCCCGCCAAGGTAGCAGACTCTCTCAATCTCACTTTGACTAAAACTTGTGGGAGATGTTTCTCCATAGAAAACAAACAAGTGCCACTGTTGGGTCAGATCAAAGATGCCCAATTTGCATTTGTGACCTTCCTAGAAAAAAAGATTAAAATGACAGTCTTGGTGGCTAACATCCCAACTTTATATGGCATTCTACTTTAATGAAATTTTTTTAAGGATGTCGGTGGAGAATTGAGCATGGACCTGTCTGAGGTAAGGATCCTTGTCAAGGGCATCATGCAAAGGCTGCTTCTTGAGAAGGATTCAAAATATATTATCACCCAAACATTAGCCCTTGAAGCTCAAATTTTAGTTGAATCCTTAGGAATGGGTTACTACTTTCTGTCTATAGAAAATATTCCCAGCTCATCAGACAAAAATGTTGTAGGTAACAATCCAAAAAGTTTAGACAGAAAACTAGAGGAATTGGTTGAACAAAGTTTAGGTAAAAAAGGATCTTCCCTCCCTAGCGAGGAGAAATCTGAAAGGAGATTAGATTCTAATGATGTTTGGATTCTAGAATTTGATGGCAGCAATTATTCTATCAGTTCTGGAGCTGGGATTGTCTTTATATCTCTTCAAAGAGATATTTTCCCCTATTCATACAAGTTGTAGTTTAGCAACACTAACAACACCACCGAGTATGAATCCCTGTTGCTTGGATTAAAATTTGCTCAAGCTAAAGGCATCAGGCTTCTTCATGCCCAAGGAGATGATGAATTGGTGGTTTGTCAGGTGAGGAACCTATATCAAACCAAGAATGAAAGATTGCGACACTATTGCAATCTGGTATGGGATTGCATTGAAAGTTTTAATGCCTTCAGTATTTCTGTAGTGCCCAAAGAATTCAATGATCAAGTAGATTCATTGGCTATCTCTACGACCCTCATGGTTCCTCACCAAGATTTCAAAGGGAACAAGTACACTATTAAACTGGTCTTTTGACCAAGTGTACCTAATAATTTTGACCATTGGCAAGTGTTTAATTATGATAACCAAATCATTGCTTTTCTAGAACAGATGAATAGCTTTGAGGAGCTTTATTTTGAAGGTGGTGAATCAAAGCCACAGGAATCACCTCTTGAAATAAATTTAAAAATTGGTGAAGAGTTCTTTCAGCTCAAAGGGAATAAAATTTCTAAAGGGTTAGTTTCTCTTAAGAAGTTACTTGATAAGCATGATAGATTTATCAAGAAGCAACAAATAGATTCAAGTTCCTCCAAGGATTTTGATCAAATGAATTTGAGTACAAAAGATAATCTCAAAATGGTCAACATTGGGAATTGTTGCACTCCTGATGAAAAGCTCAAATTCATTACTCTACTTTGCCATTATATTAATGTTTTGGTGTACTCTTATGATGATCTGAAATATTTCAAGCTTGAAGAAATTTGGCATAAAATTCCTCTCAAGTTTGGGTCATCACCTCACAAGCAAAAATAAAGGTAGTACAACCCCAAGATATCAGATACCATTCTTTCTAAGATCCAAAAAAATTTAAATGCAAGGATAATTTTTCCAATCCATCATTCCACCTGGATTGGGAACATAGTCCCTGTAAGAAAAAATAATAGAGAAATTCACCTCTGTGTTGATTTCAAAAATCTAAATCAATCCTCTCTAAAGGACAACTACCCCCTGCCCATCATTGATCAAGTGTTGTAGACAATGACTGGCTCAAAGATGTTATCAATGCTAGATGGTTTTTTGGGGTATACTCAAGTAGAAGTTGGTGAAGCAACTACCCCCTGCCCATCATTGATCAAGTGTTGTAGACAATGACTGGCTCAAAGATGTTATCAATGCTAGATGGTTTTTTGGGGTATACTCAAGTAGAAGTTGGTGAAGCAAACCAACATAAGACCCCTTTCACTACGCCCTGGGGCACCTTTGCATATCACAAAATGCCTTTTGGTTTGATCAATGCTGGTGCCACCTTCCAAAAATTAATGGATCTTGCCTTTATAAATGAAATGGAGAAGTTCATTATGGTATATCTTGATGAATTGACTGTCTTTTCCAAACACCGTCTTGATCATGTGCATCATTTGAAACAAGTGCTAGAACGTTGTCAATAGAATGGCATTTCCCTTAATCCTAAAAAATTAGTTTTTAGGGTTAAAAAAGGGAAACTTCTTAGTCACATTATATCATGAAAAGGCATAAAAATCGCCTCAGATAGAGTCAAATCCATCCAAGAGCTTATTCTTCCTGCTAGTAAGACTACAGTTCATTCTTTTTTTGGAAAGGTGAATTTTATACGAAGGTTCATTCCTAAATTTTCAAATAAGACTCACCACATTGTTGACATGATGAAGGGTAAAGCTATTTTCCACTAGACTGAAGAAGGCAAGTCAGCACTTCAAGATATCAAGGAAGCTATCGCCCATGCCCCAATCCTAGCTTGTCTAGATTATACCAAAGACTTCATATTATACAGCTATGCTTCTGAACACATACTTTCAGCCATTTTGGTTTAGTAGAATAAATAAGGTGTGGAATCTTCCATATCTTTCATAAGTTGTCCTCTCAAAGCTCATGAACTAAAATATTCAAACATGGAGAATCACACTTATGTTGTGGTTAAGGTAGTAAAGCACTTCCATTTTTACATCCTAAACTCACACATTGTTGCCCTAGTTCCTGATACAATAGTAAAGTCTATTCTAACTCAATAGGAGTTTGGAAACAAATAGGGAAATTAGATTGTTAAGATCCAAGAGTTTGATCTTGTTATCAAACTTACAAAGCTTGTGCAAGAAAAAGGTCTCTGCCAATTAATTTTTTATAACATACTAGATGAAGCAGGGCATGAAGAAATAGAGGTTGAAAATATGCCTACAGTTCTCTTTGTCACTACTACAAATGAGTGGTATTTGAATATCACCCATTTTTTTTACCTATTGTGAGTGTCCTGCCCATCTATCTCATAAAGAAAAAAGAACTGTTAAATTGAAAGCTGTTAACTATGCCCCGTGGGACAACGATTTATACAAGAGGAGCCTTGATGGGATATTCCTTTGTTGCATGGATAAAGTGCAATAGAGAAAACTTTTAGAGTCTTTCCATTATTTGGCTTGTGGTAGACATTTTTTTTGCACCTGTGACTGCCCATAAAATTTTATGAGCCAGGTACTATTGGCCTACTCTATTCTAAGATGCATACACTTGGGTGCATCGATGCGAGCTATGTTAATAGTTTATTGGGAAATTGAAGTTAGCTACATTACCTCTCAATCTGGTGGTGATCGAGGAGCCATTTCAATAATGGGGTATTAATTTTATTAGCGCTATGAACCCATCTTCAAGTGTTGGACATGACTATGTTCTGACAGCCATGGACTATTTTATCAAATGGGTGGAGGCCATTCCAATTAAGCATGTTACTTCAGAAGTGGTATGTAATTTCCTCAATGAAAATATTATCTCCCAGTTTGGAGTCCCAACCAAAATTATAATAGACAATGTAGCTTGTTTCTCTTCTCATGAGGTTACCTAGTTCTGCTACTATTATGGGATTATCCTCTCCCACTCTTCTGACTATTTTCCATAAGGAAATGGTCAGGTAGAATCAAGCAACAAGAACCTAGTGCCAGTTATCAAAAAGCTAGTAGATGATAATAAGAGAACTTGGCATAAAGCATTATTTGATGTTCTATAGGTAGACATGATTACACCCAAAAGAGTGATAGGTATGTCACTATTTCAACTCCTATATAGTTTGAACGTAGAGATACCAATCACCCTAGAACTACTAGCACTGAAGTTGGTGAAGGTAGTCGAAGATCAAACATTTGAAAATTCTATCGACAAGAGGATCATGTGCTTGAAAAAACTAAATGAGTAGTGAACTATGGTGGTGAACCGTATTACTACCAATCAAAGTCTGGTAAATAAACTTTTTGACAGGAGAGCAAGGAGTCATGATTTTTATATTAGAGATCAAGTCTTGTTATGGGACAAGAAGATAGAACCAAAAGGAATGCATAGAAAATTGGATTCCTTATGGAGAGGTCCATTTGACATTCATTGATTAAATGGTAAGAATAGTTTCCTATTGAAATATCAAGATGACACACCATTTTCACTACCTCACAGTCGATAGCATCTGAAGCACTTCAATTTTTAAAGTATCAAATAAGTCTAGTTATACATATGTATAGTCTTTATTTGTTTTGCATCGTTCATTTTATTTTTTGGCATCTTTATCTTTTTTGGGTGGCATGACTCCGTATCCCAATGGCATAGATGAAGGCACATAGAGTCTGATTTCTACTCCCTTCAATCATTTTTACAATCGATGGAAGTTCCCCAACTAAAGCTAGTTATTGTTCCCAAAATTTGTCACTTGTTTTTGTGGACAACATGTCAACCATTTTGGTCCTGCAGACCAAAATGACCTCTTCCTTTCTAAAAAAATGTTCTGAGCAGTCAAGTTCTTCAATTACTCAAGATTTTTCAGCTAAGGAAATCACAGGTTCAACAAGCAAGCTTTCTCAAGGGGAAGTTCAAATCACTTAAGGCATTTCCTAAAAATTACAAAGATGGTTCAACACTGAGGTTTAATCAACAGGTTCATCGGCTAGGTTCAAAGAGTTGGAATGAATCATTGAACCAATGAACAATTTAGCTTCACTTAAATGAGTTCAATTGCTTTAATGAGTTTAATAATATGGAACAAATCATTGAACCATTAAATTG
This sequence comes from Torreya grandis, assembly GCA_037957365.1. Taxonomy (NCBI): domain Eukaryota; kingdom Viridiplantae; phylum Streptophyta; class Pinopsida; order Cupressales; family Taxaceae; genus Torreya; species Torreya grandis. The sequence continues at coordinate 1,940,508 of JARHVA010000135.1, forward strand.
ATGAACTAATGAACCATTGAACCCTACTTCAAAGGTTCAAAGTGGTTCAAAGGTTTAAAGAGTTTGAAAGGCTTCAAAGGCTTCCAAGAGTTTAAAGTTCAAGGTTCGAGTGAATGGTTCAAATAGTTGGTTCAAAAATATATTGAACTCATAAAAAAGACTAAGTAAATGTGGCTCTTTGTAAGAAATATTGGACTGCCAAATCGATTAAACCAGTTGAATTATTGAACCAATGAACCATTGAACCCCACTTCAAGGTTCAAAATTGTTCAAGCAACCAATGACCAGTGACGTCCCTGTAGACATCAAATTTAGGAAAATGAAATAACCATTGATTTTCAAATGGTGCAGACCCGATAACAAACTCAGTGACCAGCCAAGGAAGGAGCTAAAAGAGCCAACAAAAAATGAGGGGATAGTCCAAGAGCTCAGGACACCAAGAAGAGACAAAATATAGCAAGAAAGAGAGAAAGTTACATATAATCTAGAAATATCGATAGAAGAGGTATTCTAGTAGGTGGAATAGTCCACCAAGTGGACCTTAGAGAGTGCAAGCATTCAATGGTGTGGCCTATTTTTCTTCATTGAGTAAAGGTGAATGGACAATTGTGTAAGCATCATAAAGAAGACCAGATGACCCATGCTTTGGAGGAGACAGTTGGGATGATTTAGAATTCCAAAGTTAAGACTGATAACCTATTCTAGCATGGCCCCTTCATAGAATTTTTGATGCATTCAATGCATTCAATACAACATGGGCCATTTCATAAAAACAAGTGCCCAATTCTTTCTTAGGAGGTTATATATTGTAATCTCTCATTTTTATGCAAAAGGGGGCTTTCTCTATTATTAGAAGCAAAAAATCTACCCAAATTGAGAAGTATTCCTGAGAGGGGGGCTCTCTCTATTATTAGAAGTGAAACTCTATCCAAATTGAAAAGCATTCTTGAGAGAGGGGCTCTCTCTATTATTAGAAGTGAAACTCTACCCAAATTGAAAAGCATTCCTGAGACTTTGAGCTCAGACTTTTAATCATATTTCATCAAATTGAGAAGTATTCCTGAGAGGGGGGCTCTCTCTATTATTAGAAGTGAAACTCTATCCAAATTGAAAAGCATTCTTGAGAGAGGGGCTCTCTCTATTATTAGAAGTGAAACTCTACCCAAATTGAAAAGCATTCCTGAGACTTTGAGCTCAGACTATTAATCAAGTGACCTTTCAGACTTTGTGTTGAAATAGCTTGTGTTATCTAGGAAATCATTCCTATGTCTTTTTTATATATAAAGTCTTGTCCATTTAATCAAATAAGTAGAACAAGTGAAAATAATTTGAAATATGTCCTCAAGCCGACTATGGGAGACTTTGTGATGCCATAATTGTCTTTAGTCTGTGTGTTTTGTGTTTCAGTGAAAAGGATATTAGAGAGACTTTGGGATTCCCTTATCCTTCATAATCTTTTATTCTATTGTAGTTGAAGTGTATACTTTGTGCTACACTTCATTCTACTATGTTACTTCATACTAAATCAGTGAGAGAAGCAACAAAAGACTGTGTGCTTTCGTGGGTTTCTTGTGGTTACAGTTAGTACCCAGGAAGTCTTCCTCTGGTTTTCTAAACATCATTTCTAAAATAAGAGAAATGCCTTTCAGAATTACCTAGGAATTCTCCTTTTCTTTGTGAACATCATCTCTAAAAAAAGAGAGATGGATGGTGTTATTTCACCCCTGAGTCTATTTTTAGTTTATATTAGTATATAGTAGTTTATAGGGAACCTCCCCTTGATGAGAGGAGAGATTTACCTCCTTATAATGTGGTAGACCTACACATTTTGCTGATTAAATATCCTTGTGATGTGGTTGATAAACCCATTTTTTCATCAGTTAGTTGATGACAAAATATTCACCCAACAGTGCTCATGAAGTCCTTGGCAATGGAAGTTTGGCTACTTCCATCTCTCCTTGGCACCTTTGGATTATGGCTTGGCTTTGTTTGAAATCAATTTGGCATGGTAACACTAATTTTTTAAGCTTTTGAAACCAATTTGGCATGGTAACACTAATTATTGAAGCTTTTGGAACCAATTTGGCATTATAACTTTACATCAAAATAGATTAGTAATGATGTTCATGGCCTCTCTATTTATAGATTTTTGTAAATGTCTAGAATCAACCTGAACCATCCATCTTAAGATGATGATGTGTGGTTGAGGATTAATTTAATTTTTTGAATTAATTTTTTTATTATCCTCATCGTGACATTGGAAGAAGGAGAAATTAAGAGGCATGGAGGGCATGAATCCTAATATTTATGGCATTTATGGCCTAGGGATGTCTTCCTAAGAAATGAGGTCACTTGATGATGTAGATATTCAATATTCATTTCCAAAAATAAGTATTCAACAAGTTTCCATGGAATTATTTATTAGGTTGTGATTTGGGTTAATTAGCTCTTAAGCATGCTTAAGTACTTTGTGCACAAATTACTCAAATTGATCAGAATGCCTTGTTATTAGTCCAAATTTGACTGAATTGGAATTGTAAGTCCTTATCAGATGCATTGGAACTGTTATCCCATTTAGGATGCTACTAAAAACAAATAACCAAGGCATGCATCTTGTGTAAGAGATTTGATAGGAAAGAGTGCAAAATTGGCATTTTAACTCGAAATGATTTGACCAAAGTTAGCTGGACCATAAATAACATTGCCCCATTTAGGGATACCCTAGCCAAAATCATCACTTGAATATATTAGTTTCACATCATTTAGCATGTTTTAATGTTTTTAGGCCAAATTATGAATTTTGGGTGGAAATTGGTCAAAATCCTGGTTGGAGGTTATTGGTGGCCAGTTTTAGGTGTCTATAGTTTGTCCTTATTTGGGAAGATGTTACAAACCATAGGAAAAGCAATGTCTTCTCAAATAATGAGAGATGGCTTGTATGCAAAAAAAAAAGATGATGGTTAAAGAACAAAGGTCCAAATGGTTTTGGGAAGCCTAGGATGATGCCCCCTTGATTGAGTGGCTGTCACTTTTATTAATGGATTATCCCTTGAAAAGAATTAATAAGAAAGGTGGAATTAACCCATGGTTGAGATTAATCCAAATGAAAAAATTCTTACATACATTGATGTAAAAAGGAGGCTAATTTTGCCCAAAGGTGGTTATAATTAGGGGTAAAAGTCAAAATAATTATTTTCCCATAGGCGGTTACAATCATTAAGAGGACCTAGATTGGATAAAGATGATTGTGCCCCAGTTAGGGCTGATTAGCAAGCATAACTCAAGGATATAACCTGGAATATAGATTAAAGATGATTGGATGCAAAGTAATGAAAGAGATGGATAGAGGAATAAGATTAATCAATGTGAATGATTTAGTTGAACCTGTTAATGAGGAGATGCTCATCCTGATTAACAATGATACAGCTAGAATGGTCAATGGGTTGATTTGATCAAGATGGGTGAAAATATTTTCCAAGGTGTTAAAGAGAAACTTCTACAGCTCCATTGATTGTAGACTTTCTTAAAGCTAATTTTTGTTGTAGCATGTGATGGTAGGATTCATGATAGAACACCATAAAGACTTGGCCAAAATATGCATAAGAAATGAGTCTCGATATCCAATAAACACTTGAAAATAATGCACCAATGATAAAAACCATGATGATAATGTTGACATATGAATATGGAGAGAATCAAGAATAATGTGTACAAGGAATCACCCAATAAACACATATAGACTGAGTCGAGGAAAAAGTACTGAAAGAAAAAAAACAAGCAAGTTAACACACAAACAAACAAATAATGAAAAAATAAACAAACAAATAACCTGAAATAAACAAACAAATAGAAATCCTAAAAACAAAAGCAAAAGAAAGCATCTTAACAATGAAAATGCCTTAGTAAGGCAAATCAAGGATAACTGACTAGGTTTAGACAGAACAAATGTTTTTGGATTTTAAAATATTATGAATGTTTTTAGAATTTTGAGGTATCTTAACTCATTAGAGAATGACAAGATACCTACTCGTAAAACGGAAAGAGCATTTGGCTTAAGTTACTCATAAAATGGTAAGAGCATATGGAAAGGGGGACTGAGGTGACCTCAACATGAATTAAGCATAACCCACATAGTCTTAAAATGACCTCAAGTCATAGTAATTTTGTTCATATAAAAGGTGGGGAAAAACCAACTAGGTCCCAACAAGTTCTTAAATCTGGAAAATGGTCAGTCAAATGAAAATAGTAATGGCAAGGTGATTCGGCAATGCATGATAAATAAGTTTTGCCCCTAGTTTTCCCATAGGCAATTATAACTAGGATACAATGGTATAGGTTAATGATACTAATTTTTCCATAGGCAGTTATAATTAGTAGCAAGACTGGTGAAACACTGATTTGCCCATAGGTAGTTATAATTAGGCTCTCATAAACAAACTTGATAGGATGAAAGATATCTTGCCAGATCAATTATCTACTACTTTCATAAACTATCATTGAAACATGGATTGGATTGATTGTTAAAACTTGATTGAAATCCCCCCATAAATGGTGTAGGAAGAACCAAATGAACCAAGATTAAAACAAGATTGGGTAGGATGGCTAAAAATAGGCTTTGGACTAGATAATAATGGAATGATAGGATGGTATGGTGTTTCTAAGGATAATGATGGTTTGATAAAATGGATAAAATGGTAAGAAGGTTTCCCCCAAGTGATGGGGTGAATGGCAGGATACATGATAATGGAAAAAGAATATATAACAATCGCAATGGCATGGCAATGTGAAATGCTATGGTACATGTTTTTGGCCTGGGTATGGTTTTTGATTCTGTTGTTCCTTCTGATGGGGAGATGCGCATCCTAATAAACAAATAATACAAACAAAATACTTGATCATGTTAATTGTTAGCCCACATCTCATTTGAATAATTGTTCTATCAAGAATGGCCTACCGATTTGGTTTACTAAGAATGCTTTTGTGATCTTCATTGGTTATTGATTTTGATTCCTTCAAATGTTGAGATAAGGTATCTTTGTATCCTTTGCAAAGGAAATTACAACCATGGATCATAAATATGGAAAAATAATGGATGGTGGGTTTGATTCTGAAATGGAATGACAAATGATAATGGAATGTATAATGGTGTTGAAATAAATGAAGATCAAGACTTTCAGTCACATGTAATGTTTTTGATGCTAGATTCAACATAATTTTAGTTGTGATGGGGAAAAAGACATGTTCTCTCAATAGGACCGTCAATTTTTTTTGGTGTTTGGCCCTGAGAGTAGCTACCATCTAATTAGGTTGTAGATAGGAAGCTATTTCGATTTGATCTTTGATTTTGTCTTCATCAAGCAGTGAAGAAATTTTGTGCTCATCTATTAGTGCCTCAAAGAGGTTTTCACCAATAAATTTATCTTGATTGTCCCGTAGCACCTCTGAGAAGGTTTCAGTAAGGAATGTTGAATTTTGACTTTGATTGTCTTCTAGCACTTTTGAAAAAGTTTCACTAGAAGATTCTGAGTTTTGACTTTGATTGTCCCTTAGCACCTTTCAAAAGGTTTCACTAGGAGAATATTCTTCCACTACATGAATGTTTTCTTGGCCTCCTTACTCTTCTTCAATTGCTATGTCACCATGGATGTAATTTAATAAAGTGTGATTCTGGTGATCCCAATCAACACTTGTGGGAGATGGAATGTTAATGATATGGCTATTTTCGTTGATGGTAGTAGCCTATGGAATGGTAATGGAATGGGGAGAGGTTGCATAATCCTTATAGAAGATACTAGGATAGCCTATGTCAAAGTTGAATTACTCATCCTCAAAAACCATAGAAGGATCACAAATGTATTAAAATTGATCTGTGAGGCATGTGTAACCAATGTTATAATAGTCATGAACATATTTTTCATCTAAATATGACTCTAACTCAAGGGACTCTAAATCTGATGTTGAGACTCTGATTCCTCATCTGATGGGTACTTTGTTATAATGATGTCTTGCTGAATATTTGGTTGTGGACAAGTAAAAACATGTAACGGCATGATGGGCTCCAAAAAGATTAGTTTGTCAAAGTGAGACTCCTCTAGAATGGGAAAAAGGTTAAGAGACAACTCTTTAGAGGTTGGCTTGTCAATAAGAGTCTCTTGAATATGTACATGGTTGAGGTAATGATTTTCCCAAAGGTAGTTATAATCATTAAAAAGTGACTCGACAAAGATTGGCTCATCAGAGTGAGACTCCTTGAAAACTGGTATAGGATCAATAGGTGATTGACCACAAGTTAACATATCATAAGTGGTTGGTTCAAAAAAAATATCTTGGATTGGTTGGTTGTGTTGGCCTTAGTTTCCAATGAGTTGGAAGATACCAATTTTGAACATAGCTTGGTCTTCGAATAATTGTATGGGTTGAGGTTTGGATGGGATGACTTGTGGTTTGATATTGGTAGGGCTTTGGGGAGCATGATTGATCGCATGAGCCTAAGGTTGAAGTCTTGAAATGGTAATGATAGGGCATTGTGGGGCTTGATTGCTCACACAAGCCAAAGGACTAAGTCCTGAAATGATGAAGGGGGATTGTGGAGCTTGATTGCTCGCACAAACCAAAGGATGAGGTCCTAGTATAGAAATGGTTTGGCATTATGGAACCTAATTACTCTCATGAGCCAAAAGACAAAGTCATGAGATAGTAACAATAGGGCATTTTGGGGCTTGATTTCTCACACAAGCTAAAGGACTAAGTCTTGGAATGATGAAGGGGTGTTTTGGAGCTTTATTGCTCAAACAAACCAAAGGATGAGGACCTGGTATGATAATGGTATTCTTTGGATATTTTAGAGATTGATAGCTCATATAATCCAAAGGAGGGTTAGGTATAGCCGATGATTAGATAAAAAAAGGATGTCATAAAACTTGATTGCTTTCACAAGCAAAAGCATCCAAGTCTTCCTCATAAACCATATCATCCCAGTCATGAGTTGGCTCATAAGCTAGTTTTTTACTGTGTTTTGTGTACTGATTATTGTAAACAAGGTATGGATTCATATCCCAAACAAAATTACCTGTAGTTGAGTCTTTAAAGTCCTCTTCACAAGCCTCTTCATACCAATCAAGGTCTTGAGTTGGATCATAATTTATTTCATGACTTTGTTCCCATGAATGATTAATATGAGGTGGATAGAAATCTATCTCAAAAACCATATTAGTGTCATTAGGGTCTTTACTAAAGCTATAAAAGTCATTTTGTTCAGCCATTCTATCATAAGTTGGATTGTAAGTAACTCCACCATAAGTGTAGCTAGACATATCCACGTAAATTTTGAAAGCTCTGAAACAAAAAGGCTTAGAGTTCTACAAACTCTGAAAAATGATCCAAAGGACAAATGGGTCAAGTTTGGTCTAACTTGGTTAAAAGGTGGAGCCGTATCTTAAAAATGATTTGTGCTAAGACTTGGCATAAAATAGCCTAATGTCAAATGTCTAACATCAATTTTCATATGCATAAAAGGTCAAGTGTCTGAAAAAAACTGGCATGTCAAAGGTCTAGGTCAAAGTGTTATAAACAAGGTCTAAACTAGGAAAGGGAAAAGTTGAGTTACTAGGTCTTTTGTCCAAACACGGAGTCAAAAGCTAGGCTCAAAAAAATAGGCATATGCTAGGAATTTTGGCCAAACAATGTCAAAATCTAGACTTGAAACAAAGGCTGATGTGATTTGATTTAATCTAACAAGTTTGGAAACAACTTTAACATAGACCTGACACATGGGATCAAACATAAACATGATCAGTTGGCATAAGGCATAAGACAAAAGGCTCTTTGAAGAAAGATTATGTTTTCACAAATAAAATCACAAACAATGATGAGGATGGGCATTAAAAAACAAAACCATTAATAGTTTTCAAATTTGGGTAATCGATTAACCAAAGTTATGTAACTCAAAAGAGAAAGATCTATGTATCAGTCCCATAAATTAAGGCCTAAACAGAAATCAATCAATGTTTGAATCCAAACTTAACAAGGTTAATTGAAAACTCAATGTTAAAAACTAAGATTTGACCAAACAAGTTAGACAAGATTGGACAACATGACAACACAAGACAATGGTCCAAATGGTATGCATGACATGGTTTGAAACAAATGGTTTTTGGCACAAGGTAAACTAGTCTTTAAATAAATTGAGAAGCCTAACGACGTAAGCATGCTCGAATTATGCGGTCAATGTTATGTTTGCAAAAGACTCAAAAGACTCAAAAATGTTTTGACATGATTTGGGTAGCATAACACTACCCTCCTCAACTCAAATACATTATTTTTACATGGCTTATGAATAAACAAACAAGTTTTAGTCTCAAAACATACCAATCAAAAATGACCAAAATACACTAAGTATAATAGTCCAAATCCTAGAAAGGGTATGTCATGTGGGGTTGACTAAACTATCAAGTTTTGAACATCTCTAGGGGAATCAATTACACAATGACTTTCATGTCATAAAATGTAAAAGAAAAGCACATAAATTGGGTGATCATGATATTGGCTAGTTGTAAAAATGTCTAGTCTTTTTTACAACCACTCCATGTTGTTCGCTTAGTGTAGTGTGATGTCCAAATGTAGATACGTCCTATGTACAACTCAAAAAGAGCCAAATGAAGTCAATGTCAGGGGATAAAACCCTGGGTCAAAGCTTCCCTAAAGAACTTGCAGGAGGTAATGACGTCCCCTTCACAAGCCAAGTTTATAATGAAATGAAAGACATAAAAAGAAAGACTTTAGGGTCATTTTTAAGGTCACCCAAACTTTGATGAGTTTTTGGGGAGTGCTTTAGATGACTTTCTTTTTAAGCCTTGGACTAGGCTACTTTCAATAGGAATGGTGTTTTTGGTTATAATGGTTCCCTATAGGGGAGAAATGGAAGAGCATACATGCAACATCCCTCTTTTTTCCAAAAAACAATTTGATTAAACAACTATTGTAAACAAGAATTGATAAGTGTGTTCAATTTTAAACCCAAAATGAAATATTTGGTGGTGTTCATTTGACCCTTTGGTCTTAGTTGCGAACTTTGAAAATATTCACCAAAACATCTAAGTCCTTTGTTAAACACCAAAACAAGGTTTCTAATTGATTGTTAAGCATGAAAAGGTGATTTAAACTTGTTTTGAACAAATATCAAGCTTGGTCCTATAGTAAAAATGTTATCATATCCTTTAGCTTTAAAGCTCTTTTTAGCTTGAAACAATGAACTTTGAAAAAGTAGCTCTTAGGTCTATGTTTTTGGAAAAACACAGTGACCAACGTCGGTTACTTTGGCTAACCGAGATCTAACTGATGTCAGTTTTGCTAACCGATGTCAGTTTTACTAATCGACATCAGTTAAGCCATGTAACCAATGTTGGTCTTACTTATCAACGTTGATTACTGTGTAAAATTGTGGTAACAAAAAATGGCAAAATAAAGTTAGAAAATCAATTTTCAAGAGTTTTAAGGGTCCAAATAAATATTTTAGAGTCATAAAATGATCTTCTTCATGTGTAGGATGCATCTAGTCCCATCGATCGTGCCATATGTGATCTAGTAATTTGACTCAATAGAGGATGGTTAGTATGGTGTTAGTTCTAAAATGAAATAAACACATTAATAGCATAACATCTCTAGGCCTAGACACTAGGGAGAGCTTAGTTAACAAAGAAAAATGATAAACACAACTAAAATTCAAGGAATGAAAACACAATAATCCCTTCACCTTCCTTGGATGCTCCAAATGCCTTTGTAGTGGTGGCTTGCTCAGCTTGTGCTCATGAAGTCCTTGGCAATGGAAGCTTGGCTACCTCCATCTCTCCTTGGCACCTTTGGCTTGTGGCTTGGCTTGGCTTGGAATCAATTTGGCATGGTAACACTACTTTATTGAATCTTCTAGAACCAATTTGGCATTATAACTTTACATTAAAATAACTTAGAAATGATGTTCATAGCCTCTCTATTTATAGATTTTTACAAATGTCTAGAATCAATCTGAACCATCCATCTTGAGATGAAGATATGTGGTTGAGGATTAATTCAATTTTTGGAATTAAGTTTATAATTATCCTCATCATGAAATTAGAAGAAGGGGAAATTAAAAGGCATGGAGGGCATCATGGAAGGCATTGATGAGGCATGGAGGGCATGAATCCTGATATTTGTGGCATTTATGGCTTAGAGATGTCTTCCCAAGAAATGAGGTCACCTAATGATGTAGATATTCAATATTAATTTCCAAAAATAAGTATTCAATAGGTTTACATGGAATTATTGATTAGGTCTTTATTTGGGTTAATTAGATCTTAAGGATGCTTAAGTATTTTATGCACAAATTACTCAAATTGATTAGAATGCCTTGTTATTGGTCCAAAATTCAACTGGATTAAAATTGGAAGTCCCTATCAGATGCATTACAACCATTATCCCATTTAGGATGCTAATGACAATAAATAACCAAGGCATGCATCTTGTGTAATAGATTTGATAGGAAAGAGCAATACAGAGCACCTATGTGTAAAATTAACATTTTGACTCGAAATGATCTTATCAAAGTTAGCTGACCCATAAATTAAATTGCCCCATTTAGGGATACCCTGGCCAAAATCAACACTTAAATATGTTAGTTTCATATCATTTAGCATGTTTGAGTGTTTTTAGGCCAAATTGTGCATTTTGGGTGGAAATTGGTCAAAATTTTGGTTTCAGGTTATCAGTGGCCAATTTTAGGTGTTTACAGTGATCTCCCAATGGAACATTGTCTCGAAGGCTTAAGAAATCATATAATGCCTCATCATTCTAGAACTCATCAATCGACAGACTAGATTCTTATTGGTCCCAATCTATTAGTTAGGGATAATATAATGGCAAATAGTTATGATGAATGGCTAGGGTAAGGGTACAAATGGCATTGTTATCAAATAGTTTGGTTTTAGCTAGGTTATCAAAGTTGAGGCTATGATCAGACTCTGCTTCGCTATCAGCATCATCATCACTAGTCAGTGGTGATGGAGTTTAAATTAGATATGTGGGGTCACCCCTAGGTGGTTTAAATCCAAGTCCATAAGATCTTTCATAATTAGTCATTAAATGGTTCCTTGCTGATTCCATTCAAGGCCTCTTCCTTCATAATTGTGACACTCCATGATCCTATTAGAAATAGGATACTTTGCATTTTTATACAAATCAACATGGTTGTCATTATATAACCATGATTCATCCCCTTCAAGAGTGTCATGTCCTAGGCCAGATGCTGGTGCAAATGTAACAGGTCTCTTATCTTTGTTCTTCTGTTTCTAACGCATATGTGGGGTGACTTTCAGTCACCCAAAGGTTTTTAGATTCTAAGGAAGATTGGTAATATGAAATGTATCATGGGTCCCATACTCTCCTGGTCTATTATTTGAAATAGTGAAATGATTAGAAGCTTCAAGAGGCAACATGTGGGAAAGGGAATCCAAGGTATTAGGATCTATGCAACTATCTGGTGAAGTATCAATAAATATGGCCTTTCCTAAATCTTATTTATAACTTGGATTCATGTCATACTAATAATTATAGCTTTGAAATTTGGCCTCAAGATGCTTATAGTGTTCATATGGATGTAAATCTATTAGAATATCCACTTCCATCCCTGAGTGGGAAAATTTGATACATTGGTATATCATTGACAAAACTGCATGAATCTCATGTAACCAAGGTCTACCTAGAAGTATGTTGTATGATAACTCAAAAGCAAACACATTGAAAAGTGTATCATGGGTCAAAGGCCTAATGATAATTGGAAAACTAATGGTGCCTTATGATTCTCTTTCTTGATTATCATAGGCTTTGATTTTTATTGCTTCTGGATGGAGATCTACCATTGTGTACCCAAGAAGCTTGATGAGCTTTAGTGACACTATGTTGAGGCTAGATCCATTGTCTATAAGGACACGTTTCACTTTATGTCATCTTATATAAACCTCTATGTATAATGGATTATTATGGAGTGGGCCAAAGGAGGACATGTCACTTTGGTTGAATGTGACTTATTGGGCTAGAGCTAGGTGTCCAACTAAAGCTTGAAATTTATGAAGGGATATGTCACTAAAAAGAGTGGATTGGGTCAAAAACTCATTCAATATATTTTTATGGATTATTAACATTCGTAGCAAATATAAAATATAAATATGTGTTGGTGTCTTTTGTAATTATTCCAAAATATCAAACTTCTTATCTTGGTCAGTAGTGAATGGTTTATTCCAAGGATGAACAGTTGGTTGAATGACAAGCAAAGTGGTAGATGGTTGTGGGTCTGGGATAGTAATATTCAACCTCCTAGTTGTGATTGCACAGTCAAGATTAAATACTAGATGATTATTGCTAACAAATATTGGGAATGGTGTGGGACCAAATAGGACAAGTCTCAGTTGTTGATGCACTTGTATGTGGTCATGTGGCAAGGATGGGTTGTCAATATAAGGTCCAAAGGGGAAAGTCCTAGTTTACTAGTTTCCCTGTATGCACTCCTAGGTCAAAGAAGGATTATCTATGTAGTTTGGTTGAATGTTGTTGTTTAGCAATGGTCCAGGCTGATTAGTGTTTGGTCTAGGATTAATAAAGATGGTATTAATGCTACCCCCTACAATATGACCTACAACCCTATTGTATTCATGTGTAGCTACATGGTAGGTTTGTTGGTTATTACCGTTCTGACCTTGGTTTTGTCCATTGTTTAATCATTGTGGGTTTTGATACTAATTTTGTTGATTCTATTGGTTTGACCTTTGATTTTGATTTTGCTACTGCACTGGTCGTCATTGTTGTTTTTACTGATTATTTTGTTGTTGTTGATTATTATGTCAGGGAAAAGGGTTTTGATAAATCCCGAGAGTTTTATTAGAAGTGGAAGCACCATTATAAATTGTTATCTCCCCATTCTCCAAAATATTCTAAATTAAATGCTTGATTTGGACACATCTTCATAGATTATGCCCATTCACCTGATGATAGTCATAGAATTCATTTTCATAGTACCAATCAAGATAAGGGATGCCTTGTGGATAATGCTTTAGTATAGGCCAACTAATCAAATTAGTGGTAGAAATATTGTGAAATATAGATTCAATAGGTTCTCTTAAGTCACTAAAGACACGATGTGCAAGCATGATTCTCCTAGGAGGAGGGGTTTATAATGGTAACAACTATTGTATTTGTTGTGCAGGTTTTGGTTGTTACGCTTGCAACATTGGCTAAGTAGGAGTAAGCTAAAAAGGTGGTGAAGATGATGTTTTTACCATTTAGACATGATAGCATTTAGTCACTCCATTTCCTAAAACATTCTTATTATGGTTGAATTTCTTTGGTGTTTCATGGTTATTAGCTTGTGCTAGTTGTGATGTTAGTGCTTGAATGGGATGTTGGTCATTTCCCTGATTGGTACCTTGATTTTGATTAGTTGAATTAATATTGATGACTCCTTTATTGATTATCACCCTCTTAATCAACAATCCTTTATCAATGATTTCCTTTAAAGTATGTGCACATTGTAGTTCTAGATGGTAAGCTATCTCACTATGCAAATTTTTGGTAAACACAGTGGCTAATTGTTTATCTAGTAAACTATGGGTGAACAGATTGTAAGGGCTCTCCATCACTATAAATAACTTTAAAAACTCTCACCAACATTTTTCTTTACTTGCGTTAAGTCCACTAATGAAATCTCATGCTTGAGATTATCAAAAAAGTGCTGCACAAACTTATCAAAAAGATCATCAAAATCCGTTACTAAATTTGTGGGCAACTTCAAAAACCACTCCAAGGCTTGTCCAGCCAAGCTCCTTGGAAACAACAACAAAAGGTATATGTCTCTATATGCCACTAGTTGACATGCGACAAATAATTCAGTCAAATGAGCCTTAGGGTCACCTTTCCCTTTGTATTTATCAAATTTTGGTGGTTCATATCCTGGAAGAAATGGTATCTGCAAATACTCCATGTTGAACAAATAGGAACATAGGTTATCCAATTTGAAATTTTTAGTTTGTTTACTAGCTCAAATGGTAGCAATTGCATCCTTCATCTATTGTAATTCTTGGGATAAGAAACTAGAAGGAATATTGATTTGAGGGAAAATTTGGGTAGATGGTTGGCAGGTCACAAGTTGGACACTTTGACTAGGGTAGGATGGAGATACTTTTTAGGGTATACTAGTTTGGTTGGGGAATGGACTAAAAATATGCATATGTGGATTAAGATGTACTTGAAATTACACATTTGGTTATGTGATATTCTAGTTTGGGTTGGCAATAAAGGTTTTATTTAGAAGATTTTGTGGTTAAGATGGAGGGATATAACTATATTGTGCCTACTATGGTTGAAAAGGGACATGTTGTCAACTTGTGGACCAAGACCCTATCTCTAGATTTATGGCACATTTTGAACCAATAGTTTTTTAGTAGGTAACTAAGAAACACATGGACATCCTTTGATGCACGAATCCCTATGAGGAAGTGAAAGCATGTTGTAGATTTGGCATCTATCATTGACCCATATTTGCACATTGTTGACTAGTCATTGCTTAGTTTTGGATTGGCATATTAGTCTATGATTAAAGAGGTAAATTCATCGTTACCTGGTGAGGTGTAACATTAGTTGCCCCTGATTGAGGTGGTAATGTATTTCTCCTCTATTGTGTTGATACACTAGATTGTGCTTATTGTTGTGGAATACTACTCATTACTTATTGAGGAGGAGTAGGGTTCATCACGTTCTATCATTGAGGTGTGACATTATCCATTGTTTAATTATCTAATCCCATAGATTGTACACTTGAAGAAGTAGTTGATTGAATTTGGGGTGTAGAAACTCTTACTCCTTGGTATGATGACCTATTCATAGGATTAACTATAGGCACATATTGTTGGCTAATTATTTGCATGTTAGTACCACTTTGATCGGGACTGGACATTGTTTGCACATTGTCTACTATGTTTGGCTCACTATTTTGTATATAGGTTGAAGACACTTCTTCAATAATGGGCATATGCATCAAGTTATCTATCAAAGTAGTTTGTATGAATGGGTCAGATTTAGAACTCTCTTGTCTAGTTAACTCTATCAACACTCATGTTGAAGAAACTAGGTCAATAAGAGGCTTACTTACCATGTTTATCTGATTGAAATCATGTGCTAGATTCAAGTAGGTTTGATATGATGTTTGCATTTGGTTAAAGTGATCTTCCATGATGTTTTTGCCTCGATCAGATATATTAGGATCTTAGTACGTTGTTTGGGCTAGAGCCATAGGATTGCTAGAAGAATCATGTTGATCGTAAATGATATTGTGGGGCACTCTTACTAGACTTGGTAAATTTTCATGGGGGAAGTCTGCTGGAAACTTGGCCCCTACCTCTATGGCTCTAACCAAAATATCATCTTTGTTCCCTAACAAATGTTGCTCACACAAAAATGGATCATGCATGGAAGCCATATTAGTATAATATGACTATTGAAGTATTGGTTCATCCACTACAGGTATTATAGCTAGGTATTATGCAATTTACTCTTACTCTTGTTCTGAATAAGGTGGCATGTTAACCAGATAGTTAGCCAATGGATCATGGCTTTGTGCCCTTAATTGAGTATTATAAGAGGGATAATAACCCATCTCATAATCAATAATATCCACATATGGGTCTTTCACCATTTCTTCTTGTGATGCCACATTATTAATCCTTGGATTATACATGAGTCCAGTACAAGTGTAGGAATACATGTTGGGATCCATAGTCAATGCTTTTGTGATAAAAGGTCAAAGAGTTCTACAAAATCTAAAAAGGACAATGTCTAAAATAGATGATGTTCCAACTTGGTCTAGATTCATCAAAAGGATCAAAAGGTTTATGCAAAGTTTTGTGAGGAAACAAGCTAGCGTGAAGTATCTAACGTTTCACTATTCACATAAAGATAATCAAGTAAATGGACTGAAAATCAAAATGCCAAACTCTAAGGTCGAAGTGTTTCAAATCAATCTAATCTAAGAATTTAAAAGTTTGCTAGGTCTTTTGACCAAATGTAGTGTCAAAATCTAGGCTCAAACAAGGCATGCACTAGGACTCTTGGCCAAATGGTGTCAAAAGCTAGACTTTGAAATAGATGAAAGTTTTAATATAACAAATTTGAAACACTTCTAACAAACACTAGGCATTTGATTATTGGACATGAACTTGATCAACTAAGTATAAGGTATAAAACAAAAGACACTTTAGAAATAGTTTATTTTCTCACAAAAAATGGTATAAAACTTGGTTTTTTTTGACAAACAAGCTAGACAAATGTGAATAGTGTAACTATTTTAGACAAAAGATCACAAAAGTTCACTTGGATTAGTCTGAAAATGTAGCAATAATTTTGGAACTTTATGCAAGAGGTTCTATGGAACAATATTTGAAATTTTTTGGGCAACGTAATGACACCATACCACCTAAAAGGTGTGATAAAAAATGTTTGTTTCAAAAAACTTTCTAATGCAAATACATTTTCTTACAATTTTGACAGCACAACATGACTTTTCTTGACTCAAAATGTTGTGGTGCATAGACTCAAAGTGCAAGTGTTTAGCACAAAATGGCTTAAGTCTATCAAGTGATGATAATGATTATGAGTCTTAAACAGCCTTCAACCCAAATTGGAAATTGAACCTAAGTTCCCTCAAATTTAGTGCAAATGGCGAACCCACTTAACACATCAACCCTATGAACTTATAAAGGTGAAATTTTGAATTTAGATTATAAGTGGACTTTAAAAACTTTGGTAAGGTCTAGACTCAATTGGGTTGCATAACTGCACCAAAGTGGATGATATGAATCTCAAGCTTTTGATGAACTTTGAACAAGGAAAATTGATGATCTCATGTGGGAAGCATAACATCTCTTTGTTCAAAAGAAAATTTGGACTATGTGTTTGGTTTGGATTATTTATTTACACCAAGTTTTGACTCTAAACAAGACTTTAATCTAAGACAAGATCAACTAATTAATTGCTCTTAGATCCTAAATTGACAAGGTTGCTTGGTATTATTGGAATCCATCAATATATCTTATTTGAGAGGATTTTAAGTGATCATCCAAAAGTAAATGTGCATTATATAGTAGGGTTTTTACACCCCCTCTTATATCAAATAAAATTACTATGACATGGACCTTGAGGTGCACCTTCCACCAATAATACTTTTGTGGCAAGTGGGGATTTGTCTAAGATCTAACAAGTTTTTGAATGATCTAGGGGAATCAATTGCATAATAACTTTCATGCTAAACAATGTAAAATAAAAGCATGGATTTTGGGTTCATATCACTTGACTTGTAAAAAGGTCTAGTCCTTTTAGCAACCACTACATCCTATTATTCACTTAGTGTAGTACGATTCCAAAGTACCACTACGTCTCATGTGCAACTCTAAAGGAGCCAAGTGAATTCAATGTTGGGAGATGAAACCCTGGGTTAAAGCTTCCCTAAAGAACTTGTGGGAAGTGATGAAGTCCCCCTCACAAGCCAAGTTTGCATGAAAATAAAGAAAGCATGAAATAGAAAGACTTTAGGGTCATTTTTAAGGTCACCCAAAATTTGATGAGTCTTTGGGGAGTGCTTTAGACAGCTTTCTATCTAAGCCTTGGACTAGGCTATTTGCAATAAGAATGGCACTTCTGATTCTAAGGGCTCCCTATAGGGGACAAATAGAAGAGCATACACACAACATTCCTCTTTTTGCCAAACAAAGATTCAATCTAAACAACTATTCCAAATAATAATTGACAAGTGTGTTCAATTTTAAGCCCAAATGAAAGTGAGGTGGTGTTCATTTGACCCCTTGGTCTTAGTTACAAAATTTGAAATCATTCATCATAAACATTTAAAAATTTTAAACTCCAAAACAAAGTTCTTAATTGATTTTTAAGCTTGAAAAAGGTGATCTAAACATGTTTTTATCAAATTTTAAGCTTCGACCTGTAGTAAAAATGTTAGCATGTCCTTTAGCTTTGAAGCTCTTTTTGTTTTGAAACAATGAACTTTGGAAAAAGAGCTCTCAGGTCTGTGTTTTAAGAAAAATATAGTGACCGATGTCAATTTATATAACCGATGATGATGACATTTTCTAACCGATGTTATTTATCTAACCAACATCAGTTATGCCAATGTAATTGATGGTAGGTATACAATTGATGTCAGTTAAGATATGCAACTGATGTCAGTCTTACTTGTCGACATTGGTTACTGTGTAAAAACCATGGCAAACAAAAATGGAAAAATAAAATTAGAAAAACAATTTACAAGAGTTTTAAAGGTCCAAATGAATATTTTAAAGTAATAAAATGATCTTATTTAGGTGTGAGATGCATCTAGTCCCATCAGGCATGCCATTATGTGGATCTAGGAATTTGACTCAAGAGAGGATGGTTAGTATGGTGTTAGTTCCAAAATGAAAACAAAATGAAATAAACACACTAATAGCATAACATCTCTAGGCATAGACACTAGGGAGAGCTTAGTTAATAAACATGAATAAAACACACAACTAGAATGCAAATGAAACCCTCTTTTACCTTCCTTGGATGCTCCCAAATGCTTATTGTATTGCCTTACTCAGCTTGTGCTCATGAAGTCCTTGGCAATGGAAGCTTGGCTACCTCCATCTCTCCTTGGCACCTTTGGATTTGGCTTGGAATCAATTTGGCATGGTAACACTATTTTCTTGAAGCTTTTAGAACCATTTGTGCATTATAACTTTGCATAATCAAGACTTAGAAATGATGTTCATGGTCTCTCTATTTATAGATTTTTGAGAATGTCTAAAATCAACTTGAACCATCCATCCTGAGATTGAGATGTGTGGTTGAAGATTAATTCCATTTTTGGAATTAAGTTTATAATTATCCTCATTAGGACATTAGAAGAAGGGGAAATTAAGAGGCATGGAGGGAATCATGGATGGCATTGATGAGCCATGGAGGGCATGAATCTTGATATTTGTGGCATTTATGGCCTAGGGATGTCTTCCCAAGAAATGAGGTCACCTGATGATGTAGATATTCAATATTCATTGATAAAAATAAGTATTCAACAAGTTTCCATGGAATTATTAATTAGGCCTTGATTTGGGTTAATTAAATCTTAAGCATGCTTAATCACTTTGTGTACAAATTACTCAGATTGATTAGAATGGTTTGTTATTGGTCTAAAATTTGACTGGATTAGAATTGGAAGTCAATGTCAGATGCGTTGGAACCATATTCCCATTTAGGATGTTATCAACAAAAAATAACAAAGGCATGCATCTTGTGCATAATATTTAATAGGAAAGAGAAATCTAGAGCACCTAGGTGCAAAATTGACATTTTGACTCGAAATGATCTGATCAAAGTTAGTTGGCTCATAAATTGCATTGCCCCATTTAGGGATACCCTGACCAGAATCAACACTTGAATATGTTAGTTTCAACTCATTTAATGCATTTTAGTGTTTTTAGGCCAAATTGTGTGATTTGGGTGGAAATTGGCCAAAAAAATGATTGGAAGTTATCGGTGGCCAAATTTAGGTGTCTATAATTTTGACCCAATCACGCATGTGTGTCTATGCAAATAAACATGGATTATTTATCATAATAATACACCAAGAGGCTTATGGGTGCACACCTTTTACATAACCTTAAAGACATGGGAGAGATCATAGTACATTATAAATGAGATATGCCATGATATAGATAATTGGGAGATGCTCAAGGAGAGGTTTATGCATACTTTCTCCTTTTCTTCACAAAGATTGGGGATATTGGAGTCATTACAAGTCATCTATAAGGTAGTGTTTAAAGACACTTAAAATCTTAGAAGATAACCTAAGATAGATGTTCAGGGAGAAAGGACTTGCACTCCTGACATTCTTTGAAGAGATGATGTTCAATAGTGATTCTAGTGAAGAAGATGATGAGACCTAGAAAGAGCAAAATTAAAAGGCTCTAATAGGTAAAAAAAATATTATGTGCCTTATGGATGATATCACCCTAGATGAAAAATATCTAGTGCATCTTCAAATGAAATAATAGAGGGGATAAGGTAAGTTGAAGACTCTCATCAAGAGATAAATGAACCCTACTGCATACTGCTCAAGACTACTAAGGTAGACATCAATGTAGAAGGCAAGTTGAAAATCACCACTATAGGCACTTATTGGTCTGAATTAGAGCTAGCATGAATTGTAGACCTCTTGAAAGAATTTCAATACCTATTCCCATGCAACTATAAGTACATGAGGGTCACCCACCCTTCACTTGGGAAAATGAGCATCAAACTAGTGGATGGTGTGAGCCCAATCAAGAAGTACCCATATCAAATGAATCCCAATCTTTGTGCTAAGGTAAAAATGGAGATTGATGGAATATTGGATGTCTACATCATTTACCTAGTACAATAATCTGAGTGGGTGATCTTGATGGTCATCAACATCAAGAAAGATTGGTGCATATAAACTATAAGATGTTGAACACCACTTGCATCAATGATCCCTTCCCAACTTCATTCACCAATGAGGTCCTAGATGGAGTCATAGGTTACGAGATCTACACTTTCACTAATAGATTATTAGGCTACCATCAAGTGTAGATCAAAGAGGAGGATAAATCCAAAACAACCTTTGTGACTGAATGGGGTTGTTTTACTTATAACATGATGCCCTTTAGCCTCAAGAATGTGCTAACCATATTCTCTAGGGTGGTGATCACATCCTTTGAGGACTTTATCCATAAGTTCCTCCAAGTGTATCTTGATGACTGGATGGTGTATGGTCTTATGAGAGACCACTATGACAACTTGTGCCTCATGTTTGAAAGGTGCAGACAACTCTAAATATCCTTAAACCTAAAGAAGTGCATCTTATCAAATATATTTGGGACATTACTCAGGCACATCATTTGTATGGATGGTTTTCTTGTTGATCCAGCAAAGATAGCCATAATAATCCATCTCCAGACTCCTTCATTATAGAAATACATGCATGCTTTTCTAGGCCATTATGGCTACTATAGATTGTTCATTCAGAGCTATGTAAAAATTGTGACACCTCTATAAGAGCTCTTGTATAAGGATGGCCCATTCTACTAGAGTGAGTTGCAAGAGGAGGCCTTTGAGACACTAAATTTGAAGCTGGACAATGCACCATTTCTACAACTAGATGACTACTTCTCACATCCATATTTATGCTTTAGGCTCTGCCATTGGTACCATACTAGTGCAACTAAGTGAAGGCAAGATGGACCACCCCATCTCCTTCATAAGTATAAAATTGATGTAGGTAGAATATAATTATACCACCATTGAGCATGAGGCATTGGCAATGGTCTATGCCTTGCAAAAATTTAGGCAATACCTTTTGGCAACCCCATTCATCTTCTTTACATATCATGAGGTGCTCAAGTACCTTGTGAATAAGCCTATTTTACATGGGTACATATGTAGATGGATTCTCCTTTTCTAAGAATTCTAGTTCTCTATAGTCATCAAACCTAGGAAGTAGAACTTTAGGCTAAACCATTTGTCCCACATCAACTCTAGTGATGTATTGATGCCCATTAAGGATGACATGCTAGATGCACAACTATATAGATTTTAATGCATTCCTAAATATCTAGCAAAGATTGCCAATTTCTTAACATCTAGGTTTGCACCCCAGACCTTGTCCACTAAGGAAAAGAAATAACTCATGATCCATGTTGCCCCCTTCCAACTCATCAAAGGGGATCTCTATAAACTAGGTAGGGATTAAGTCCTACATCAATGTGTTTTGGAACATGAGCATGACACCATCCTCTAGGATGCACATGAAGGGATCACAGGAGGCCATTACACTGGTAACACAATAGTGCATAAGGTTTTGTAGTTAAGTTTATGGTGGCCAAGCTTGTTCTAAGATGCCATATGGTACTCTAAGGTGTGTGGTATATGCTAGTGCACTGGGAAGCCCAACCATCAGGATGAGATGCCCCACATTCCCATTCTCACCCAGGCACCATTCAAAAAATGGGCCATTGACTTTGTTGGTCCAATCACTCCCGCAGCATAGTGCACAAGTGATAGATACATTTTAGCAGCCACTAATTATTTCACCAAGTGGATCAAAGCCATATCGACCAAAGACTATACAACCATGATAGTCATGTGTTTTATATGGGAGAACATCAATAGGTATGGGTGCCCATTGAGTTTAAATAGTAACAGGGGTATTCATTTTGTCAATGAAATGGTATGCATCCTTCTAAATAAATATATGTTGGCACACCACAAGACCACCCCATATCATCTCCAAGCCAATGGCATGGCTAAAGCCTTTAACAAAATCCTAGGAGAATGCCTCATAAAGATATGTGACAGTCACAAGGACTGGGATGATCATGTTTCAATGGTACTTTGGGCATATCACATGACCTACAAGCACCTAAACAAGGCTACACCATTTCAACTAGTGTTTGGCACTGAAGTAGTTCTATCCATGGAGTCAATGGTGCCCTCCTTGTGTATTGCATGAATTGGTTATTTATACAAATAAGAATCTTTACGCGTAAGGTTGGAAGACTTGGAATACTTAGATGAGAAACACATCCAAGACAAATATAGTCAATAGGTTGAGAAAGCACACCAAAAGTGGTGGCATGATATGTACATCAATCATAAGGAGCTGACTGAAGGAGCATTAGTGCTACTCTATGATTCCAAGTACTTCAAGCACCTAGGCAAGTTACAAATCTGATGGATGGGTCCATACATCATCCACCACATCTTGGAAATAGGTGCATGTAAGTTGTGCACATTATCTAATGAAATGATTCTCGGGCATTTTAATGGAAATAGACTAAATCCATATAGGTAGTACATTGGTTCTCATGCCATGAAAACTCTAACTTCTTGATCAATAGTTAGTTTGAGTAGAGATAACTAAAATAAAGTTTGGTGCAAGCCAAAACCATTCTTTTTTTCTTTATTTTGTCCCTTGTAAAGTGTATAAAGGCAATGAGAAATGCATAAAGGCCATAAGAACTTTGTATCAATAGTTCATGCATAATTCCAATCGAATGAGTCAAGCACTGGCACCCATAAGTACATGAGGCCAAACATCTAAGTAGTGGGTGTGTGAAGCTTAATATGCATAAGAAAAAGTAGTTGTGGGTGATAATTATGCAAAATTAGAAGTACAAGGCCCTTAAAGCTTGAGATCAAACCTCTCTAGTGATACCTTTGCACTAGAATCACAAGAAGGTGCATAAATTGATCTACCACCAAATCAAACTAGAAAGCAAGAAGTAAAGATGCCCAACTTGGTTGAGCACAAGGTAGACATTGAAGATACAAGTACTAAAAGTGTGCAAGAGCATTAGGAGAGAAACAAAGCACTAAAAGGCTAGTGCAAGGTATTTTTATGGGGTAGGAAGGAAAGGGAAAGATGATGCACAATAAATTGACCAAGAAAGAAAAGCATTATTGAAATAGGATCAAAGATAGAGAAGAGATGGAACCAATGAGGTTGAGTTGCATGCATGTGAGGTGTTTCACCTAGGTTGCCATAAGAAATGTGAAGGTCATACCAAAGGATACATGTGCACAAGAAAGTTTTCCAAGACAACTAGCATCCACCTAGGACGGAGTGGGAAGTGACCATTTGAACCACACATCACTTCATTAAAAAATCTAATAGGAGCATTCAGTAAGGTGATGATAGCACAAAGATATGCAATTAATGAGTACAAGATAGGAGATTTTTGATGATTTCATGGATTTTTTGCATTTTCCAAGAAAATCAAAGCACCTATGTCATTAAGATTGCATTAATAATGGTGGTTGACAAAGAAGGGTATAAAAGGGTGAATGGTAGACTTACTAAGGTTACCAAGTTTATGCTAATCCAAGACTTAGTGAAAAATTAGTAAAAAACTAGAGATCCAAAGCAAGAAAAAATCATCATAGTAACTATTCAAGAAATCTAAGTACCCCAAAGTGAACAAAGATACTCACACAAAAAATATCATGTTTAGATTGAAAACTGGTGTGAAGGATTGAATAACGGTTCATATAAAGAACTCGGTTGAACCAGGAAGTTATTACCAAGCCACCATTAATAGCTAGTGAAGCTCAAATCTAAACATACAAGCAAAGATCTCATGACTACAAGAGCACTGACCATCATTAGAGGCTTTGGCAATCCATACCTCTCAAGGTTTAATTCTAGTAGATTCAAAATAGTGAAGAAGTGAAAGGCATCGAGCTCTGTAGAAGCAAATCTAGAACCCAAGTAGGTCAAGATTGTTGAGGAAGCATATGGTATCAAGACAAAAGTGTAGATAGTTGAGGTGATTAGCATCATAGTGGTGGATACCAAGGCAGTTACAAAAATGTACTATCAATACATGAAATTTCCACCAAAGGTATTAATGGGAGAACCATGGCACTCCTTCATGCATGTGTGCCAGTTGAAATAATATAACCACTAGATGTCAAGTCATTTTTAAGACTTGGCATAGGACTAGATTGTGGATACGAGGTGAAAAACCCCCAAAGGTGATGATTTCTTCGATATCTCAATTCAAGACAAGTTAAATGCCTCAAGCACAACTCAACTCTATGAGTTTCCATGCTTTGGAAAGCTCAAAGAGATCATTTAATTCCTTCTCTCATGCATCCATGAGGACCCCATATACTTTTTAGGTTAGCACATAAATATCTTGGCATAGATGATAAGATGAATAACTAGGCTCTTAGACATAGGTAGAGATATCCATTAGCTAATGGATGATGATAAAGAGGTAGAGCGAGTTGCAAAGTTGCTAAACTACTTCAAAGGGGCTATATGTTCTTGATCAACAAGTGTGAAGACCCTGACATGAGGGCAGTGGTTCATCTCAAGAGCTTGAAGTTATGTCTTGGTTGTTGGTAGATAGATGTGTCTAAGGTATATCTCTACTTGGCCTACCATATGGTGTATGGTGTCCAATTCAACATTACACAATTCATTACCAAGGAATTGACCAAGAATGTTCTTGAGTGCCATGGTGCCAAAGGGAAATTTATATGGGGCTCCATTCTCATCTTGATCATAATGGAGTAGTTTAGGATCCTCAATGGAAGTAAGGATAGCCTATGGGTATTATTGAAACACCACGAGTCCCCAACATATAAATACAAGGACTACACCTACCCCACTACCTTCAACCCAAAATACAAGATACATAATACCCTACTATGAGTAGTATATACAAGCCTTTAGATTGGAGTGGCACATACCCTAAGGGCTCTCCATGAGCATGTTCAAGATGGTAACTTTTGTTGTGAAGAAACACTATTAGATCGTGTGTTTAGCACTAAAGGATGGGAATAAGTCAGGATGGCTAAAGCTTCCCTTCACCTTCTCAGTAGAATATTTCTAGGATGCACTTCATCAAATCCAAAACATGTAAGCAATGGACATCCCAATCAAGGAGCTTGACACAAATAGCTAAAGAATGCAGTGTAGGTTCCCTCGCACAGATGGAAGTGTGACTAAAGATGAGGAAGACACCTCAGATTACCTTGACATCAATCCAACCCAAGAGGTCACCATCCTTGGATTCATCCATAGGCTCTACTATATAATGAAGCTAAGGAAGGAGGATTCCAATGCTAGGTCTACCATTGAGTAGATAAAATACCCCCTATCTAGATTAGGAATGAGGGAACCCTAATGCCCACCGAAAAGAAGTCCTTGAAGAAGAAGAGAGGAGAGACCTTAAAAGAGATCAAGGAGTGGCTAAATTTAAAAATCACTTTAGAATGGGAAGCGTCTACTTTAGAGTCATCTAATAATCACTTGCACTTCATGCCAAAATCCCCCTCCATCCCTAATGCCTAAAATTGTTATATCTAAAGAAGAGGAGGTAGAGGAGTCTGAGGAAGAAGAGTGGGGGTGGGGAACCTTTATTGTACCCAAGGATGAGGAATCCTTTTCAAGTGAATAGACCCCTTCCCTTCTACCTTGGATCAAGCCAAAAAATCCTAGGAAAACATTAAGACTCAACTCCAGTGAGGCCACAGTTCAGAGGATGCTAAAATTGTGAGAACAAAAGGAGGAAATGGCTAAGGTAGGAGTACTAAAGGAGGTCATTTAGATGGTGGAGACCAAAGATTAAAGGAAAAAGGAGGATCACAAGGATTTAATGGAGGAAGAAAGTTAGGAAGGAGAAACAAGCAAGGGACTCGAGGAGGCAACCCACTCAAGCATGCAAATGGAAGAAGAGCTACAGTATCGATGGAAAGATAAAGAGATGAAATCCAATGGCATGTCCTAGGCTGAGATTGACTGGCTAGAGGCTGAAGAGATAAGAGAGAGAAAAGAAATGCACTATGCAAGTCATGAATAAGAATGCCAAAAAATAAATGGCCAAGAAAGAAGATGTATCAATAAGGGCCAAAGTAGAGAAGGCCAAGAATATGGAGAGAGAGGAGGAAGTGACCTATAAAGAAAGGGTACACATACTAGAATAAAGAGGAAAGAAGGGTTTCACTGGCACGAGACCTAGGGAAGATAAATACTAGAAATGACACCCATTGTCTCCACTAGGATAATGGAGGAAGACATACAATAGGCATGCCCTGACTCTGAAGGGGAACTTGAAGAAGAAAAAGGTGATACTAGTGCCTTAGAATAGTGAACAGAGGAAATGGGGCTATGATAAAAAAAATATGGATGAAAGGGATAAGTCCACAGAAGAACCCCTATAGGAGCAACATGATGGTGGGTCTACCACTAAAGAAATAAAGTGGGGAGATAAGAAAGAAGGGTAAGAAGAAGATGAAAAATATGAAGACACAAGATCAGGTACCAATGCCAGTGAAGAAGAAGAGATGGTTAAAGATGAAGAGTATGATCCAAAAAATAGGGAAATGACACAACAAAAATTCAAGGAGGATGATGAATTCTACATGATGGAGTGCATGCCTCCAAGAATTGCTACAACCCTGATGCACCACCAAGTCTCTTAGGTGTTAGATTGCTACATGGATGATCCCAAGTTTGAGGTTCTAACAAAGGCAATCTGACATGCCAAGAATCCTAAGGAAGGGCATGGTTACCATCTATTAAATCCTTGAGATATGAATTCCATGTGCTCTAAAAATGTGCTAACCAAAATGGGATACTTGGTGGCATGTAAAAACATCATTAATGATGTTCACACTAGTAGATAGATAAAAATAGTGAAGGACATAGAGAAGGAGCTTGAGGAAACAAAGCTTAAGCTCAAATAGCTAATAGATTTCATGGAAGAGGTAGAGCCATCCCTCCTAGATGGTGTAGATACCTCAATAATGAAGGAGTTTGATTATGTCTATGTGCTCATGGAACAGATGTTACCAAGGATAAATCCAATGCTTGAAGAAGAACAAGACCCCAATGAGGCCTTACGAGGTGAGTTAAACAAAAAGATGGATATGATCAGAGACATCTTTTCTAAACTTGAAGAGGGCATCAAGTAAGTTGACATAATATTTGGCAACTTTACCAATCAGGAAACCATCATTGATACATGCCTCAAAATGGCAAAGGAGGAGAATGACATTCTATTCCAACACTCTGTCATAATAACTAGGGCTGAGCATATGCAAGTGATGGCCAAGGTCAACTCCCTTAGAACTCAATTAAAGACTCAGGAACAAGATTTGGAGTTTGTTTTTCATGCCTTCCAAACAAAGGCCAGTGAGCAAGGGGAA
Organism: Torreya grandis; assembly: GCA_037957365.1. NCBI lineage: Eukaryota > Viridiplantae > Streptophyta > Pinopsida > Cupressales > Taxaceae > Torreya > Torreya grandis. The sequence continues at coordinate 1,968,294 of JARHVA010000135.1, forward strand.
ATATTGGATGGCAGAGTGAAGCGAGCAAAGGAAAGGCTGCAAGCCTTTAAGAGAGCACAGACATGCTTACCTTAGAAGCTGTGTCCACTAAAGTAGATTGTGTCATCAAATAGATTAGGGGAACCATCCAAGGCTTGGAAAATTTTATGGAATACTTGAAGAAAGGTGCACCTAAATTATATGCACTGAAGGCACTTTAAGACTAGTCTGGGGTGACTAGCAATTTTGTATGGGGTAATGTTGGGTCCTCTTTTTGGAGTAAGTATGTAGACCATACCAATTAGACAAATCTTGACATGAGGAAATTATTTGAATAGTCACTCCCCTTATTATACATTTTGTCACTATTTGGAGGAGACCCCATTGATCCCGTGCCAGCTGACAGGTAGTTACATAGCATCAAAATTCATAAAAACCGTACTACCAAGACTTAGATGTGGTAGATCGAGAAGCATAGATGTCAAAGAGTGGAGTAGGTGAGATAGTTACCTCTTAATTATAGATCAGCATATGAAATTTGATTGTCTACCTTGAACAATGTAGTGGAGCTGATAGACTAGCAACAACTTAGTGTTCGGCATGTGCCCATCCAACCTAGTAGGAGGTGACCATCCACCTATAAAATAAGGCTTGCAATTGAAGAGAAGAGTGTGTGATTAAGTGCATCAGATCTCTAAAAAAATATGAAGTGAGATAGTAGTTTTTTTTAGTATGCACATAGTATCTTAGAGATTGGAATGTATGGATCAAGCTCGTATGTGAGCCACTAGGCATGAATAGAGTTAGGAAGAGCTTACGCTCTGTTATGGTATTGAACTTGTTGATAGATTACAAGTTAATGAAAAATGATATTAAAGGAATATGAAGTATTAATCCATGTTTTATGATCTGTGTGATGTAATGATTATAGGCTAGTTTCCTTTACACTTCGAGTGGGGTTTACATAATAGAGTGGACTATGGAGATTTAAATCTAGTCGCTAATGGCAACATTGCACTATTTAACGACCTTGATTCACCTATGTAATAACTAAATGGAAGAACCATATTGTACTAAGGTTCCAAGACTCATGATTAGAATGTTACCTTGAGAATTAATCCTTGAGCCAAGCCATCCCCAGTATTTTTACACTTACTTGAATGACTCTATTAGTTAATCCCACAGCTTGTGCCCTTTAGAGCCTAGTCCTTCCAGGTATGGACTTGCACCCTAGGGCTTGGGCCACTAAGAGGACTCACACTTATTGACCTCCATATGAATATCATAGTACTAGATGGCCATATAAACACCTTTTACCAATGACTAAGCTCCTTTGAACCCCTAGTTTTGCTATGATGCAACTAACCCAATGCAACCCCGATCCCTTCACTATAGCACTTTGGGTGAGTCTACAAAGCTTGTACCTTATGTGAAACTAATTCCAACACCATAACATGATTAAATATTATGCATCAAACCTTACTACCATCATGCCTAGCTCTACCAAGTTTATAACTAACTTGGTTTGATGTTTAAGCACATGACCAAGCACCAAAACTAGCCTAGAGAACTTTTCTACAATAGTAGTCCTAAGACTAGCAAAAATAGTTTGGAAAGAAGCTTACCATATTATTTTGGTTACTTAATCTATTTTCATTCATTAGTTCTTCATAGTAATAATATGATAGGACCATTCTCTCCCTAAATAGTAAATTTTTCAACTTTATG
>JARHVA010000135.1:1975000-2087500 GCA_037957365.1 Torreya grandis
TGATTAAGTGTACCCTCTCTATGTAGACATTTACCAACCCTAGAGAAGCACTAGAAGTGGAATAAAGAGCTGAGGCTATTAGAATAATAGACATAAGAGTTATCCTAGTGATGGAGGTTCAAGTCACATCGATGGAGTCACTATTACAAAAACTTTTGGCCAAATAAGCACAAAGCACATGCCATGGTTTATGGTACATTAAATGCAAGGTGGAGGGGCACAACCAAAACAATTTTCCTAAGTGTAGTATGTGCACTTTGATAACTTTGTGTAAGATTTATCATGAGGTCCTTGGTACATGCAATTTCTCTATTTTGTAGTGCACCTCTCAGACAAAGGTGCCCCTATATTATAGTATTTGTGATGCCTCCACCCATAATACTAATAATTTTTAGGTGATTACTATATTTATTTGCTTGATTTGATAATTTATATTATGTTATTTCTCTATTGAATAATATTTTTAATTCAAAACTTATGTTTGAATAAGATTAATATAGGATGATGATTAGCTTTAGGGGGAAGGATGTTATGTCCCGATTCCTTTCTAAGCAAACATACTTGATTATCTATGGATATTTATAGTTGATAATTTGATTTGGTTATTTTTGGCTAAGCTTTGAGATATATGTTGTTATGGGATAGCTAGATATTGATTAGGTTACATAACTGCATTGCTTTGAGTTAGCTAAAATTATGTTCTTGTATTATGATAATAATGAGTTATTATTTCAGATGTATTTTATGATGTATGTATATCATGATGTTATGGTCTAACTACCTATGTGTTGTGACTTTGACACATGAGAACCCATCCCTCAGTGCATGATGGAGGCAAAGCATCATCAGAGAGGGTGATGTAGATGGAGATGTTAGAGGATGATAGATAAAGTGGATGAAACCCTTCACACACCACATTAGCTAGTACATATTAGATGTATAATGGAATGGTTAGTGTAGTATGTTTTTCTAATTTTTTAGGATCCCCATAGGACTATGATCATAGATAGTGCTATGATCAGAACTTACCATTTTGCTAGGTTCCCTAACTCCCATCATTGGTTTACCCCTAAATTTAGTGCAACCTTCTTTAGACATTTTATTGATCTTACCCCTCCCATAGTGAAATTTGTGTCATAACTAGTTATTATTGCTACTTCCACTATTGTTGAGGCTACTCTTGCTTTTTCTACTAGTAATCCTTTTATTAATCTTAGTTCCATTACCACCTTCTCTTGATGATGGTTTTCTTCCTTTACCTGAGATGGATCCTCTTCCTTCCAAATGGGTTGATGATCCATCTCTTTCTTCTTCCATGCCTGTTACACCTTCTCCCGTGAGTGTTTCTCTTAAAAATACTCACAAGCGCATATGTTGCTTTTATGGGATAGATAATCACTCTTCTATCCATTATCATAAGTTACGATAATATATTGATAGCTTGCATCCTTCTTCCCCATCAATAGACACTACTTTACCTCCTCTAAAGATCCTTCTTGAACATATACCTAAGTATGGTCAGAGGTATTGTCTATGGCACTAATGTAGCACACATCACACTGATCATTGTCGTATCCTTCAACAACATCTTAAGGACCATCTTGTAGCTATTCCTAGACCTTCTACCATTCCTCCTATAGGTTTTTATTGTAATAAGGCTCCCCCTTCTTCTCCTATAGCTACACCTCCTATGGTCCCTTCACCACCTTTTATGCCTCCACTTGTGGTTCCCTATCCACCCATGGACCCTCCTTCACCCATAGATCCTTCTCCATCGGTGATTCTTGAATCTCCCATAGATCTCATTCTCACACATTTTCCTGATCCTCCTTTACCTAATTCCCCTCCTCAACATGATCCAATGAGTATTCCTACTTTTTTAGTTGAGGAGTTGATGAAAGAGGGTGTATATCTGAAATAAAATCAATACTTCATTTTTTGAATACTTTTTTAGGTTTCATAGGATTTAAAGGCATTGCATGTAACTTATCTCTACCAATAAATAGTTGGCATGATATACAAGAATGAACTAACTTATAAGCATCTTGAAATAATGTAGGCCAATAATAACCTATTCATAAAATTTTATAAGCAGTAATTTTTGTATCACAATATCCACTGTCAGGATGCGAAACACCGAAAGCATACAATTGATTACCAAATACCAAGCAACTTAATATGCAGAAATAAACTAGATTCACCAAGTAACTAGAATTCAGAATAACATAGCATATGAGAGACAATACACCAATTGTATTAATAACTCTTACAGAAGGAAATACAATAAAGAAGACTACCACAGTTCTTCTTCCTTACACACCTCTAGGGCTCCCACACCTCTAGATGATAAACAGTAGATCTTCCCTCAAAGCTCTCTCTCCTAGGTCCCAACACCCAACTCAAACACAGAGTTGGTGTTCACCTTATACCTGTGCTCCACGCACACCACAAGTGCTCTACGCACTCCACAAGTACACACCTGTACTTCAAGTAGATCCTCCCTGACCCTGCTCCCTATTGTGTTGCTGTCCTCCTTGATCTTGCACACCTGTAAATCAATCTAGTTCTGCACACCCGCAAACCTGGATCATACATAAACATACACCTACAGATCAACGATCTTACTTACCATGTAGATCTCCTATATAGGCCATGCACCTGTGACCAAGATCCTACACTCCTGAAGAACCCAACTGGCTCTCCAATCCAGCACCAACACACTTGGTACTGCGGCACTAAGAGGAACGCACCATTGCTCTACCTCACACACAGAAGGAGCTTATAATTATGCTCTCTTACTCCCTAGCACTAATTTACAATACAACCATGAGTCTAATATATAGAACTCATCCAAACAATAATTAGACACTCAGTACAATAATTAGATCCGCAGCTCTTAGTCTATAATTAGCACTAAGCATGCAAACTCTTGGTTCATCAACCAACTGCCCGTAATTAACTCACAGTTGAACCACACAGGTGACTGATGCCAGTCCCTATCCACCTGGGGGTCACCGACGCTGGCCGATATTTGACCGACGTCGATTGCTCTCCTGCCCTATCCTACCGATGTCAGTTGGCCTGACCGATGCCGGTGTCTCTGACACTCAGCAACTCTCCTGCAACCTCCTCCGTGTCTGCATCAGTGAAGCTTTTAGCTCCATAACCTAACAATCTCCCACTTGGAGATAAATAGTTGCACTGTACCTGTACCTGTATCTCATCTAATCTGTTTCTTGGTTTGTATCCCTCTTCAAGCTCAACCCTGAAGACCAATCACCACACATCCCGTGGTGTACCTCCTGTCATCCGAGTACCCTACCGCATCCGAACCTACAATCTCATGTAGTGAAGTCCTGACCCTGCATAGCATGAATCCCTACTGCTGGTCCCTCTCAAATCCCTGAGAACTCACTTCCTCGAATTGGCTCCTAACTCTCTGACAGCTCCCACTGCATGGGAAAACTCAGGTCTATACCAGACCTCATGTGATTTCGGACACTGTACCTATCTAGCCCTTAGTGTGCTCTGGCTCTCCATCCTGAACCTCGCCAACACCTGATTCACATCAGCTCCCACTGGAGACAAAATCTACCTGTGATCTCCATGTCTCCCATGTCAAAGAATTTCGCTGCTCTAAACTCCTCCTAACATGCCACTAAACTAATCTTACCCTTAGCTCAGCAAAACCCTATATGTATACCCCTGCTAGCTAGCGTACTATCCACATACAGCAACAGAATGATGTCATGACTCATCATCTCCCTGGTAAGTCAAACCATAGTAGTTACCCTGACACTGACTAGAGTCATGCTCTGTCATCCCACTATCAAAACCTGTACCACTATCCTGCAGCTCCTCAAGACCATATCCCTGATCTTCCGTCTCACGTATTCGTTCTCTCTATTCTTCTACTAAGGTATCCATTCGTCTCTGTGCTTTCATCCAGCTGGCAAACCTACCAAAACTCCCGCTTGGTTCTGCATCATAATCCTGCCATGCTCCCACTTGTTTCCTGGATCCTTCCTGCTCTACAATCAGCAATAAGTATAAAGAAGAGGAACACAAATTTGAGGGCCTACTTACACCTTCAGTCCTCCGTATGGGTGTTTGAGACTCCTTGAAAACATGCTGTCCACCCAAAATTCATTGCAGTGACCGACCTCAGCCACCCCACAGTCTGCATCCGACCGACGTCGATTCCCATGCGTCTGTCCCTGACTACCAACCTATCAACATTGGTGTCCTTGCTGCCGACATCGGTCCTCCTAACCGACATTGATCTTACCTACTGTCGACGTCGGTCCTCCTGACCGACGTTGGTCTTACTCTGCCTGACACTGCCGGCTTCGGTCTGCACATGATCGACATCGGCACCTGTCTATTCGACGCCGATTCCTCCTGACCGACATCGGTATCTGTATTCCCCTGTGAGTGATGACTTTTTACCCGTGAGCTCTTTTGAATCAATCTCCATGTCCAAACTGCCCTACTCAGATGTATCCAGCCTCATCCACTAAACTCTGTCTGCCATCTCCTTCAAGAACACCAAGGCTTTCCAGTTCTTAAGCCTGTCAAATATATCCGTCTTCCGCTTAAGAACATGCATCTCCTTCCTGCTCATGTGACCAAGCCTACGAAGCCACATCTCTGCAACAGAAGAAGAATCAGTAATATAAACAAGTAGATAAAGAGTACCTATTTTCTTACCACCAGCTAATTCAAGTGCATCCGCTGTGAGAGTTCTTGTGCATCTCTCATCACCCAATCTTTCTGAAGAAATTAGCCATATCTCCAAACCTGGGACCTGCATGACCTTCATCAACACCCATGTGTTGGCTGCCTATAATTTCAGCTTCACTTCCCCTTTGCCAATTCTTTGGCAAGGCTCACCAGCTCCTCTACCTGGGGCTGCATGGAAAGAGGCAACCGAATCTTTTAACCAAGATTCAACTTTATCCAAGAAACCTCCCAGAGCATCCTGTGTAACAACACCTGCAACATCTACTTCTTCAGTTTCTTCATGCTGATCTACTACCAACCAACAATCTGCTTTTACCTGCTCTTTCTTTCCATCGGACCTTAAGTGACCATCTATGCTTTTCAACTCCTCCATCCTTAGCTTACTATGATCTGCTGTTGCTCTACTCCCACTCGATCAGAAACCACTGAGAGTGCCCTGTAACCAAACACAAACCCTGCTTCCTGCAACCTTAGCTTTGATACCACTTGTCAGTATCAAGCTAAGAACCTACAACCAAGGCTCTGATACCACTTGTCAGGATGCGAAACACTGGAAGCATACAATTGATTACCAAATACCAAGCAACTTAATATGTGGAAATAAACCAGATTCACCAAGTAACTAGAATTCAAAATAACACAGCATATGAGAGACAATACACCAATTGTATTAATAACTCTTACAGAAGGAAATACAACAAAGAAGACTGCCACAGTTCTTCTTCCTTACACACCTCTAGGGCTCCCACACCTCTAGATGATAAACAGTAGATCTTCCCTCAAAGCTCTCTCTCCTAGGTCCCAACACCCAACTCAAACATAGAGTTGGTGTTCACCTTATACCTGTGCTCCATGCACACCACAAGTGCTCTACGCACTCCACAAGTACACACCTGTACTTCAAGTAGATCCTCCCTGACCCTGCTCCCTGTTGTGTTGCTGTCCTCCTTGATCTTGCACACCTGCAAATCAATCTGGTTCTGCACACCTGCAAACCTGGATCATACATACACATACACCTACAGATCAATGATCTTACTTACCATGTAGATCTCCTATATAGGCCATGCACCTGTGACCAAGATCCTACACTCCTGAAGAACCCAACTGGCTCTCCAATCCAGCACCAACACACCTGGTACTGCGGCACTAAGAGGAACGCACCATTGCTCTACCTCACACACAGAAGGAGCTTATAATTATGCTCTCTTACTCCCTAGCACTAATTTACAATACAACCATGAGTCTAATATATAGAACTCATCCAAACAATAATTAGACACTCAGTACAATAATTAGATCCGCAGCTCTTAGTCTATAATTAGCACTAAGCATGCAAACTCTTGGTTCGTCAACCAACTGCCCGTAATTAACTCGCAGTTGAACCACACAGGTGACCGACACCGGTCCCTGTCCGCCTGGGGGTCATCGACGCCGGCCGATCTTTGACCGACGTCGGTTGCTCTCCTGCCCTATCCTGCCAACGTCGGTTGGCCTGACCGACGCCGGTGTCTCTGACACTCAGCAACTCTCCTGCAACCTCCTCCGTGTCTGCATCAGTGAAGCTTTTAGCTCCACAACCTAGCACATCTCCCATAGATCTCATTCTCACACATTTTCTTGATCCTCCTTTACCTAATTCCCCTCCTCAACATGATCCAATGAGTATTCCTACTTTTTTAGTTGAGGAGATTAGAAAAGAAGTATTTGTCCAGTATTCAGTGAAGACTGATGAGACATTAGTAGTAGTTTGTATTTAGCTTCATAGAGATTTACCCAATGTCTTGGGTAATGTGTGTGGATAGATTTACATGTATTATGAGCACATGCATGGTGCTTTCTCATTTACATTGCAATTGGACGTGTGCTCCAATCTTATTTTTATCTATTTTTTATTATATCATTTGACACTATGTCAAATTATTTCTTATCTTATATCATGTTTTCCTTCTTTTTATATTATAGTTAGCTTATGTTATTATTTTTCATTTCACATATACTTGTATTTTCCTTATCATTGCTATTTTTCCCTTATCATTGCTTTATTTTCCTTTAGATGTTTTCTCAAAACTCTTCCCCTGTATCTTCATGATTGATTTCTTTCTTATCTTTATTTTTCACAAATAGTTATCATGGTGACTTGGTTATATCTACCATGTTCCCTTTGGTTATTATCTCTTTTTACCATGTGATCAGTTAGAAAACAATCTTTCTCATTACTATTTCCTTTTACTGGTCCACCTTTGGATCTCCTTTTCCCTTCTTGATTTTTGCAAATTAAGCATGTATATTGTTGAGACTTGAGACCACATACTTGTTCATTGTCAAGCCTAAGTGTCCTAGTCAGTCTTTTGTCTTGGGTTACTTAGTTTCCTTTAGCCTTAGCCTAAAACTCATTCATGTGTATCATGATCTCTCTCATGATTGGTCATTCTGAATCCATATGGAGGAGGAATCTTAAAAAGTATTCAAAAAAAAATTAAAAGCCAAATCATTTAAATAAAAGGCAATGATATCAAAAGGCAAAAATATTCTCAAACGTCAAATCACACTAAAAGATGTGATTCAAAGCAAACCTCCTTCTTCTAGTCAAAGTTCAAAATCCACAGTTGGCCTCACAGTAGATCTGAGGTCCTTTAGGGTGTGCTAGGCCAGTAGATTAGAAGAAGAGAATAAAAAAATCTTCTAGTGCTACCTACTTTCTCATGCAAGTACCCAATCTTTGTAGTAGACCGATGGCTCTATAAGGGGTCCTGAGGAGTGGGGAACATGTTGTGGGGAGGTAGGTCCATTTTAATTTTCTTTGTGCCAATCTACCTTCATGAGTTGATCTTAATAGCACACTTATTTACCTACAAATGTTTGTGTCTATAGGAGATAGGTTTCCTTTGTACATAGATGACCACTAGTCACTTAGTGTCTTCTCATATCCTTAGTATGCCTCTTGCCTCCTAAGGTCTTCTCATAAAATGCCTAAGTCTTTTATTTTTACATTCCCTTTTCATTCCCTTCCTCATATTTCCTCTTGGGAAATATTGTTTTGCTTACTAATCACTCCCCATGGGATTTCATTTGTGAGTTGATTTGTAAGACCATGGATAGGACATGATATCCCTCATAAATTACCACATTTACCATCCTATTACCCACATCCTTGACTTACCAATCCTAATCCTTATGCTTACCAATGTTGTTTTGGTACCCCTTGGGCTTTATTTTGTGACTTGTAGTGTAAGACTGTGGATAAGACCTGGCCCTCCTCACAAAATAAGACAATTTTTTTCCAATAAACAAGTCACCATCCAAATTACATGTGTCAAGTAAGAGATAAGATTTGATAGATTATGAGGTTACATGTCATTTGACATACTTCCCATCTTGATATTTAGTATGTTTAATGCTTACATTATTTTTATTTTTCCTTTTATTTTCTTATTTTCTAAGTGCATATAAGATTATAACCATTTCTTGAATTTCTCATACTTCCCAGCGTGAATTAGTATGATAAATTTCAAACCAAGTTTTTTCAAATTCTATTTCTCTTTTGTACTTCCCATCGTGAAATAGTATAATTGATTGACTTAATTTTGATTTGTTTTTTATTACCATTTTTTCCCTTTTGCATACCTTCCATTTTATTACATTACTTGTCATACTTCCCAACATGATATTTAGAATGATTTTACTTGTTTTAATTTGGTGCAAAACTCTTTCACATTGGTTTAAAAACAAATCCCATTTTACCATTTTATTTGCCATTTTCTTGTATTTTTTATACTTAGTCATTTTTTTATTACACATTTCCCAATTTGAACTAGTGTGTAGTACATTTCTTTGATTGATTATATTTTTTTGATTTCATTTTTTTAACCATACATGCATTTTTCATAATTCTAGAAAACAAACCACATCATATATATTTCCTATAGCATATACAACAAAGCTATAATACATGTACTAGAAATAAATATATCCAAAACATCCATAGCCTCAACCATAATGAAAAAACACAACCATCATAAAGAAAACATACACAACCAACACCAATAAGCTAAAATGATACATCATATATATATCCTAAGAGTTTGATATAAACTATTTAATCATATACAAAGCCTCAGCACTAGGGCTGAGCTCCATCATGTCTATCTTGTGGCCTAGCCATGTTGCCTGCTAAGGCCTCAGTCTGACTCCTCTAAATGGCATGATGTAATGAGGTAGTCCAAGATCTCAATCCCTCTACCTTTCCCTATATATGTGTTATCTACACCTGTAATTATACCAACTTGATCTAGGTCGTTGCATGTGCCTACATCAGTTGGATCTACATCACCATATATACCTACATCATCTATGTCACTATATCTTAATACACAACTCTCTCATCAGTTAGGACCTACCAGGCCTACCTCTCCCCTACACCCATCTCTACTAGTGTTTGTTCCCTCTCTCTCTATATTTGTATCTACCTCACAGCCTCTCTTGCTAGTCTAAACTAGTTCACCTGAGCTGGAGCAGATGGTACACTCAAATCCTCTAGTGTCATGGGGTTGTATGGTTGTAGAGTCTCATCTAGGATGTCATGGAGTTCTCCCCTAACCAAGGACCCCCATATCTCCTCCTCATCCTCAATTATGCTTACAAAATCACACTGGATAGATATTAGATCACTATCATATCTCATAATATCAATCTATCTACCAAATAATAACTTAAAAAATAATTCGACCATTTTTATTACCTAGTTGTGTCTCAACTCATATGGTCTCACCATATTCATGACCACCTAGCACAGTCTCCCCATCTGTAAAGCCTCCTAGTACCTCCTTTGGTGGTTACCTCCTTAGATCAAACCTAGTTGGCATGGCTAATGCCTATCTTAGCCTCTGTCTGAGTGGTCTCTATCCTCTCCTCTGGCTCCTCTATTAACTCATGAAGGATGATTATGGTCTATGTTCTCTCCTCCTACCTCCATTGATGCCATGTCCTCAGTGGTCATATCCCATCTCTCTATGGTTTTGGTGGTGGTACATCTAGTCTCTCTATCTCTACCTCCACCTCTCATGCTTTGCCCCTCATCATGCCTAACCAGTCCATGTTTTTTCTCAGTGTAACCTCAATGTTAGTCTCACTATCAGTGGTCTGAGTTACCTCTTCCCTCATGGCTCTCTCATATATCGAGTCCACTATTCGATCATGAGTATTGGTGTCAATGGATGAAGTAGAACCATATGCCCTAGCACCTATGCCACTAGATGGGGCTCTCTCCACCATATATAGTGTCATATCACCTCTCTCCTCTCTAGCACTAGTCCAACTATGTGCTAGCTCTCCCAGGTAGTTGTTAGCTACTCATATGGTCACCACACCATGTCAGTTCATCTCACCATCTTTAGCACTAGTACATGGGGCACGATCTATGCTACCTGATCCTCCCTCCATCTCCTCACCAGAGGTGACATATCATCAACCACATGGGGTAACCTAACTGAATGATAAATAAGAAATATCTCATTTATTGATTTTGTTAGTAGTATGATCGATCCCATGGTTTTATGTCATTTGACCCACATATCAAACAAATTATGAACAAACTAAACCTATATGATAGAGCCTAGATCATATGACACTCCCTCTTCCAGCATTATCCTACTCAAGGCTACCACATATAGTGGTACCTTTCCATCTGACTTGTGACATAGCACTCGTGTCACAAGGCCTATCACCACCTTCTAGAGATCTAGAATTTATGATATATACGTATCATCCATATTCACTCTCCACCCTAGCAATATCATCTATGAGCCTATAGCCCACATGGCTAAGGCCCCCTCTCCTATATGTTATCTGGTATCACTAGGGTAATTGGTGCTTCCACTGTAGGTAGTTCAAGGATGGCATGGACATCCTCTAGTATGATAGCCACCTCTATCACATCCCCATCCGCTTCCCATCTAAAGGTGTTGGTCAATTATTCCCAATAACCAAGGAACATGACCAACACATCCGCACTAAGGGGGATCATGCACATATATGATATACCTCTGAGACACATGGCTACCAGTATATCTCTATCTCTGTCTATTAACATATCTAACAAATCTAACAACCAGGACATGTCTAGTAACCTCTAGAACCATGGTCGTCTTTGCATTCAAAAAATAACATAGGATGTATAGTTCCTCCATGTCATGCATAATCATAATACATTCTTTATACATTCTATTTTTTATTAAAAAACTAGCATAATTTATTTATTTTTATCCATTTTATCCTATTTTGGTCCCTCTTGCCCTTTTATGGTCACGTCAGGCCATTCTAGCCTTCTTTTAGCTTTCAGCACACTTTTACATGCTTATTTTGGTTCCCTGGTCAACCTAGTTTGACCAAAATTTCTCTATTCATATCATATTTGACTTTAAATTCCAAGTCAACCCTCTTATTTTCCTCTCCTTGGTTCTAAGTTTTCATTTTGGCCTTTTTGAACTAATTTCTTGCTCTATTTTAGCTTTTCAGTCTACAAAATGCACTAGGTCGACCTATACCTTCTAGGTTGCCCATATGAATTTTCATCTCGATTCAACCTACTAGGTTGACCTGGTCAACCTAGTAGATTCAATGTGCCGACCTAGAGTATTTTTCTCAAAATGTGCATGTTTCTAGTTTTCTCCCTATATCCTTCAAACCCATTTTTCATCATCCTATTTGTTACCCTTAGACTCTAATTTTGTTCAATTTTGACATATATAAATGTTTAAAATCAAATTTTCTCAAAAATACACTTAATTTAATACAAATTTCAAAAATTGGTTTGAGATTCTTAGATGCATACCTGTAGTGCACTCGTTGTCTCTCCTACAGCTCCCTCTCACCTAACATGTCATCCCCTCACCACCCTAGCTTGTTTTCTCTCCAAAGCCCTTTTTCTCTTCTCTTACAATTCAAAAATGCAAAATGATTTCTATTTTTCTTATTTAAAATCACTCTTTAGCAATTCAAATTATGTAGTTATTTTCCTTCAGATTCCTTGGTTTGCTCATATCTTTGTTTCTACTCATCCATTTTTCAAACCATGAAATGCATTGGATTTTTGGTGATGTAGAGATTATTTTCCACTATCATATGCCTATCTATCAAAAAATTTGATTTTTGGCTCTTTTTGTACTAACTTCTACAAGTTCACCTAGTGTGCTTTACATTGGATGCCTTCACTTTCTTACAGTCTTGTTCTTTATCTACAACATTAAGGTGAGTTAAAGGTATGTATTTTTAAATTCTATCCTTTCATTTATATTATTTTTTACTTACTGCACCATACTTAGCATCATCATTGTGTGTTATCATGTTCTATCTTTGAAGTACCATCCCGTGTTGCACTTATGTGACACATGATGAGATTCAATTGGAGAATATATATACACATAATATTTTCAAACTTTTATTGATTACTAACACTTTGTATCTTGCAAGAACCTATCAAATCTCAATCTCTTTGAGTGCATGCCTTAAGGGGTGCACTAAAAAAGGGTTGGGCAGATAATCGGTGGTTCGTAAGATTATTGTTCCTTTTTCCACTTGGCATTTACACATTAGCTTCCTAAAACGTTGAACCCTAGGCTTATTCTTTTCTTTCCTATGTATTCTAGTCATTCTCATGCTTTATTCCTTCATTTCTTTCCTTGTTATCCTTTTAAACTATTTGGTACACTAGGTTGACCTGATCGACCATGTGTGCTCTAGGGACATTTTAGCTCTTTTGGTTTGTTAGCATACTGACCGACCTAGCATAGACTTTAGGCATTAGCCCTAAAATTAACTAGGTTGACCCAGTCAACCTAGTACAGTTGACATATATGAAAGTTTTTAGGCAAGATACTATTATATATACAAAGTCATTTACCACCATTTTAAAGAGAGAGTGAAGAATCAAGTGAAGAAGTGCAAACAAACATTTTCTTATTGACCATTCTAATTGAGGAATAAAGCTTTAGGGTTCAATAATTTCTTTGGATCTCTGATCTTATCTTGTGGAGAAGTCTTTTAGATGCTTAGGTAGGGCATGTAGCCTAGAGCTGAAATATCTTGGTTATCCTTACAAGCCACAACAATCTCTTACGAAACACCTTGGCCAAGGGAGAGATTGAGACTTGGCAGGTTCATCTTCAAAGGTAAGTATTCCTAACTTTATTTCTCCTTTGTAAGAGTAGATAGATAATGCAATATGTATTCTTCTCTTCCATATATTAGTATTCTATATACATTAATGTGAGTATATGTCTCCTATGCATGTTTAGTTTAGTTGTTGTTTATTTTTTTTGTTCTAACCCCCACTTTGTGACACAAGATTTGGTGAGCACTAAATTAGTTTACTTTTCTTGTTATTAGAATAGTTTACTTTCTTTTTTACTAGTATAAGTGAAATATAAAATCATAGGACTCTTTTAGGGTTGTTTTGTGATTGTGTTAGACTGTAGGCTTTGGAACCCTTCTTAGCATGATGTGTTGTGACAAATTGATACAAGTGATCCCCTAATCGGGTCTAGCGGATCCCCATATTGGTCATGTTCCTGCTTAACAAATGCATACCCAATTGGAAGTGTAGGTGTGTTCTATCTTATCCGATCTAGGATTAATTCATGTACATCATGCAATTTTGATTACATATAGAAAGCATATCAAAGCCATTAATTTTCTTATGGAAACATTATTTATTGGGACAAACTTATGTTTATTCTTAAATTATTGTATTGGGAATGCATTATCAGTTGGAGGTCAATCAAATTGTTAAGTGTTTTTTATAAGATTCATGTTAAAGTTATTATGGTCTGTCTGTGACACATTCTTCTTGAAATAATTAGATGTGAGAAAAACACATCTCATCAAAGGTGGATACATTATTGAAAACATTATAGTTATTTAGAAGTGAAGTGAGTGGGTTTAGGTCTCTAAACAACGTATTTTGTTTCTTAAGCTAGATTTTGAGAAACTTTATGACCATATAGAATGGCTATTTATCCTAGCCATGTTAAAACCATTAGCATATCCCTGATTTACTTCTAAATTTTAATTGGAAGTTGATTGATAAAGGGGAAATGTTTTAATTCTTACGAATTCCTTTCGCCTTTGAAATCCTTTTGTCTTCCCTTTGGTAATCTGCACTGCAAAGAGATGAGAAGAAAATTGTGTCCGGAATTACCAAGCCTTTATCTTTAGTTGATAAATTACACAATTGCAAAAATATTCGTGTAGAAACTCATTTATATTATTCCACCTCTTAAAATCCATCTAAAACAACTTATTAAAAAAATCCAAATTATTTCAAATATTTTATTGACTAATACCAAATGAACATGTTTATATAAATCCAACTTATATATATATATATATATATATATATATATATATATATATATATATATAACTTATAATGAATATAATCTAAAATTTATTTATTCATAATATAACCTACTTATTAATTAAAAAAAATTATAAAATAAAAATTCATTTCTTTCTTGGCCACACGACAAAAATAATTCAGTCCACCATACAAATAAATCAATCACATTACACGATGTCTCATTATTATGTCCTTGTATTTCTATGGTCTTGTATTTCTATGGTCTTTCCATGAATTTTAGAAAAAATCATATAACCATTTATATTATGAATTTGTTTTTTCTCTTTAAGTTATATTTTTATTTTTTAGTTTAGTTTAATAATGTGATAGTGAAGTTTATCTAACTAATTTTAAAATTAGAGAGGTGTAATTATATAAGGTTTAATAGTGTATTTTAAATATCATAAGATTGGTTGGTATTATAAAAATTTAATAGTAGAAATGTATATCCAAAATTAACAAAAAAAACAAAGTTAATTATACAAAATTTTAATGATGCTCAAAAACTAAGGATAAACATTCTAGTAAATTTTTGTAGTTGGAATAAAGAATATAAGCACTAAAACGAAGAAAATAGAAGAACTATTTGTGAGTCTCTTCATGCCATGTCATCCTAAGGTCATTGGTCTTCTTCCCAAAACCAGCTTTATGAACTTCTTAATAGGACCCAAGGCAACCCCCTAGACCAAATGCTCTAGCGCCTTCCTCTCACCTTCTTGTGAGTCTAGGCAAACACTACCAATGGTGATAATGCAAAGACTAAGTTATTTCCTCTCTTTGCCTCACTATCTATGTTTCTCTTTAAAGTCCTGCCATTCTCTAGCTGAACAAATCCACCACACATTATCTTGGCACATGGCATTACCAATTTTTATCAACATAAAACTATGCTCGCTATTCTGTAACCACTTTCTCTTCTTTAGGCCCTCTTCATGTGCATGTTTTCCCTAATATTCCTGCATCTTCTCATGTGATCCCCACCCTTTACCCATGTGTGCCTGATGGAGGGCACTGACTCCTTCCTAAGTCATCTCCTACATGATTGTTCCACTCAGTCAACAACCTTCTCAATCTACACCCTATTGTTTGTAGGTTCTTAATTTTCCTATGATCTCCCAAGTGTGGGAGCCAAAAATTTACATCCTTCTTGATTAAAGTACCCACACAAAAGAAAAGAATGTGTGGGGCCTCCAAATTATCAATGTTTCGAATGTAAGTGGACTTCCTCATATTTATCCATAGCACTGGGCCTTCCTACCTGTAGTCTTTAGAGCTCTCTCAGTCTACAAAGTTTGACCCTTAGGACTTTATCCTCATCCTCCCTCTGAGTCTCTAAGCTTCTCCACACAATAGTTGTCTCACAGCCTTCTCTGTTATAGCTAAAACTTCAACAACAATACTCTCATCCTAAACCTCCTTCAACAACTTTGTTTGGAAACCTTTGTCATGTGTCAAATCCCCATATTTATAGATGTGAAGGTGGGTCACTAGCTGTTCCAATCCATGGTAGACATTTATCCTTCCAATCCTTCATTGCCAATCTCATCTACTTGTGCCAAGGTAGATAAGACATAACTTGGCCCTTTAAATTTTGACAAGTGTCATCATAAGTTATGCCTCGAGCCTTTCCACTCATGTTATTTTGAGGCTAAGTCATCCCTTGAACCACTAAATTCTGATATCAATCAATTCAAATTAGCTCTTTAGATCTATCATCCTCTCTTATCCTTTAGTCATATCTCTACTAGGGGTCATTTTGTCTAATTGGCCAATTGATTGTTTATCATTTTTTGCCATCAGGATCCATATTATACCTTAGTTTACCTTGTATGTCAGGTCCTTCTACACACCTCTCTCTTATTTTACATGTTATTCTACTTACTACTTCTCCTAAGCTCCTTTTTTCTTATAGATGTTCCCTAGGTGCCATCTTTTCATCTTTCTACATGTCAAGTCCTTCTACACAATTCTCTCTTCCTTTGTGCGTTATTTTACTTGATTCTTTTCCCAATCACCTTTCTTCTTATAGATGTTCCCTAGGTGTCATATTTTCATCATTCTAGGTACCATCTCTACCCCACACTTGTAACATCCCCACTGGGATCTACTTAGAAATACGTGATTTTAAAAAAAAATTAACATCATATTCCTTAATTAGATTACACCACGAGAATATAATTAGTGATCCATATAAGTACTAAAACTATGATAACTGAAAAATAAGCATGTGACATTTAGTCATCATTGATCACTATTATTATGTGAAACACATCATAATGGAATACAAAAAGTAATTACAATCTTCCAACCATGATTGGTATAATTGTACATCCATTGTTGTCAATGTAATATAAGTAAATAATTACAGTTAATCAGGATAATGTTTCAATAATAAATATAATATAATGTAAAAATACAAGATACATGGCTCCACAGAGCATGAGTTTCCCAAAACTCTAGTTTTTATGATAATCTCAAGTGTCATTTCTAAGTAAGTACTATTGTGGGGAGGGAGAGCATTATACGAGCATTTTTCCACACCAATCATAAACCAATGATCCCCCACACAATCCCCCATTAGGGAATGGGCCTCCCTTCATGGATGAGTAGATAGTGATGGTGCGGGAATCTAGAGAGATAAGTTAGTACCCATGTGTTGTATGATTTCTAAAAACATGCAATGTACCATAAAGAAATTTGGTCTAACATGATATCGCACAAACATGTAAATCATATATATGAAATGATAATATCTAACTAACATTACTTTAGACAAAGTTTTCAATAGTTATTGATCTCTAGGATCAATCAATTTTAAACACACCACTTGATCGAATTACCTTCATCTGACATTATGGTGCTAGTAAGCTAGTGAAGTCCATCTCATTACTTACACATAATCAACAATGAGAGATTGGGTTATCATAAATATAACCACATATTGATATATATTATCTCCTACTAGCAAACATATACATGTTAAGTACAAAAATAGTTAAAATATATACATTTAGTCCATCTAACATATGAATAAATCTCGACAACATTATTTAACATACAAATAACTAGAATAACAACTACAATTGATACCATCTGGGTATACTATATGTCTAAATTACAACATTTTAATTACTATAAGTAATTTCCAACAAAATATACTTTATGACATCCCATAATATCATTGTCCACAATTACTCAAATACAAACAACTGGTCAAATAACATTAAGAAAAAATTATCTTGAAGTCTTAATTTCATGCTCTTTCATTTAGACATCTTGTTGTTTAGGGAGCTATGTATGTATATAGTTGGTGTCCTTCTCTTATGGAGTCCATGACTTAATTTATAATAATTAATAGGACTATAGCCATATACCACCATATTTTAATACACTTTATACCATTTATGATAGACATAGCATTTATGGTGGTATGTATAATACTAATCACTATTAGTAGTTATACTATTATAGTTTATACGATATCACTTTGTATGTAATCTAGATTACAGTTACAAATTTTACCTTTGTAATTTATGTAACCTATCATATTATACTATAACAGATTCAAAATTTCCCTCAAAACCAAATTGCCATATCCTCCAATACTTAGGGGATTTTCTCCTATTATCTATAAACAAAATATGGAGGATTTCACTAAATTGTGTAGTTAATTTGCATTGTCTATTCACTGACTATTATAGATATCCAAATATTACAAACTCCTTTTTATATATCTCCCTCCATTAATAACATATTAGACAATTAATTCTACGTGATTAACAATTAACTGCTTATGACATGTGCATATCAATTCCCAGTTATAATATATAATACTCAAGTCTACTATATCCCATAAAATTATGTACACAGTTCATAATTATATAAGATATAATACATAATTTAACCCCTGTATAAGATTTCAGGTTGTTTTAACTATTAAAATTGACTAAAAAATGTAAATAAGAGTACATCCTTAGTCTAAATCCAGAGAAGGAAGCCAAATAAATACACAATAGATGGCTCAAGTAGACATTTTTAAAATAAAATGGGAGAGGCCAAACACAAGGTGTTGGCATTTCAGCTAAATCATGGGTCATTCAATTAAAAAGGCAGATGTGTTCCTCACTACATCCTTACCATTGTAAAGTAAATCCCAAACTTCTTGGCCATGGATGAGCATAAGTTTGGAGCAGCTCGTAAAACGTTGAAATCAACATCATTGTATAATGTGATTATAATCGCATGCATCGTACATAAATCAACATCATTGTATAATATGACGAAGGTTATGCTAAATGATATTATGAAATTGGAAAACCAAATTCCTATGTTTATTCTCATAACCATATTGTAATTTAAGTTACGTTTTGATCATGAAGATGCAGCGTATAATCTTGTTATTCTGTTGAATGGGAATGTTTCTCCACTTAAGTCAGTTTCTCCTTTTAGTTGGCACTACATAATGTTATATTTATTCACTATGTTAATATTAATAAAAATATATAAATCAATTTTATTTTTTTTTATATATATATATATATATATATATATATATATATATATATATATATATATTTATATTTGTATATATATTTGTATGTATATATATATATATATATGTATATATGTGTGTAATATATATGTATATATGTGTATGTATATATATGTATATATGTGTATGTATATATATATGTATATATATATATATATATATATATATGTATATATATATATATATAATTGATTTATATATTTTTATTAATATTAACATAGTGAATAGATATAACATTATGTAGTGCCAACTAAAAGGAGAAAGTGACTTAAGTGGAGAATATATATATATATATATATATAGTTATGATATAGGGCATTGCATGCATAATTATGATTAAGGAAGTTGTTGCATGTATAACTAGCTTCACAAGCTTATTGATTACTATGAATGTAACTATGATACATCTATTTTTGATGCACAATGTATATATTATATTTTTTTTGCTATAATTACTATCAAACTAGATCATTATTATTATGGCATAGTATATATATTTTATTTTATCTACATAGTCACAAATCACCCTATACTTTTTAACTCACTACTTTCAAATAGCTATATAGGATTATTCCTTGCATCAAACCTATTTTGTATAGTTTATAGGTTTGATATTATATGCACCTAAAATCTCTTGCCTCATTATCATCACTAATATTCTTATTAGTCGACACTAATTTCTCTCTTCCCATTTATTCTAATTCATACTATTATAACATCCCTTTTTATCCTACTAATTAATCCCCCATTCCTAGCCATTCATTCAATATCCCCCTTCAATAGTTATCCATTCACTATCCTTAGTATAATCCCCCTCTTTCATTAATTCCTCTTAATCCCTATTATCCTAATCTAATCCTAGTTATCAATTATTTGGGACTTAGCCTATTGTATGGGGTCAACACCCAAAACACACATTAGCCAATAACAAGGGAGCCTTCAAGATAGAGATCCATAAAAGTTCTTGAGAGAGGTGCTTAGAGAAATAATATCCCCCAAAATTCATGTTAAATCCATCACTCTGATGTCCACTTGGTTGTTCTCATTGATGGGCATGTAGATGCTTGGAGCATCCCCCATAGAATTATCTTGAGAAGCATTTTTAACTTTTAAAACTAGTTTTTTCATAACAAACCACTCGAGAAGAAGCATATTAAACAAGTCATAATTAATCAAATCCAAAAAAATCATGCCCTTTTATATAAAATAAGGTATTTCACCTTTGAAACAATTATAAACAAAGGTAGAACAAGGGAAAACCAAGATTAGATGAATGAGTGGATTAAACTTAGAATCAACCTCAATAATAGTAGGTAGACCCCCCTTCCCACTAGCTTCCCCCTCCATCTCCATAATTAGTATTACCTTAACTAGATTATCCATTTTAACTTGCAAATCCTTCAAGTCATTATCAATTGAATTTGATAAACCAATAGATTAACGCCGGTTTTGGAGGTGTGTTTCCTCCTACTCTCAAGAGCATGTTAAATTAAACGCCTTATAAACATATATATATAGAGAGAGTGTGTGTGTGGGCGGGGTGCGGGGGGTTGGGGAGGGGGAAGAGGGAGATGAGTTGGTGTGGGAAATCCATTAACAAGAATGATAACCTAACAAGTTATGTGAACCCATAAATGTAAAACATTGAGAAGTTGAACATTTTGAGAGCTCTTTGTTTGTTGAATGAAGAAAAATATTTCACACTTTTCAGAGAACAAAAATTGTCATTTTACATATTATCTCCACCTCAACATTTACTTCTAAATTACCAAAATTATAAGTACATGAAGTTACTTAAAAATATTCTTATTTTCACAAATTATTGTGAAATTTAATTCATCTCCCACAGGATAAATGACATCTATGAATAATTATAGCATGACTAGGATAAAGGATAAATGACATCTATGAACAACATGGTATCTATGAATTAAAAACCCAAAGGGTCACCCTCACTCTTGAAACATGGTGCTACAGGGTACCACAAGTACCACCTCCTATATTTGTCTACTTGATTAGTGCCAATCAATGTAATAGATTAGTAGAGAAGACAAAGCAATTCATTCTCATGGTAGTCAAGCCACAGAGGTCCAATAAGGTCGATGTCATAGCCCTGACTACACAATCAACACAACAACAAAAGTGAATGGGTCAAATCAAGGAAGAATATGATGACTTATTCAAGTCAACCATGAAATTTCCACTTCACTGTCAGGTAAAACATTCTATTGATTTGGTTCTAGGATCACCTTTTCTTAACAACCCTGTGTATCATAGATCAGTTCTAGAAATGATGAGATAAAAGATAGATTCAAGAATTGATCCAAAAGGGTCACATCAAGCCAAGCTCTTTTCCCTATGGAAGCCCAATTATCTTGGCACTAGAGAAGGATGGAATGTGGAAGCTTTGAATTGACTATTGATCCCTAAACAAAATCACTATTAAGAATCCTTACCCCCTCCCTAGGATTGATGACATACTAAACCAACTCTGTGGTGTGAAGTTTTTCACCAAAATTGATCTCAAATCTGGCTATCACCAAATTCTTATCAACCCCACTGACGTTTGGATGATTGTATTCAAATCCAAGGAGGGGCTCTTCAAATGGTTAGTTATGACTTTTGGCTTGATTAACGCACTTGCAACCTTCATGAGGATGATGGATGACATCTTATGACCCTTCACCAACTCATTCATGGTTGTCTACCTAGATGACATACTCATATACAATAGAACATGAGGGGAACATATGTAACATGTTAGTAAGTTGCTTCAGACTCTTCAAAAGCATAAGTTGTATGCAAATCTTGCCAAGTGCACATTCAGGATGAAAACAATTTAGTACTTGGGGTATGTTACGGATGAGAAAGGGGTCCATGTCGACCTAGAGAAGATTTGGATTATTCAAGAATGGCCTACACCAAAGACCTTCACAGAACTTTATAATTTCTTGGGTCTTGCAAATTTTTATCATAAGTTTGTTCTTGGATTCTCACATGTTGCTTGGCCACTAAACTAAGTGACTAAAGGAGGATATAAAGTTGCATTTTAGTGGGGGAAAATACAATAAAGAGCATTTGAGAATTTGAAAATTAGATTCTATTTAGCTCTTGTTCTTGCCTTGCTAGACTTGCATCAACCTTTCAAGTTGATGACAAATGCATCTGAATATGCCATGGGAGCTATCATCATGCCACATGGCCATCCTATTGCATATCATAGTGAAACTTTCAATGATACAGTTAGGAAATACCTGACATATAACAAGGAGCTCTATGCCATTATGCAAGCTTACAAACAATGGAAACACTACATCTTGGGGAAAGAGACAATCGTCCACACTGACCACAGGTTGTATGAATTCATCCAAATGCAAAGTAAACTATGAAATGAGAGGCACTAGAAGTGGGCCACATATCTACATCAATTCCATTTGATAATCAAACACAAAAAGAGGAACTCAAATACTACAGTAGCTTATTTGAGCTATCCACTAATTACTGAACTCACAACAGTTCTTGATTTGTGTAGACACGAGACTGTCATTTCAAGTGCTCTATATGAAATAAATCCTACCTTTTCTAATACATATCAAGTTCTTTGAGAAGGTAAACATGTCTCTAATTTTTATTTGCAAGATAATTTCCTCTATCACATGGGGCAGGTCTGTGTTCTAGTTGCAAAGCAACTGAAGATGATATGGGAATCACATTTCAATAGGACAGCTAGGCGCTTTGGTGTAGAGAAGGCATTGGTAGTTCTTCAAAAGCACTTCTATTGGCCCCATATGCAAAAGGATGTGGAAAGGTACCTCAAATATTTCACCCTATGTGCAATATCCAAGCCAACAAATAAGAAGCAAGGATTGTACACACCATTGCCAGAACCAACCAGGCTTTGGGAATATGTCTCAATGGATTTTCTCTTAGATTTGCCCACTTCAAAACATGGCAAGGACTGTATTCTTGTTGTAGTTGATTGTTTTTAAAAAATGGCTATCATGATTACTTGTAAGAAAACTATGTCTGCTAAGGAAACTGCTCAACTATATTTTAGTCATGTATGGCTCCATTTTAGTCTCCCAACTCTAAGAACTGAGGTAGACAAAACCCAATTCCTTTTTTTTGTAATCTACCAACTTTGGAAATTTGACCAAGAGTGGGTTAGTACAGTCCTGGCAAGTCAAAGAGCACGTTAATAAATCAAAGAAAATATAATTAAAATAGACCTTATTAGGACATCACTTTTGATCATCTCTCATAATAATAATATTAAATTGATTAAGTGGACTTTCAAGTAATGTAATATTATTTAAGGCCGGTATTGATCTTACTCTCACTTAAAGCTGTTTGTATTCCAAATTTATGAGAATTTTTATTGTGAGTTGATAAAATTTAATAAATTATATAAACCATTTAAATAATTTTATGTGTTACATTTTTGTCATAACATTAGATGATTGACATCAACAGTAAAATATTTAAATATTATAAAAGTAATTAACAATTTTTTTTACTATATTTTTTTTAGGTTTTGAGACCAAAATTTTAGGTATGGTATATTAATTTAATGTAATTAAATTAGAAATTAAAATATTAAATTTTTATATTATAGGAACCACTTTTCAATTAATTATTTTTTGTTTAACCAATCACAAAATTTAGGTTCCGAGTGACATGGCAATTCATGAAACCCAAAGTCCATAAAATGTAATTTTTCCTTAACACCGCCTTACTCAAGCATGGGCCCACAGTGGCACATATTAGGAGAGTTTGGAATTTAGGTCCATGCCCCTCCCAAGAATCTAGTTGGATTCTTTGCTGAGATGATGCCATTGAATTAACCTTTCACTTTCTGTGGATCTATGGCTTACAACTTGCCAAAATTCAAAGACACTCCTACTCTGCTACTTCCTTCAAGATAAGTTGTGTGGCTCTAGCCCTAAAAAAATATTCCTTTAATGAAATATTGAGGTAAGAATTACTTCCTTGCAACACCATATTCAAATTACAGACAACTACAATGCCCGAGGAGCCCAAATCAATGCCAAGCTTCATTGGCTCAAGATAGGGGATAAAACTTCTAAGGAGTTATTCCAAATGTTGTGACCTAAAAACTTGAAACAATAGATACAAGTCATTTCTGAGGTTGGCAATAGGCTCACAGAGACTCCACTAATAATGCAAGATTTTGTCTACCATTATCAACAAGTGTTCAAAGCCCAAGCATCTTTGGCTGAGCATGAATCTACCCTTTAGCAATGCCTCTCAATGGTGCCTTGCAAACTCACTCTACCTAGTGAGTGGTTTGTGACAGGTCCCTCTCTATTGATGACTTGCATGAAGCAGTGTCTCACATAGCTAATGACAAAGCCTCTAGCATTGACAGCTTCCCCTGTGAATTCTATAAAATGCTTTGGGACCTTATGGGTAGTGATTTGCATAAGGTTTATAAAGAAGTGTTTCGTAAGCATTCCCTAGGTATAAATATAAATAAATGAAATATCAAATTCATACCTAAACATGGAGATCCTAAGTTGATCTAAAACTAGCGGCCCATTACCCTCCTAAATGTTTCTTATAAGATCATTGCCAAGGCTCTGGTAATCTATCTACGTAATATGCTACCTCTCATTATGCATCTAGAACAAATGGGCTTCATCAGAAGCCACTATATTTTGGATAACATCATTACCATCTAAGAAGGCATGGATTGGGCCAGATAGTCTAAATAATAGGCTATGTTCATCAAAATTGATTTTGAAAAATCCTATGATCACATCAAATGGCCATTCATTCTTGTCATACTTTGGGCCCTAGGCTTTAGTCCCATATTCATCCAAACCATTCAGATGTTTTTCTCTGATGCCTTAGCTATCCTCTCCATTAATGGATTCACCTTTGAGTAATTTGGCTTGTTCAGTTCTATTCGTCAAGACTATCCTTTGGCTCCTGCCCTTTATGTGCTTGCTATTGAGGGTTTTGGATTTTTTCTTAGCAATGCCCAAGCTATGGGCCTTGCTAAGGGAATTTAACTCCCTCCTAATGTCATAAACCCACACGAAGATATGTAACTTCTCAATGGTCACTTTATGAATGACTCCTTTCTTACTCTTATCAAGGATGAAACCAATGTGGATAATACCTTACAATGTCTTGACACTTTTTACCTGGCCTTTGGCTCTAATATCCAATGGCATAAAACTCATTAATACAAACAATCTTACCTCCCTCTATTGGTGTGGGCTACTAAGTTTGGTTGGAAGTGGATCTAACATGATGAAATATTTAAATTTCTTAGCATCCCCTTTGCTTTTAATGCCTCGCCACCTTTTTTGTGCCAATATATTGTTGACAAAGTTGTTAATAAGTTAGAATTTTTGTGTTGTGTAGCCTATTTCTTAATTACAATGTATTTCAAATATTGTACATTTTAAATGTATTGTACACTCTATATGTTTTTCTCACTGGGGTTTAGGGTTGGGCCAAGCCCCGAGAAGGGGTTTAGGGTTGGCAGCCCCCAAAAAGTAGGGATTTGGGGGTGGCAACCCCCGATAAATAGGAGTTCGGGGGTGGTAGCCCCTGATAAAATTTTCTAGACCCCTTTTAATGGGAAACCATTTTTGGGTTGATTTTGCCCATGGTTTTGGTACCCATTGTTTATAATACCACTTTGTTGATGTGTTATTATATAGATGGATACTTTTGTAGGTAATACATCATGAGAACAAGGGTTTTGAGAAGGAAGAAAAAAGTGTGTGAATTCAAGAGGGTTTGTTGAGCACAACTCCAAACAATATTTGTGCATTGTAATTATGAGAAGACTAATATGAGAGTGGTTTGTACTCTCGTGACTTGTAATAAAACATGATCAAGTGTTTCTTGGTGGATGTAGCCCACATTGGGTGAACCATGTTAAATCTAGTCTTCTTATTTTGCATGTTTATTTTTGTTCTTTCTACATCCATGTTTAGATTTATTATTATTGTGATTTTGTGAAATTATTTTGCATCAATTTCTGTATTTATTCCTAATAATTGGTATCAAAGCATTAGGTTATATTTGTTGAAGTGTTGAATCATAGGAAGGGTTATTAGTTCAAGTGGGAGCTATGGCTAATGATCATAGCTCAAAGGTTGAAAAGTTCAACGAACATAACTTTGGTCTATATAAGATGCAAATAGAGAATTACCTCTATCATAAGGACCTACATGCTCTACTAGAAGGAAAAGTAAAGCAACCAGTGAGTATGGTAGATGAGGCTTGGGAGTTGCTTGATAAGAAAGCACTTGGGGCCATTAGGTTATGCCTTGCATCTTTGATCATGTTTAATAAATCATAGGAGAAGACCATAGAAGGTCTCATGAATGCATTAGGGAAGTTATATGAGAAACACTCTATTTCTAATAAAATATTTTTAATGCAAAAGTTATTTAATATGAAGATGTTTGAAAATGGTTTAGTTGTTGATCATCTGAATGAATCCAATCTGGTTATGAGTTTGTAAAATTCTATAAAAATAGATTTAAATTATGAAGTTAGGGATTTGTTTATATTGTGTTCCTTACCAGAGATTGGAATAGCCTGGTAATGGCTGTAAGCAACTCAATCTCTAATAATGCCAAGTTGAAGTTTGAGGATGTCATAGGAGTAATCCTTAGCAAGGAAATGTGATGGAAAAGATCTAGGGAGACTTCTACTTTAGATAATGCTTTGGCAGTGGAGAGTAGAGGGAGACAAAAGTTTAGAAGAAAAGGAAAACATGGAAAATCAAATGGTCTTGTACGGTCAAAATCAAGCGCTGGGATGGTATGTTTGCACTATGGAAAGATTGGGCATGTGAAGAAAGATTGTTGGTCTCTTCAGAATAAGAATAAAAATCAAAAAGACACCAACGAGGTGAATGTGACAACAGGTAATATTGGTCAAGATGCATTAATTCTATCTATTAATAATATTGTTGAATCTTGGGTTTTAGATTCAGGGGCTTATTTTCATGCCACACCATATAGGCATTATTTTATTGATTATGTTCATGGGGATTTTAGACATGTTTACCTTGGTGATGATGAGCCTTTAAACATAGTAGGAAAAGGAAGTGTTCAGATCAAGATGCAGAATGGGAACACTTGGATACTAAAGGATGTCATGCATGTGCCTAAGTTGAGAGATAATTTGGTATCTGTAGGATAGCTAGGCAGTGAATGTTCTATGGTGACATTTATAGCATATTCTTGAAGGTGACCAAGGGTGCTCTTGTGGTAGCAAGAGGTAAGGTTGATACCCTGTATTTATCTAGTAATGTTGATTATTGTAATTTAGT
Source organism: Torreya grandis (assembly GCA_037957365.1). Lineage (NCBI taxonomy): Eukaryota > Viridiplantae > Streptophyta > Pinopsida > Cupressales > Taxaceae > Torreya > Torreya grandis. The sequence continues at coordinate 2,002,016 of JARHVA010000135.1, forward strand.
TACTGCAGATGCAGATGCAACTTTGTGGCATAATAGGCTCGGTCACATGAGCCAAAAGGATTTGCAAATGTTTAAGGATCAATTACTTGGATTGAAAGGATTTGAATTAGATTTCTATGAAGACTATGTGTATGAAAAATAGAAAAGGGTAAAGTTTCTCAAGGTTGGACCTATGAGGAAGGAGAATAAGTTGCAGCTGGTTCATTCAAATGTATGGGGGCCAGCTCAGGTATCTTCTATTAGTGGGTTATCTTATTATGTCACTTTTATTGATGATGTAACTAGGAAAGTTTGGGTGTATGGCATTAGGAGAAAATTTGATGTGTTTGATATGTTTAAAAGATGGAAATCCTTGGTTGAGAATGAAACAGGTCTCAAATTAAAATGTCTCAGGTCAGATAATGGTGGGGAATACTGTAGTAATGCATATTTTTATTACTATTCAAGGAATGGAATTCGTAGACAGAGGATGGTTCCAAGAAGTCCACAATAGAATGGAGTGTTAGAAAGGATGAATAGGACTATCATGGAGTGTGCTAGGAGTATGAGGTTACATGTAAGATTGCCTCTTTAGTTTTGGGTAGAAGCAGTAAACACGGTTGTATATATGATTAATAGAGGTCTTTCATCTGCTTTGGATGGAGGCATACTTGAGGAACCTTGGTTTGGTAAGAAGGCTGATTTTTCATTCCTTAGAATATTTGGATGTGAAGCCTTCATGCATATTGATAAGGATGATAGGACCAAGTTAGAGGCTAAGTCTGAAAAATGTACCTTTATTAGTTATGGTGAGGATGATTTTGGTTTTCGGATTTGAAGTCTTAAGGACAAGAAAATCTTTAGGTCTAGGGATATTGTCTTTAATGAGAAATTCATGTATAAACAATAGTTGCAAGATCAAAAAGAGGATTCCAAAAAAGAGTACACAGTACTAGAGGATATTGTAGATGATAAAGTGTCCAAGTAACCAATTCAGGCATCTACTCCACAAAAACCCTAAATTCCTATGGTGAGAAGGCCTTCTAGGGTAGGAAAGGAAGTTGAACATTTTTCTCCATCTCTTAATTATTTATTAATCATTGATAATGGAGAGCCAGAGTGCTTTGAAGAAGAAATGTAGGTAAATGTCACAAAGAAGTGGGAGCAAGCTATGGATGAGAGCATCAGACTCTCATGGAAAATCAGACTTGGGATTTGGTAACCCCACCTGAAGGTAAGAGAGTATTGTAAAACACGTGGGTATATAGAGTTAAAGAAGATGATGGAGGCAAGGAAAGACACAAGGCTCAATGGTGGTAAAGGGATTTGCATAGAAGGGAATTGATTTTGATGAGATTTTTTCCTCAATGGTAAAGATGACTTCTATAAGGACTATTCTTGGAATAGTGACAGTGGAAGATTTACACTTAGAGCAGTTGGATGTGAAGACTATGTTCCTTCATGGTGATTTTGAGGAGGACTTTAATATGGATTAGCCATAGGGATATGAGGTCATAGGAAAGAATAAAATGGTGTGCAAACTGAAGAAGAGCTCGTATCACCTGAAATAAGCTCCACGATAATGGTACATGAAATTTGACAATTTTATGATGGAGCGAAGATACTCTAGGTGCAATTCAGACCATTATATATATATATATATATATCAAGAAGTTTGATTATAGTGATTACGTTATTCTTTGTCTATATGAAGATGACATGCTAGTTTTAGGTAAGAACATGTAGGAAATAAAAGTACTCAAAGAACAACTTAGTAATTCCTTTGCTATGAAAAATTTGGGAGCAACAAAATAAATCCTTGGTATGAGAATAACTCGGGATAGGAAGGAATGAAAGCTGAATTTATCCTAGGAAGAGTATATTAAAAAGGCCTTGGAGAGGTTTAGTATGCAGGATGTTAAACTGGTTGGGACTCCTTTCGTAGGTCATTTCAAGTTATTAAAGGAGCAATGTCCCAAGACTGAAGAGGAGAGAATTTAGATGTCACATGTACCATACTCATCAATTATTGGTAGCTTGATGTATGCCATGGTGTGCACTAAGCCAAATATTGCCCATGTAGTGGGAGCAGTAAGCAAGTACATGAGTGAGGTAGAAAACATTGGAAGTCAATGAAGTGGATCCTTCAATGTTTAAGGAGGACTATGGGGACAATTTTAAGTTATGGTGGATTGAACACAACTTTTCATGGTTATGTAAATTCAGACATGGTTGGAGATTTAGATAGTAGGAGGAGTACAATAAGATATGTATTTACGGTAGGTCACACACTAGTGAGTTGGATTTCATGACTATAGAAACTTTTGGCTTTGTCAACCATAGAGGTTGAGTATGTTGCCATCACAGAGACAAGCAAAGAAATGATCTAGTTACATCAATTGCTCAAAGATTTGGGGCATAAGCAGGAACAAGGGAAGTTATACAGTGATAGTCAGAGTGTTACAAATTTAGCAAAGAAATATGCTTTCCACTCTAAGACAAAGCATATACAGTTGAGGTACCATTTCATCAGGACAGCTTTGGAGGAAGAGAAGTTGAAACTAGAGAAGATTCATACCAGTTAGAATCTGATAGATATGTTGGCCAAGGTGGTCACAAGGGAGAAACTAAAGCTATATTCAATTTTGGTTGGCCTTCATAACTGATAGTGAAGGGTTGAGAAGCCTGCTCAGAGGAAATTAGTCTTCAAGTGGGAGATTGTTGTGTTATGGAGCCTATTTCTCAATTACAATGTATTTCAAATACTGTACATTTTAAATGTATTGTACACTCTATATGTTTTTTCATTGCGGTTTGGGGTTGGGTCGGCCCCTAAGCATGGGTTTGAGGGTGGCAGCCCCTAAAAAGTAGGGGTTTGGGGGTGGTAGCCCCTTATAAATAGGGGTTCGGGGGTGGTAGCCCCCCAAAAAAAAAATTGGACCCCTTTTAATGGGAAACCATTTTTGGGTTGATTTTACCCATGGTTTTGGTATCCATTATTTATAATAACACTTTGTTGATGTGTTATGATATAGATGGATATTTTTATAGGTAATATATCATGAGAACAAGGGTTTTGAAAAGAAAGAACATAGTGTGTGAATTCAGGAGGGTTTGTTGAGTGTAAATCTAAACAATATTTATGCATTGTAATTGTGAGAAGACTGATCTGAGAGTGGTTTGTACTCTCATGGATTGTAATAAAATTTGAGCAAGTGTTTCTTGGTGGATGTAGCCCAAATTGGGTGAACCTCGTTAAATCTGGTCTTCTTATTTTGCATGTTTATTTTTATTCTTTCTATACATCTTTGTTTAGATTTATTATTATTGTGATTCTGTGAAATTATTCTGCATCAATTTTTGTATTTATTCCTAACAAGAATTTTGGGTGACCAAGTCTCTTTTGTTAGCAAGAAAATTTTTAATCTACTGAAAAATTCTTGTGTCTCCCCATGTGTACTACTCATCATGTTGGGTGCCTTCCAAAAACTCTTACCTGAAGTTTGAGAAGTTACTCAGAGATTTCCTTTGGGCCAATTCCCTATAGGATAAAGGATTCCATAGGGTGGCTTGAGAATATTACTACCTCATGCATGATGTTGGAGGGATGGGGCTCATCGATATAGCCTGGTAAGGAACTACCTTATGTGCCAAATGGATTGTACAGGCCATTGAGGGCCAAGAAGCTTGCAAGGTGTTGTTTAGACACTGTATATCCTCAAGCTTGACCAAGAGCAAAAAGGCTTGGAAAGGGCTCAACTTCCCCAATTTACTCTTCATTCAATCCCCTGTCCAAATCATAGGGTCCTTTGTGGACAAATGCATATGGAAAGCCTGAGAAAATATTAAACCATGGCTTCACTGGAATGGCTCTGATTTCTATTTTGGGCTCTCTACTAACTCCTATTCTCTTTGGTAGTCTCCTATTTTCTCTCATAATGAGATGCCCTTGGCAAAGGTCCCTTGGGTTAACACTCTCAAGATCTATCATAGAGTAATTTATACCATCTAAGATATCTTCTGTAGGCACTCTCACTTTTGGCTATCCTAGGAGGAGATAAAAGCTAAATTTAGGGTAGCCAATGCGGACCAAAAATCCTATCAAGAGATCCTCAATGTCATCCCAACTTCCATGCTCCACAAAATCTTAGTCCATTCCAATCGACCATGGTAGAAAGACTGGAAAAAGTATGTCGAGACCCCTTTTCATAATTATACCCCTCGACTTGGCTACACATGGATTACTCCCCATTTGCCCATGGTTGATAAGTTTAATGCATGTTGGGGCTGCAATCATTTATTAAAATGTGGAGCTTTCACTTCAACATTATTTGGGGCCTTGTGTGGTGCCCAAACTTGCTCATTTTGTTTGGTTTATACTGTACCAAGGCTTGTAATTGTTTGTTAAAATGTGGAGCTTTCACTTCAAAATTGTTTGGGGGCCTTTTGTGGCCACCTCGAGATGTTTCCTCATCTCTTCTAGTTTTATTCCAAAGCTCAAAGGGTCTGGACTTGGATCCATGATTTTTTTAGGGCTTTTGAGCCCAAATTCTTCAGTTGGCAACATATCCTCCTTAGAGACAAACCCGTGATGCCCTTAAAATACACACAAGTTTGGCATACTTTCAGAATGGAGATTCTCTTCTAGATTTGGAAAGAAGGGAATAATTCTTTGTTTAATCATGCTTTTGCTGACTGTAATTTTTTTGCTTTACATAAATCTTTTATTATCTCTAATGTTCTCTTACAGATTCAAGTCCAACCCAATAAAGTGGCTATGGAGCTTGGGTATCTACAAGATCTCCTCTCTCATTAGGGAGATGCTCCATGTACTATGGCTCGGGTTTTGCCTTCTCCACCCAAGGATACCAGATTGGATGATAGAATGCCTCGGCCACCTCGTGGTGGGCATCTTTACAGATGTTCCAGGCACTGCTCTCATAGCAGCACCCCCTACCAGTGCATTTCCTCTCTTGAGTAGCAGCGAGGGTGGTAGCCACCACCTCCCTCCCCTGTTGGGCAAGATGGCTAGGGCGCTCCTCCTCCTACTCCATGCTTAAATGCTTGGGGGGGACCCCTGGAGGCTGAACAGATATGTTGGATAAGTTCCCCATGGTCGCCCACTCAGACACAAGCAGAAGATGATGATATAGACATTGCCTAAGCTACTCGTTGGTAGCTTGTTCTATATGGCAATGACTTGCCAAGCTTAGGTTGGGGTCCTAATGATATAGATCATCTACCTTCTATGCTTGCTCTTGCTACTTAAAAGTTCTATTTTCAATAACTTGTTTCTAAACTCTACCTAGTTTATGATACTTGTGATTTTACTCCTAAACTTTACCTAATATGACGTGATGTACTTTCATACCGCCTATATTTTTTTTGAATTATTTATATATTTTTGTTTAATTAATATATAAATATATTTCATAAAAAATTTATAAAATTTTAATTAAAATTTAATATATAAATAATAACATATTCCATAAATATTATTTAAGAATATTTTTTTACATTGAATATAATTTTAAAAATCATAAAAATTAAATTAAAATTGACCAGCTCATTATTCTATTTTTATAGATTTTATTCAAAATTACTCTCTCACACGTTTAATTAATAACGATGACTGTGCAAATGAAGAGCTTTCATCGAGCCTTGATGTGGGTTAAACAAAGACAACGATTGTTTTCTTTTCTAATTAAATTTTTTTTTAAAGTTTAACGTGATAATGTAATATGGGTCGGGGGGCATAGTCGGTTGGTCAGGTATTTCCGTTGTGGCTCTGCCGGTCAAGTGTTCGAGTCCCCCCGGCCCCATGGTACCGGTATTAGTCGTGTCTAGCCAGCGGCGCCGGTCACATTAAAAAGTTTACCCGGCTTTAATAAAGTGAAAAAAACATGATAATGTAATATGGAGTAATGTACTAAACGAAGTTTATTTAATTAATTTTAAATTTGGAGACAAGTAATTCTGTAAGGTTTATTGTATATTTGAATATTGTGAAATTAAATGGAAGTTGTCAAAATTTGTTAATAAAAATATATATTTAAGATTGACGAGAATAAAATTAATTGTACAAAATTTTAATGATACTCAAAGATTAGGGATAAACATTTTAATTAATTTTTGTAAATGAAATAAAGAATATAATGTTGAAACTAAAGATATATAAAATAACCATGTGTATGTGTCTTTATGCTATGAATATTTCAAGGTTGAATACAAGAACATATATAACTCCCAATTACTTCAAAAGTGCAAGTTATACCAGGAAGGGTGTTACATAATGTTTTGGTGAAGTAGGGTTTTGTACACAGAAAGAATGCAACTCTTTAAATGTAGCACACATGAAACTCATGACCGTTGAACTCATTGCACCTTTTTTATATGAAGCATCAAGCAATAATAATCTAGTATTTATTATGGAGGTGATGGTGGAAAAGGTGGTGGTGTGTTACTTCGTACGTCATGGAAATGCATTGTGCAAAAAGGAGATGTCATGTTTCATAGTGAAGTTGAGCAATGGCAAAGTCGTGAAGAAGGGAAAGACCATACATTAAAGTACAATGAAATATTTGAAGGTGTGCTAGTAGTGGTGGTGACAAGCAATGACAAGGTATCCCAGGTGATGCAAAGTTCAATGCCATGTCGCATATAACAATGCAATTTATAGATTCCACCAAATTGTTTCAATGACTTACTAAATGATTGAAGCATGTGTCATCTCAATGAAAAAAAGGTGTTTCCTTGAGGTATTTTGTCAACCACATATTGTCATGGCAATGTATGTTCAAGTGTTATATTAGATTAAAAAGTTTTTTCAAAATCCTTTTTGTGCAAGTTGTGCATGATAATACCACGAAGAATGTGATAATAATAAAAATAGGCATGTATATAATATATATTACCATATTAATATAAAAGGTTATATAGTATTACACACACACACACATCCTTAACAAAGCATAATATATAATAAATCGGTGATGACAATGAGAGGTTGATATATATATATATATATATATATATAGACACACACACACACACACACACACAAATTTAAATCAGTCATCCTTAAAGGATAACTATGCTCTGCCCATCATGGATCAAGTCCTTCAGACAGTGACTGGCTTAGAAATGTTATCAATGTTAGATGGCTTCTCAGGGTATAATTAAGTTAAGGTTGGTAAAGCAGACCAGCATAAGACTGCCTTCACCACACTTTAAGGCACCTTTGCCTATTGAAGAATGCCATTTGGCCTGATAAATGTTGGTGCCACTTTTCAGAGAGCAATGGACCTTGATTTCAAAGATGAAATAGGTAAGTTCATTGTAGTTTACCTGGATGATTTAACAGTCTTTTCAAAGCATCGTCCTAATCATGTGCACCATTTGCAATAATTGTTGGAACACTACCGCCAAAATGGCATTTCCCTAAATCCCAAGAAGTTTATTTTTGGGGTAACAAAATGGAAACCTCTCAGACATATTATGTCTAAAAAAGGCATAAAAATTGACTCAAAAAGAGTCAAGTCCATCTAGGAACTTACTTTGTCCACAAGTAAGACTGCAGTTCACTCTTTCTTTGGAAAGGTGAATTTTTTATGAAGGTTCATCCCCGAGTTTACTGAGAAGACTCGCCACATTGTGAACATGATGAAGGAAAAGGCCACCTTCAGATGGACTGAAGAAGGCAAATTGGCATTCTGAGACATCAAAATATCTATTGCCCATGCCCTAATTCTAGTTTGTCCAAATTATACCAAGGATTTCACCATATATAGTTATGCTTTTGAACACACACTTTCAGCAATTCTAGTTCAACAGAACAAAGAAGGTATGGAATCTCCCATTTCCTTCATGAGTTATCCTCTCAAAGCTCATGAGCTGAAGTACTCAAACATGGAGAAGCATGCTTATGCAGTGGTAAAGGCAGTGAAGCATTTTCGCTTTCACATCCTGAATTCACACACTATTGCCTTGGTTCCTGATACCATAGTTAAATCTATATTAACTCAGGAGTTTGGAACCAAAAGAGGTAATTAGATTGCTAAAATCCAAGAGTTTGATCTAGTCATCAAACCAATGAAGTTGGTGTGGGGAAGGGGCTTATGTCAATTAATTGCTGACAACAGACCAGAAGAAACAGGGCATGAAAAAGTAGAAATTGAAGACACACCAACAGTTCTTTTTGTCTCCACCATGAATGAGTGGTATTAAAGCATTACTCATTTCCTTACTTATGATGAGTGTCTTGCTCACCAGTCTCATAAAGAAAAGAGGACTACCAAGTTAAAAGCTGCCAAATTCATCCTCTGGGACAACAGCCTATATAAAAGGAGACTTGATGGAGTGTTCCTTCGCTACATGGATAAAGAGCAGCAGAACCAAATTTTGAAGTCCTTCCATAATTTGTCTTGTGGAGGACATTTTTTTGCACTAGTGACAACACATAAAATTCTATGAATAAGGTATTATTGGCCTACTCTATTTCAAGATGCATATAAATGGGTACGAAGATGTGAACTATGCCAATAGTTCGTTGGAAGACCCAAATTAGTTGCTCTGCGTCTTAAGCCAGTAGTGATAGAAGAGTCATTTCAGCAATGGGGAATCAATTTCATTGGTGCTGTAAACCCATCTTTAAGTGCTGGACATGATTATGTCCTCATAGCCATAGATTACTTCACCAAGTGGGTGGAAGCTATTCCAACCAAGCATGCTACTTCAGAAGTAGTTTGCAATTTCCTCAAGGAGAACATCATTTCTAGGTTTGGGTCCCAACCAAGATTGTCATAGACAATGCAGCTTGTTTCTCTTCCCAGGAGATTACTCAGTTCTATTTTTACTATGGGATTACCCTCTTCCACTCTTCTAATTATTTCCCCCAAGGGAGTGGCCAAGCTGAATCAAGCAACAAGAACCTGGTGACTATCATCAAGAAGCTGGTAGATGACAACTAACGAACATGGCATAAAGCATTGGTTGATGCTTTATGGGCAAACAGAATTACACCTAAGAGGGCAATTGGTATGTCACCTTTCCAACTCCTTTATGGTCTCAATGTAGAGATACCAATCACCCTAGAGTTGCCAGCATTGAAATTGGCTAAGGCAGTTGAAGATCAGACATATGAAAGCTCTATTGATAAAAGGATCATGTGCTTGACTAAGCTAGATGAGCAGCAAACTATGGTGTAGACCAAATTTTTGCACATGAAAGTCTGGTAAATAAGCTCTTCGACCAAAAAGTAAAAGACCGTGATTTCTAGATTAGAGATCAAGTCCTATTATGGGACAAAAGGAGAAAACCAAAGGGAATGCATGGAAAATTTGATTCCCTTTAAAGAGGCCCATTTACTATCCATCAGCTCAATGGTGAAAATAGTTTCCTATTGAAGTATCAAGATGGCATGCCCTTTTCTCTACCTCATAATGGGTAGCATCTAAAGTACTTCAATTCTTGAAGTATCAGATAAGATCCCCTATACATATGTATATTTTTATAGTCTTTAGTTCTATTTTGTGCTTTTCATTTTCATTTTTGGCACCTTTATTTTTTGTGTAGCATGACTCTGTAACCCAATGGCATACTTAAAGGCACTAGAGATTCTAGTTTCTACTCCCCTCAGCTGTTCCAATTCTTCAACTAAAGGAAGTTTCTCAACTGGAGCCAGCTGTTGTTCCCAAAATCTGTCACTCATTTTGGGAGCAACATATGAACTATTTTGGTCCTACATGCCAAAATTCTTTCTTCCCTTCTCAAAAATTGTTTTAGGCATTCAAATTCTTCATTTTTCAAGCTTTTTCAGCTAACAGTTTCCATAGGCTCATTTCTACAGACTCTACAGATATGTTTCTACAGACTCTGCAGGCTGGGTTCTACAGACTCATTTTTATGGACTCTACAAGTTGGTTTCTTGGTTCTATGGACTATTTTCCACAGGCTCATTTCTACGGATTCCACAGGTTTGTTTCTATGGACTCTGTAGTAAAGGAACAATTTCCCAACACTTAGGCATTTCAATATTGGTTCAACACCAAGGTTCAACCAAAAATGTTCATCGGTAACCTTCAAACAAAGGAATGAACCATTGAAACTTGAACCAAAATGGTTCAATGGGTTCAAAGGTTCAAAGGGTAATAAGGTTCAATGATGTCGGCAAGCTTAAAGAGTTAAGTGCTTCTTCAAAATTTCAAAGTTCAACCACTCCAACAAGTTCAATGGATTTGAAAGACTTAGAATAAAAGAAGGCTTTGAATAACAAAGGAATGAACCATTGAACCGTTGAACCTTGAACCAAATTGATTCATCATGTTCAATGGGTTCAACGGGTTCAATGGATTCAAAGAGATCAAAAGACTTAGAAGAAAAGAAGGCTTCAAATGCAAGAATGAACCGTTGAACCAAAGTTGGTTCAATTGATCGGTTCAAAGGAGTGCCCCAAAGCCGAAGGAATAAATGCCCTTGCAGAGGGCAATGAACTAAAGGTAGGTGCCTTTGCGGAGGGCGTGGAACATTGGTTCAAAGATCAAAGAGAAAGTTGAAAGGGTAAGGTTTCCTTCAAATTTTTGTCTGAAGAAATTACTAAGTAAAGAAACTAAAAGAATTCCTTCAGAAAACTTTTCTACAGAAGAATTTCATAAAGACAAGGTGAATTCTTTCAAACAAAATTTGAATTTTTGTCCAAAGGAATTATCTTGAAAGGAAAAGCATGAAGAAAAGTGGACAAGCCAAAGGAAAGGTTTCCTTCAAATAAAAAGTCTGAAGGAATTCCTTCAGACTTTTTGTCTGAAGGAATTAACTTGGAAACTGCCCGAAGGACCCTAAAGGGCAAGTACCCTTGCGGGGGGCTCTCAGCACCAAGAAAATGGACCTTTCTCAAAGGCCCGAAGGGACACCTTCCCTTCGAGATGTCCCAAAGACACAGAAAAAAGAATTTCAAGGCTTCCAAAGACTTACAAAAAACAAAGGATTCTGATAAAGACATTGAACCGTTGAACCTTGAACCAAAATGGTTCAAAGGTTCAAAGGTTTAAAGACAACCCCAAGCAAATGAAGAGCATGGATGATCCCAGAGACCAGTTCAAAGGGATGGTTCAACCAAAGACCAAGGAAGCGATTGAACCAAGGAAGTGATGGAACTAAGGAACTGATAAAGATCACCTGAACCGTTGAACTATTAAACCAATGAACTTTCAAAGGTTCAAAGGTTCAAAGGTTCATGGTTCAATATGGTTCAAACAACCAGCAACCATTGACGTCCCCACGAATGTCAAATTTAAGGTAATGGAATATCCATTAATTTTTAAATATAGCATGAAATTTGAAGGATAAACCAAGCGACTAGCTAAATAAGATAGCTCGAGAGCTCAAATTGCTATAGGGAAGAGAGAACAATACAAAAGGATCAAAAATATCTACAAGGGAGTTATTTCTAGTAGGTGAAACAGTCCACCAAGTAGTCATTTGAACACACCAAATCAAGGACGCAGCCTATTTTTCTTCCAAGAAGTAAAGGTAAAAGTGGACAGCTACGCAAATAAGAAGGAAAGGACCAAGTGGCCTATACTTTAGAGGGGATATATGAGATGAATTGGCATGCCACAATTAAGGTTGATACACTGTTCCAAGCATGGTCTCTCGATAGAACTAAAAATGCATTCAAGGCATTAAATGCAGCATGGGCCATTCCATAGAAAAAACACCAAGCCTTTCTTGGCTACCATATATTGTAATCTCTTGTTTTATGTAAAGGAGATCTTTTCCATTGTAGAAGTAAAACTCTACCCAAATTGAAAGGCGATTATTGAGACTTTGAGCTCAGATTGTTGATCATACTACTTTATCTGAATGAGAAAGCAAGTTAGTTTCAAACTTTGTGTTGTTATAGCTTGTGTTATTTTAGGGAATTGTTCTTATGTCTATTTTCTAGGAGCATTCTTGTTTAGTTGATTTAACAAGTAGAACTAGTGAAAGTAATCAGGAAGGTGTCCTGAAGCCAATTGTGGAAAGATTTTGTGCTGTCACAATTGTCTTCAGTGTGTGTTTTTAGTTTCTTTTTGTGTAAAGGATCTTGGGATGACTCTGTGCCCCCATTATCCTTTGTATTTCACTCTTTGGGTAGTTGAGGTAGAGACTTTATGTCGCACCTCATTCTGCTGGTTACTGCACCCTTGTTACCTATTGGTTACCCACCAGAAATAACTCTTGTGCCCTACTGTAAGACCACTTCTGAAAGAAGAGAAGTGTCTTTAGTATTATCACCAGGATTTCTCCTTTGTCTATGAACATCATCTCTTAAAAAGAGGGATGAATGGTGTAGTCTTACCCTTGAGTGTTAAGGAGAGATTTGTCCCCTTCTGATGTGGTAAACCTGCACATTTGGCCAACCAATCACCCAATGTTGTGGTTAAAATCACCTATTTTGCTCATCAATTAGCTGGTGACAAAATATTCACCCAACACAGGTAATATTTGTCAAGATGCATTAATTCTATATGTTGATAATATTGCTAAATCTTGGGTTTTAGATTCAGGGGCTTTTTTTATGCTACACCATACAGGTATTATTTTATTGATTATGTTCAAGAGGACTTTGGACATGTTTACCTTGGTGATGATGAGCCTTGCAACATAATAGGAAAAAGAAGTATTCAGATCAAGATGCAGAATGGGAACACTTGGCTACTGAAGGATGTTAGGCATGTGCCTAAGTTGAGACATAATTTGGTATACGTAGGATAGCTCGGTAGTGAAGGTTGTATGGTGACATTTATAGCAGATTCTTGGAAGGTGACCAAGGGTGCTCTTGTGGTAGCAAGAGGTAAGAAGGTCAGTACCCTGTATTTATCTAGTAGTGTTGATTAATGTAATTTAGTTACTATAGATGCAAACACAACTTTGTGGCACAATAGGCTTGGTCGCATGAGCCAAAAGGGTATGCAAATTTTGAAGGATCGATTGCTTGGTTTGAAAGGATCTGATTTAGATTTTTGTGAAGACTATGTGTATGGAAAATACAAAAGGGTAAAGTTTCTCAAGGTTGGACCTACGAGGAAGGAGAATAAGTTGGAGCTGGTTCATTCAGATGTATAGGGGCCAGCTCAGGGATCTTCTATTGGTGGGTTATCTTATCATGTCACTTTTATTGATGATGCAACTAGGAAAGTTTGGGTGTATGACATTAGGAGAAAATTTGATGTGTTTGATACGTTTAAAAGATGGAAAGCCTTGGTTGAGAATGAAACAGGTCTCAAGTTAAAATGTCTCAGGTCAGATAATGGTGGGGAATACTGTAGCAATGCATTTTTTAATTATTATTCAAGGAATTGAATTTGTAGATAGACGATGGTTCCAAGAACTCCATAATAGAATGGAGTGTCAAAAATGATGAACAAGACTATCATGGAGCATGCTAGGAGCATGAGATTACATGCAGGATTGCCTCTTTAGTTTTGGGCAAAAGCATTAAACACAGTTGTATATCTGATAAACAGAGGTCCTTCATCTGCTTTGGATGGAGGGATACCTAAGGAAGCTTGGTTTGGTAAGAAGGTTGATTTTTCATTCCTTAGAATATTTGGATGTGAAGCCTTTGTTCATATTGATAAGGATGATAGGACCAAGTTAAAGGCTAAGTCTAAAAAATGCACGTTTATTGGTTATGGTGAGGATGATTTTGGTTTTCAGATTTGGAGTCTTAAGGAGAAGAAAATATTTACATCTAGGGATGTTGTCTTTAATGAGAAATTCATGCATAAACAATAGCTACAAGATCAGAAAGAGGATTCCAGAAAAGAGTACACAATACTAAAGGACATTGTAGATGATAATGTGTCCAAGTAACCAGTTTAGGCACCTACTCCACAAGAACCCCAAACTCCTATGGTGAGAAGGTCTTTTAGGGTAAGAAGGGAACCTGAACATTTTTATCCATCTCTTAATTATTTATTACTCACTGATAATGGAGAGCCAGAGTGCTTTGAAGAAGTAATGCAGGTAGATGTCAGGAAGAAGTGGGAGCAAGCTATGGATGAGGAGCATCAGCTCTCATGGAAAATCAGACTTGGGATTTGGTAACCCCACCTGAAGGTAAGAGAGTATTGCAAAACAAGTGGGTGTACAGAGTTAAAGAAGATGAAGGAGGCAAGAAAAGACACAAGGCTCGATGGTGGTAAAGGGATTTGCACAGACGAAGGGAATTGATTTTGATGATATTTTTTCCCCAATGGTAAAGATGACTTCTATAAAGATTGTTCTTAGAATAGTGGCAATAGAAGACTTGCACTTAGATCAGTTGGATGTGAAGATTGTGTTCCTTCATGGTGATTTGGAGGACTTGTATATGGATCAGCCATAGGGATATGAGGCCACAGAAAAGAAGAAATGGTTTGCAAACTAAAGAAGAGCTTGTATGGCCTGAAACAAGCTCCAAAATAGTGGTACATGAAATTTGACAGTCTTATGATGCAGTAGGGATACTCTAGGTGTCATTCAGACCATTGTGTATATATCAAGAAGTTTGACTATGGTGATTACATTATTCTTTGTCTATATGTGGATGACATGCTAGTTACAGGTAATAACATGGAAGAAATAAAGTTACTCAAAGAATAACTTAGTAATTCCTTTGCTATGAAAGATTTGGGAGCAGCAAAATAAATCCTTGGTATGAGAATAACTCAGGATAAGAAGGAATGAAAGCTGAATTTATCCTAGGAAGAGTATATTGAAAAAGTCTTGGAGAGTTTTAGTATGCAGGATGTTAAACCAATTGGGACTCCTTTGGTAGGTCATTTCAAGTTATCAAAGGAGCAGTGTCCCAAGACAGAGGAGGAGAGAATCTAGATGTCATATGTACCATACTCATCAATTTTTGGTAGCTTGATGTATGCCATGGTGTGTACTAGGCCAGATATTGCCCATGTAGTGGGAACAATAAGCTGGTACATGAGTGATCTAGGTAGAGAACACTGGAAGGCAGTGAAGTGGATCCTTCAGTATTTAAGGACCATGGGGATAGCTTTAAGTTATGGTGGATTGAACACCACTTTGAATGGTTATGTAGATTTAGACATGGCTGGAGATTTAGATAGTAGGAGTACACCATGATATGTATTTACTATAGGTGACACAGTAGTGACCTAGATTTCATGACTACAAAAACTTGTGGCTTTGTCAACCACAGAGACTGAGTATGTTGCTACCATAGAGACAAACAAAGAAATGATCTAATTACAATAGTTACTCAAAGATTTGGGGCATAAGCAGGAGAAAGGGAATCTATATAGTTATAGTCAAAGAGGTATACATTTAACAAAGAACTCTACTTTCCACTCTAAGACAAAGCATACACAGTTGAGGTACCATTTCATCATGACAGCTTTGGAGGAAGAGAAGTTGAAGATGGAGAAGATTCAAACCAATTAGAATCTGACATATATGTTGACCAAGGTGGTCACAAGGGATAAACTAAAGCTATATTAAGTTTTGGTTGGCCTTCATAACTAATAGTGAAGGGTTGAGAAACCTGCTCAGAGGAAATCAGTTTCCAAGTGGGAGATTGTTGTGTTGTGGAGCTTATTTCTTAATTATAATGTATTTCAAATACTATACATTTTAAATGAACTGTACACTCTATATGTTTTTCTCACCGGGGTTCAGGGTTGGGCCAGGCCCTAAGCAGGGGTGGCAGCCCCCAATAAATGGGGGTTCGGGGGTGGTAGCCCCCAAAAAAAACTCTAGACCCCTTTTAATGGGAAACCATTATTGGATTAATTCTGCCCATGGTTTTGGTATCCATTGTTTAAAATAATGCTTTGTTGATGTGTTATGATATAGATGGATATTTTTTTAGGTAATACATCATGAGATTAAGGGTTTTAAGAAGGAAGAACAAAGTGTGTGAATTCAGGGGGTTTGTTGAGTGCAGATCCAAACAATATTTGTGCATTGTAATTGTGAGAAGACTGATCTAAGAGTGGTTTGTACTCTCATATCTTGTAATAAAATCTAAGAAAGTGTTTCTTGGTGGATGTAGCCCACATTAGGTGAACCACATTAAATCTGGTCTTCTTATTTTGCATGTTTATTTATGTTCTTTCTACATCTCTGTTTAGATTTATTATTATTGCAATTCTGTGAAATTATTTAACATTAAATTCTATATTTATTCCTAACAAGAATTCTGGGTGACCAAGTCTCTTTTGTTAGCAAGGAAATTTCAAATCTGCTAAAAAATTCTTGTGTCAACCCATGTGTATTACTTGTCATGTTGGGTGCCTTCCAAAAAATCTTACTTGAAGTTGGAGAAGTTACTCAGAGATTTCCTTTGGGCCAATTTTCTGTAGGGTAAAATATTCCATAGGGTGGCTTGAGAATATTACTACCTCATGCATGATGTTAGAGGGATGGGGCTCATCAATATAGCTCGATAAGGAACTGCCTTATGTGCCAAATGGATTGTGCAGGCCATTGAAGGCCAAGAAGCCTGGAAGGTGTTGTTTAGACACTGTATATCCTCAGGCTTGACCAAGAGCAAGAAGCCCTGGAAAGGGCTCGGCTTACCCAATTTAATCTTCATTCAGTCCCCTGTCCAAATTGCAGTGTCTTTGTGGACAAACGCATATGGAAAGCCTAGGAAAATATTAAACCATGGCTTCTTTGCAATGGCTCTAATTTCTAGACTGGGTTCTCTGCTAACTCCTATCTCTTTGGTGGTCTCATGTTTTCTCTCGTAATGAGATGCCCTTGGTAGAGGTCCCTTGGGTTAATGCTCTCAAGCTCTACCATAGAGGAATCCATCCATCCAAGATATCTTTTGTAGGCACTCTCGCCTTTTGGCTATCTTGGGAGGAGGTGAAAGTTAAATTTAAGGTAGCCAATGCAGAGTAAAAATCCTATCAAGAGATCCTCAATGCCATCCCAGCTTTTATGCTCCACAAAATCTTCATCCATTCCAATCGACCATGGTGGAAGGACTGGAAAAATTATGTTGAGACCCCTTTTTGTAATTATACCCCTCGACTTGGCTACAAATGGATTACTCCCCATTTACCCATGGTTGACAAGCTTAATGCCTGCTGGGGGCTGCAGTCATTTGTTAAAACGTGGAGCTTTCACTTCAACATTGTTTCAGGGGCTTGTGTAGAGCCTAAACTTGCTTATTTTTCTTGGTTTATACTACACCAAGGCTTGCAATCATTTGTTAAAATGTGGAACTTTCACTTCAACATTGCTTGGGGGCCTTTTGTGGCCACCTCGAGATGCTTCCTCATCTCTTCTAGTTCTATTCCAAAGCTCAAAAGGTCTAGAATTAGATCCATGATCTTTTCAGGGCTTTTGAGCCCAAATTCTTCAGTTGGTAGCATATCCTCCTTGGAGATAAACCTGCGATGCCCTTCCAATACACACAATTCTGGCATACTTTTAGAGTGGAGATTCTCTTTTGGATTTGGAAAGAAGGGAATAATTCTTTATTTAATCATGCTTTTGCTGACTGTAATGTTTTTGCTTTACATAATGTTGACACTAGAAAGTGCACCCAGTGGTAGGAGAATGGATTCGTGCCCTCTCCCAGCAACATGGAAACTCCTCTCTCACCTGTGGGATGGCGAAGCAGGAGAGGAGAGTCTCTAGGTATGGGCTAGTTCCCTATGATGTATCTTGTTTATTTTAGGCAGTGCAAAAATGATGGATATACAGCTATAAACTGGGGGGGATGAAAAGGGAGAAGAAAGTGCATGAAAACAAACTGCCTATTCTAAAAGAGGTGATACACCAAAAATGAAAGTGACCTTCCCACCTCCACACCCAGAATCAAACAAAACATACATACACTCAAATCTGGCAGAAAAGACTAGGTCACTGGGAATGACAGGGAGGTTCTTATGGAAAACACAAGAAACAGGGACTCACCAAGGCACTAAGAAACACACACTGTAAGTGACCTCACCTGTTCTATGCCTCCAAAATGGAACTCTACTCCTGGCAGCAGCAGATCGTGGCACTTCGTAGATCACAGGTTTGCTAGTGTTGACCCTGTGAGAGCATCAAGGAACAATGACTAGACACAGACCAACATTCAATGCATACACAGAAAGATCCATCCAAATAGAGGTAAAACTATCTTTTATTGATTCAGGTGGAAAATTTGTAGAGCAGTGCTCTTTACAAAAATCGAGAAGATCCTTAAAAATGACCAAGTCTACATATTTATATGGGAAATGGTAGCCTTAGTCTTCATTGGGAAGAGAGAAAGTACTATCGATGACATCACAAGTCTGCCAAGACCATGCTTGATGCCTCATTTTGCATCCAGTCACTCTCCTCATTTTGCGTGCCAGTCTACTCCTCTGGCGGCTGGGTGGGTCTTTTTCGGTGTTCTGCGGGTCTTTGTTGCTGTTGTCTGTTATGGGTAGCAATTTTGCCGCCCGCTACGTGGGCGGCCATTTTCTTGTTCTCTGCTGTGTGTGACCTTTTTTCATTTCCCACCGGGGGGTGGCATTTCATTTTTCCCCGCCATGGGCGGCGGATTTGTCTTCCCCGCTAGGGGGCAGGCATTTTGTTTTCCCCGTCGTGGGCAGGGTTTTTTTTTTTCTCTGCCGTGGGTGGGATTTTCATTTTCCCCGCCACGGGTGGGCTTTTCATTTTCCCTGCCGCGGGTGGGCTTTATTTTTTCCCCGCCGTGGGCGGGCTTTGATTTTTTCCCACCGCAGGGCGGGGGTTTCTGTTTCACCGCCTATGTTGTGTGTTCGGCATTCACCACCCTCGGGTGGCCTTCAGCCGTCCGCCGCCCTTGGGCGGCCTTCGATCGTCCACCTGCGGGCTTCAGCCTGTCAACAAATTGGTGACTCACAGGGGAAGCGTGCCTGTTATGCTTAGGACCCAGTTGCCTCTGAATATCCATTGGGTGCGGAGTCGGATGGCGACTTTGAAGAGAGTTCACAACAGCTTTTGAGATCCTAGAATCAAATACACAGAATTTAACCCCAAATAAAGGGAAACACACAAGGCTAAAAACAACTAACTGTGCAAACTGTACTTAGGGAAAATAGGGGAAACAACTGGAAGCAAACTATTATATACATCTAACCAGGGATGATCGCATCCCTCCTAGATTGAAAGGAAAATTTATTAAGTCCCCTTCCTGGCAAAGAGACTTATCGTGGTAGGCAAGTAGCTGAAAGAAAATGAGATTTGGTGACTTGTTCCTCCTGCCTGTCACCTGAGTTAGCTTGAAACCGAGGGGATCAAAATCGAACATGCCTCCAATATATACATATTTTGATTGACCCTAGAGGCTTGTTAAATGTTGGTCCCTGATATTGGTGCTCTTTACCAAGGAATCAATTGTTGTCGGCTCATCACCGTAAGCCTTCTGATTTGCACATTCCTTCTGCAATGTATCATGGTTCGGTTTGTTTCCCTCTGTTTCGTTGAAAACTTTGTTAAACTCGTCCTTTGCTTCCTCTTGGCCTTCTTGAAGAAGGGTGAATGTGGTGATGTCTAAAAGGGGCTCACAAAATGATTGCTCATCCCACAAGACTTCACTTATCTGTTTAAAGCTCAGCTCTTCAAGGCATCCCTCTAAAAAGACGGACCTCTCCTTTTCCTCTTTGCTGATCAGGTTCTCTAGATTTTCAAAAATATTCTCTTGATCTTCCTCTTTCTCAGGTTCTTCAATGTAGTCATCCTCATCAATACAACAAGGAAGTTCATCAAACTGAGGGGAAGAGATCTTACCATGCATTTGTTCCTCTTTGAATTGTTGGAACATCTACATATACGCAAGACCTGCATCTTCTCCACTGCTGATAAGGTCTTCACAAGGAGCATCAATGATGATTTCTTCTTCGTTGTCGCTCATAACAGCCTCCTGAAGACTTGCAGATTGGATCTTTTGCCCCTCACCTACCTCTTGCAAAATAGGTTCTTCTTTGAGGAGGGACGAAGTGGAGAAAACATGTGGGAGAGGGGGCAGCCCTTGAGCTAGAATTGAATGATTCTCCTCCCTCCACTTGATCAGCACTTCATCAATATCAGGGATGGCCTGATAACTCTCTTAGAAATGTGTAAGTGGGGTGTGTTCAAGCATGAAATGTGCTATTTGGTCTAAACCGTCCACCACACATTGGCTGAAGAACTTCTCTCTAGACTCCAACTTTGTAATTCTCCTACTTAGATCTTCTTGGAAAAGCTTTTCCTGGAGGCTGCCAGTATCATCATAGGCAGGCACAGCTTCAGCTTCTTCAAGGTTTTGAGAAAAACCTTGCTTTTCTTCTTCCTCTTTGTTGCCCCATGATTCCACTGTCTTCCCCCAATTCAGGATCTCTGAATTTGAATTCTGCTCCTGTGAACAGGCAGTAACTTCGTTTTCCACAAGGACCTGAGGCTCTTCTACAGGGTCTGAAAAAATTAACTCCCTTTCAAGGAGTAGCTTCACCGTAGCCTCTAAGTCTTTAATTTGTCTGGCTAGGTTTTCTTGGAAGAGTCTTTCTTGGAGGTGGCTAACATTTTGCAAAGCTCTTATCTGGTCCCTGGCATTCCTTCCTCCAACTTGAAATTTGCACATCATGCTGGAAAACTTGGGGAGGCTGAGGAATGCAAGGAAAACACTGTTGGTGTGTTGGAGGAGTCTCTAGAAGAGGGACATGCTGGCTGGCGGTATTATTCTCAATGGAAGATTCTTGATCTAAGGAGTTGAAAAGATTGATCTCCATGGGAGGTTGCTCTGATGTCACTAGGTGTTGGAAAGCTAGGTGCATAGGATTGGGAGCAGTTGTATTTGATGAGCTGGAGTGAGCAAGTGCAATTTGATAAAATGGATTTAGTGCAAAAGAGGGGGTTTTCTTCAGGGTAGGAGGGGGCACGCAAGGCTGACTGCCTTGGATAGATGGATTTCTCCATTTTGTTACCTCCTCCTTCATGGACTGCAAAGCATGTGCTTGCCTAAACAAGCACTCCTCTTTATACATCAGCTCCTGCTGATACTTGTACTGCTCTTCCAACCTGTCGATTTCCATTGTCTACCTCTCAAATTCCAATGCCACCTCCCTTATTGTTGTAGAGAAACTAAGAGAGCTACTTGAGGGGATTCTCTAAATATTTTGAGTTTGATGCCATTGGATTTCCCAATCTAATTCATCATAACATTCATAATGATCAACTTTACGAAGATCCCATTGGATTCCAGAAGCTCGTAGCATAGGTCCTGATAAACTCCAATCTATTGCTTCTTCTCTACCAATAATGGCTACTCCCTCAACTCGTTTCAAAAAGATAGGATTGCGTGTAATAAGCCTTTCATATTCTGTCACTTTTGGGAAGAAGTAATAGCAAAAATCTAACTTTGTTAAACTCGTCCTCTGCTTCCTCTTGGCCTTCTTGAAGAAGGGCGAATATGGTGATGTCTAAAAGGGGCTCACAAAATAATTGCTCATCCCACAAGACTTCACCTATCTGTTTAAAGCTCAGTTCTTCAAGGCATCCCTCCAAAAAGACGGACCTCTCCTTTTCCTCTTTGCTGATCAGGTTGTCTAGATTTTCAAAAATATTCTCCTGATCTTCCTCTTTCTCGAGTTCTTCAATGTAGTCATCCTCATCAATACAGCAAGGAAGTTCATCAAACTGAGGGGAAGAGAGCTTACCATGCATTTGTTCCTCTTCTAATTGCTGGAACATCCGCATATACGCAAGACCTGCATCTTCTCCACTGCTGATAAGGTCTTCACAAGGAGCATCAATGATGATTTCTTCTTCATTGTCGCTCATAACAGCCTCCTGAAGACTTGCAGATTGGATATTTTGCCCCTCACCTGCCTCTTGCAAAATAGGTTCTTCTTTGAGGAGGGACGAAGTGGAGAAAACATGTGGGAGAGGGGGCAACCCTTGAGCTAGAATCGAATGATTCTCCTCCCTCCACTTGATCAGCACTTCATCAATATCAGGGATGGCCTGATAACTCTCTTAGAAATGTGTAAGTGGGGTGTGTTCAAGCATGAAATGTGCTATTTGGTCTAAACCGTCCACCACACATCGGCTGAAGAACTTCTCTCTAGACTCCAACTTTGTAATTCTCCTACTTAGATCTTCTTGGAAAAGCTTTTCCTGGAGGCTGCCAGTATCATCATAGGCAGGCACAACTTCAGCTTCTTCAAGGTTTTGAGAAAAACCTTGCTTTTCTTCTTCCTCTTTGTTGCCCCATGATTCCACTGTCTTCCCCCAATTCAGGATCTTTGAATTTGAATTTTGCTCCTGTGAACAGGCAGCAACTTCATTTTCCACAAGGACCTGAGGCTCTTCTGCAGGGTCTAAAAAAATTAACTCCCTTTCAAGGAGTAGCTTCACCCTAGCCTCTAAGTCTTCAATTTGTCTGGCTAGGTTTTCTTGGAAGAGTCTTTCTTGGAGGTGGCTAGCATGATCCTCTTCAAAGCTCTGAGCTGGTCCCTAGCATTCCTTCCTCCAACTTGAAATTTGCACATCATGCTGGAAAACTTGGGGAGGCTGAGGAATGCAAGGAAAACACTGTTGGTGTGTTGGAGGAGTCTCTAGAAGAGGGACGTGCTAGCTGGTGGTATTATTCTCAATGGAAGATTCCTGATCTAAGGAGTTGAAAAGATTGATCTCCATGGGAGGTTGCTCTGATGTCACTAGGTGTTGGAAAGCCAGGCGCACGGGATTGGGAGCAGCTATATTTGATGAGCTAGAGTGAGCAAGTGCAATTTGATAAAATGGATTTGGTGCAAAAGAGGGGGTTTTCTTCAGGATAGGAGGGGGCACACAAGGCTGACTGCCTTGGATAGATGGATTTCTCCATTTTGTTACCTCCTCCTTCATGGACTACAAAGCATGTGCTTGCCTAAACAAGCACTCCTCTTTATACATCAGCTCCTACTGATACTTGTACTGCTCTTCCAACCTGTCGATTTCCATTGTCTGCCTCTCAAATTCCAATGCCACCTCCCTTATCGTTGCAGAGCAACTAAGAGAGCTACTTGAGGGGATTCTCTGAATATTTTGAGTCTGATCATATTCATATGAAGGAAAACAAGACCCATGATTTTGTGCAAAAGAAGTATACATACAAGGAAATTTCTAGATTTTTGAAGGCACCAGGTTGCTTAACCAGCAGATTTAACTCGGAGTCACCAGATTCTGAAGAAACTCAATTTGTTGTAATAGGACCAGCATCAATCCTAAAACCTTACTGCATTAAAAAACTAGAATCCCACCAGGCGTGCCAAAATTGTTGACGCTAGAAAGTGCACCCAGTGGCAGGAGAATGGATTCCTGCCCTCTCCCCGTAACATGGAAACTCCTCTCTCACCTGTGGGATGGTGAAGCAGGAGAGGAGAGTCTTTAGGTATGGGCTAGTTCCCTCTGATGTATCTTGTTTGTTTCAGGCAGTGCAAAAATGATGGATATATAGCTATATACAGCTATAAATTGGGGGGGGATGAAAAGGGAGAAGAAAGTGCATGAAAACAAATTGCCTATTCTAAAAGAGGTGATACACCAAAAATGAAAGTGACCTTCCCACCTCCACACCCAGAATCAAACAAAACATACATACACTCAGATCTGGCAGAAAAGACCAGGTCGCTGGGAATGACAGGGAGGTTCCTATGGAAAACACAGGAAACAGGGACTCACCAAGGCGCTAAGAAACACACACTGTAAGTGACCTCACCTATTCTATGCCTCCAAAATGGAACTCTACTCCTGACAGTAGCAGATCGTGGCACTTCATAGATCACAGGTTTGCTGGTGTTGACCCTGTGAGAGCATCAAGGAATAATGACTGGACACAGACCAACATTCAATGCATACACATAAAGATCCATCCAAATAGAGGTAAATCTATCTTTTATTGATTCAGGTGGAAAATTTGTAGAGCAGTGCTCTTACAAAAATTGAGATCCTTAAAAATGACCAAGTCTGCGTATTTATATGGGAAATGGTAGCCTTAGTCTTCATTGGGAAGAGAGAAAGTACTGTCAATGACATCATAAGTCTGCCAAGACCATGCTTGATGCCTCATTTTGCTTGCAGTCGCTCTCCTCATTTTTCATGCCAGTCTACTCCTCTAGCGGCTGGGTGGGTCTTTTTCGGTGTTCTGTGGGTCTTTTTTGCCGCTGCCTGTTATGGGTGGCAATTTTTCCACCTGCTGCATGGGCAGCGATTTTCTTGTTCTTTGCCGTGTGCGACCTTTTTTCATTTCCCACCGGGGGGCAGCATTTCATTTTTCCCTGCCATGGGCGGCGGATTTGTCTTCCCCACCAGGGGCCGGGCATTTTGTTTTCCCCACCGTGGGCGGGGGTTTTTGTTTTCTCCACCGTGGGTGGGCTTTTCATTTTCCCCGTCGTGGGTGGGCTTTTCATTTTCCCCGCCGTGGGTGGGCTTTGTTTTTTCCCTATCGTGGGCAGGCTTTGCTTTTTTCCCGTCGCAGGGCGGGGGTTTCTGTTTCACCGCCTGTGTTGTGTGTTCGACATTCACCGCCCTCGGGCAGCCTTCGGCCGTCCGCCTGCGGGCTTCGTCCTGTCAACACATAAATCTTTTATTATCTTAATTTTCTCTTACAAATTCAAGTCCAGGATAATAAAGTGGCTATGGAGCTTGGGTATCTACAAGATCTCCTCTCTCATTGGGGAGATGCTCCATGTACTATGGCTTAGGTTTTGCCTTCTCCACCTAGGGATCCCAAATTTAATGATAGAGTGCCTCAACCACCTCATGGTGGGCATTGTCGCAATCATTCCAAGCATCACTCTCATTGCAACACCCTGTACCAGTGTATTTCCTCTCTTGAGTAGCAGCGAGGGTGATAGCCACCACCTCCCTCCCCTGTTGACCAAGATTGTTGGGGTGCTCCTCCTCCTACTCCATGCCTAAATGCTTGGGGGGTGCCCCTAGAGGCTGAACGGATACACTGGATAAGTTCCCCATGGTTGCCCACTCAGACACAAGCAAAAGATGATGATACAGACATTGCCTAAGCTACCCGCTGGGAGCTTATTCTATATGGCAATGACTTGCCAAGCTCAGGTTGGGGTCCTGATGATATAGATCCTCTGCCTTCTGGGCTTGCTCTTGTTGCTTAAAATTTCTCTTTTTAAATAACTTAATAACTTGTTTCTAAACTCTACATAGTTTATGATACTTGTGATTTTGCTCCTAAACTTTACCTAATATAACGTAACATGCTTTCATACTGCCTATATATTTTTCTGAATAATTTATATATTTTTGTTTAATTAATATATAAATATAAATTTGTTAAATGTATAGCACTCTGACTATCACTGTATAGCTTCCCTTTCTCTACTTGGATCACACATGTACCTTTTTACTGCTCCCACTACATGGGAAATATCTAGCCTAGTACACACCATGACATACATCAGCTACCAACAACTAATGAGTATGGTACATGTGACAACTGGATTCTCTCCTCCTCTATCTTGGGACACTGCTCCTTTGATAACTTAAAATGACCTACCAAAGGAGTCCCAACTAGTTTAGCATCCTGCATACTAAACCTCTCCAGGACCTTTTTAATATACTCTTCCTGGGTTAAATTCAGCTTTCATTCCTTCTTATCCTGAGTTATTATCATACCAAGGATTTGTTTTATTGCTCCCAAATCTTTCATAGCAAAGGAATTACAAAGTTGTTCTTTGCGTACCTGTATTTCCTGCATGTTCTTACATGTAACTAGCATGCCATCCACATATAGATAAAGAATAATGTAATCACCATATTCAAACTTCTTGATATATACACAATGGTCTAAATGACACCTAGAGTATCCCTGCTACATAATAAACTGTCAAATTTCATGTACCACTATTGTGGAGCTTGTTTCAAGCCATACAAGTTTTTCTTTAGTTTGCACACCATTTTCTTCTTTCATGTGACCTCATATCCTTGTGGCTGCTCCATATACAAGACCTCCTCCAAATCACCATGAAGGAATGTAGTCTTCATATCCAACTGATCTAAGTACAAGTCTTCTACTACCACTATTCCAAGAACAATCCTTATAGAAGTCATCTTTACCACTAGGGAAAAAATCTCATCAAAATCAATTCCCTTCTTCTATGCAAATCCCTTTACCACCATCGAGCCTTGTGTCTTTTCTTGCCTCCTTCATCTTCTTTAACTCTGTACACCCACTTGTTCTACAATACTCTCTTACCTTTAGGTGGGGTTACCAAATCCCAAGTCTGATTTTCTATGCGAGACTGATGCTCCTCATCCATAGCTTGCTCCCACTTCTTCCTAACACCTACCTACATTTCTTCTTCATGGCACTCTAGCTCTCTATTGTTAGTGAGTAATAAATAATTAAGAGATAGAAAAATGTTTAGGTTCTTGTGGAGTAGGTCCCTAAACTAGTTACTTGGACACTTTATCATCTACAATATCCTCTAGTACTATGTACTCTTTTCTGGAATCCTCTTTTTGATCTTGCAACTGTTGTTTATATATGAATTTATCATTAAAGACAACATCCCTATACCTAAATATTTTATTGTCCTTAAGACTCCAAATACAGAAACCAAAATCATCCTAACCATAACCAATAAAGGTGCATTTTTCATACTTAACCTCTAACTTGGTCCTATCATCCTTATCAATATGAACGAAGGCTTCACATCCAAATATTCTAAGGGATGAAAAATCAACCTTCTTACCAAACCAGACTTCCTTAGGTATGCCTCCATCCAAAGCAGATGAATGACCTCTATTTATCAGATATATAATTGTGTTTAATGCTTTTGCCCAAAACTAAAGAGACAATCTTGCATGTAACCTCATGCTCCTAGCATGCTCCATGATATTCTTTTTCATCCTTTCTGACACTCCATTCTATTGTGGAGTTCTTGGAACCATCCTCTATCTACGAATTCAATTCCTTGAACAGTAATAAAAAAATGCATTGTTGCAGTATTCCCCACCATTATCTGACCTGAGACATTTTAACTGGAGCTATGTTTCATTCTCAACATATCAAACACATAAAATATTCTTTTAAACATATCAAACACATAAAATATTCTCCTAATGTCATACACCCAAACTTTCCTAGTTGCATCATCAATAAAAGTGACATAACAAGATAACCCACCAATAGTAGATACATGAGTTGGCCCCCATACATCTGAATGAACGAGCTCCAACTTATTCTCCTTCCTCGTAGGTCCAACCTTGAGAAAATTTACCTATTTCTATTTTCCATACACATAGTCTTCACAAAAATCTAAATCAGATCCTTTCAATCCAAGCAACCAATCCTTCAAAATTTGCATACCCTTTTGGCTCATGTGACCAAGCCTATTGTGCCACAAAGTTATGTTTGCATCTATAGTAACTAAATTAAAGTAATCAACACTACTAGATAAATATAGGGTACTAACCTTCTTACCTCTTGCTACCACAAGAGCACCCTTGGTCACCTTCCAATAATTTGCTATAAATGTCACCATACAACTTTCACTGCCTAGCTGTCCTACGAATACCAAATTATGTCTCAACTTAGGCATATGCCTGACATCCTTCAGTAGCCAAGTGTTCTCATTTTGCATCTTGATCTAAACACTTCCTTTTCCTACTATGATGCAAGGCTCATCATCACCAAGGTCAACATGTCCAATATCCCCTTGAACATAATAAATAAAATAATGCCTATATGGTGTAGCATGTAAAAAAGCCCTTGAATTTAAAACCCAAGATTCAATAGTATTATCAACAAAGAGAATTAATGCATCCTGACAAATATTACCTGTTGCCACATTCACCTTGTTGGTGTCTTCTTGATTTTTATTCTTATTCTGAAAGACCAACAATCCTTCTTCACATGCTCAGTCTTTCTACAATGCTAACATACCATCCTGGCCCTTGATTTTCACCTTCTAAGACTGTTTGATTTTCCACACTTTCCTTTTCTTCTAAAATTTTATCTCCCTATACTCTCCATTTCCAAAGCATCACCTAAAGTATAAGTCTTCCCAGAGCTTTTCCATCACATATCCTCGCCAAGGGTTACTCTTATGACATCCTCAAACTTCAACTTGGCATTATTAGAGACTGAGTTGCTTACAGCCATTAATAGGCTATTCCAACTCTCTGGTAAGGAACACAATATAAGCACAGTGCTAACTTCATCATTAAAATCTATTTTTAAATAATTCAACAAACTCACAACTGTATTGAATTCATTCAAATGATCAACAACTAAACCATTTTCAAACATCTTCATATTAAATAACTTTTTCATTAAAAATATTTTATTAGAAGTAGAGTGTTTCTCATATAACTTCCCTAATGCATTCATGAGACCTTATGTGGTCTTCTCCTATGATATATTAAACATGACCGAAGATGCAAGGCATAACCTAATGGCCCTAAGTGCTCTCCTATCAAGCAGCTCCCAAGCCTCATCTATCATACTCAATGGTTGCTTTACTTTTCCTTCTAGCAGAGCATGTAGGTCCTTTTGATAGAGGTAATCCTCCATTTGCATCTTCTATAGACCAATGTTCTATCCGTTGAACTTTTCAACCTCTTAGATATGTTCATTAGCCATAGCTCCCACTTGAAATCATAAGCCTTCCTACGATTCAACACTTTAACAAATATAACCTGTTGCTCTAATACCAGTTGTTAGGAATAAATATAGAAATTGATGTGGAACAATTTCATATAATCACAATAACAATAAATCTAATCAGAGCTGTAAAAAGAACAAAAATAAA
Source organism: Torreya grandis (assembly GCA_037957365.1). Lineage (NCBI taxonomy): Eukaryota > Viridiplantae > Streptophyta > Pinopsida > Cupressales > Taxaceae > Torreya > Torreya grandis. The sequence goes on from JARHVA010000135.1 coordinate 2,030,761, forward strand.
CATGAAAAATAAGAAGACCAAATTTAACGTGGTCAACCCAATGTGGGATATGTCCACCAAGAAACACTTAATCAGATTTTATTACAAGCCACGAGAGTACAAACCACTCTCAGATCAGTCTTCTCATAATTACAATGCACAAATATTGTTTGGAACTATGCTCAACAAACCCTCATGAATTCACACACTCTATTCTTACTTCTTAAAACCCTTGTTTTCATGATGTATTACCTACAAAAATATCCATTTATATCATAACACATCAACAAAGTGGTATTATAAACAATGGGTACCAAAACCATGGGCAGAATCAACTTAAAAATGGTTTCCCATTAAAAGGGGTCTAGAATTTTTTTTCGAAGGCTACCACCCCTGAACCTCTATTTATCTGGGGCTACCACCCCCAAACCCTTGCTTTTTAGGGGCTGCAACCCCTGAACCCCTACTCGGGGATGGACCTGACCCAGAACCCCGGTGAGAAAAACATATAGAGTTTACAATACATTTAAAATGTATAGTATTTGAAAAATATTGTAATTAAGAAATAATCTCCACAACATAACAATTCTAACTTATTAACAACTTTGTCAACAACATATTGCCACAACAAAGGTGGCGAGGCATTAAAAGCAAAAGGGATGCCAAGAAATTTAAAGATTTCATCATGTTGGATCCACTTCCAACCAAACTTAGTAGCCCACATCAACAGAAGGAGGTAAGATTGTCTATAGTAATGAGTTCTATGTCATTGGATATTAGAGCCAAAGGCCAAGTAGAAGGTGTTGACACATTGCAAGGTATTGTCCACATTGGTTTCATCCTTGATAAGAGTAAGAAAGGAGTCATTCGCAAGGTGACCATTGAGTAGTTACATATCTTCATGTGGGGTCACGACATTAGGAGGGAGATAAATTCCCATGACAAGGCCCATAGCTTGGGCATTGCTAAGAAGATATCCGAAACCCAGAGTAGCAAGCACATAAAGGGCAGGTTCCAAAGGGCACCCTTAATGAATAGAATGGAACAAGCCAAATTACTCAAAGGTGACTCCATTAATGGATAGGATAGCTAAAGCATTTGATAAAAGCATCTGAATGGTTTGGATGAATATGTGATCGAAGCCCAAGGCTCGAAGCATGGCAAGAATGAATGGCCATTCAATGCGATCATAAGATTTTTCAAAATCAATTTTGATGAACTAGCCTATTGCTTAGAATGTCTGGCCCAATCCATGCCTTCCCAAATGGCAATCATGTTATCCAAAATATAGCAGCTTTTGATGAAGCCCATTTGTTATAGATGCACAATGAGAGGCAACATATTACGTAGACAGATTGCCAAAGCCTTGCTAATGATCTTATAAGAAACATTCAGGAGGGTGATGGGTTGCTAGTTACAGATCAACTTAGGATCTCCCTATTTAGGTATGAATTTGATATTTCATTTATTTATATTTGTACCTAGGGAATGCTTGCAAAACACTTCTTGATAAACCTTATGCAAATCACTACCCACAAGGTCCCAAAGCATTTTATAGAATTCACAGGGTAAGCTATCAATGCCAAAGGCTTTGTCATTAGCCATGTGAGACACTGCTTCATGTAAGTCATCAATAAAGAGGGGCCTGTCACAAACCACTCACTAGGTAGGAGTGAGTTTTCAAGGCACCATTGAGAGGCATTGCTGAAGGGTAGATTCACTCTCAGGCAAAGACACTTGGGCTTTGAACACTTGTTGATAATGGCAGACAAAATCTTGCATTATTAGTGGAGTCTCTATGAGCCTGTTGCCAACCTCAAAAATGATTTGTATCTATTGTTTCAAGTTTTTATCTCATAGTATTTGGAAGAACTCCTTAGAAGTTTCATGCCCTACCTTGAGCAAATGAAGCCTGGCTTTGATTTGGGCTCCTTGGGCATTGTGGTTGTCTACAATTTGAATATGGTGTTGCAAGGAAGTAACTCTTACATACAGGATCTCATTAAAGGGATATTTTATAGGGCTAGAGCCACATAGCTTAGCTCGAAGGAAGTAGCGAAGTAGGAGTGTCTTCAAATTTTGGCAAGTTGGCAACCATAGATCCGCAGAAAATGAGAGGTTCATTTGATGGCATCATCTCACCAAAGAATCCAACCATATTCTTAGGAGGTGCATGGATCTAACTTCCAAACTCTCCTAATGTGTGCCACCGTGGGCCAATGCTTGATCAAGGAGGTGTTAAGGAAAATTTACGTTTTATGGACTTTGGGTTTCATGAACTGCCATGTCACTCAGAACCTAAATTTTATGAAGTTGAACAAAAAATAATTAATTGGAAAGTGGTTCCTATAATCTAAAAAATTATTATTTTAATTTCTAATTTAATTACATTAAATTAATATACCATACCTAAAATTTTGGTCTCAAAACCTAAACAAAATATAGTAAAAAAAATTGTTAATTACTTTTATAATATTTAAATATTTTCCTGTTGATGTCAATCATCTAATGTTATGACAAAAATGTAACACATAAAATTATTTAAATTATTAAATTTTCTCAACTCACAATAAAAATTCTCAGAAATTTGGAATACAAGCATCTTTAAGTGAACCTAAGATCAATACCGACCTTAAATAATATTACATTGCTTTAAAGTCCATTTAATCAATTTAATATTCTTATTACGAGAGATGAGCAAAAGTGATGTCCTAATAAGGTCTATTTTAATTATATTTTCTTTGATTTATTAACTTGCTTTTTGACTTGCCAGGACTGTACTAACCCATCTTGGTCAAATTTCCAAAGTTGGTAGATTACCAAAAAAAAAGAATTGGGTTTTGTCTATCTCAGTTCTTAGAGTTGTATATACCTATTTTTAGCATCAAACAATCTAAATATTTGTAGAAAAGTTATTATTATTCCAAGAATTTGATCTAAATTGCACATTATTTATGATTTAGCGTAGTGCATTGTTGAATTAAAACCACTTTATCATACTACGCTTGCCATGTATTTTTGCATGACTCTATTGATATGTATTCCTTACTCAATATGCTTCTCGGTGTTTCTAATTTGTAATCATTGTGACTTAATGTATCTCATCTACCTAGTTTGTTTTCATATGCTTGGTGTGTCTTCATATACCTAGTGTGTCTTTACTTGCTTGATTCATATCTATGTTTAATGTGCATGGTTTGTTTTCATATGATTGATGTGAATTCACATGCTTGATTTGCATCTATTTATTATGTTTTTTATGTCTTCATCATGCCTCGTATGATTTTTACACTCATATATGAAGTGATTTTTTCATGTCTTTTGATATATTTGATTTTTCTTATATCATGATTATGTTTTTCATGTGCTTGGTGTGTTTTATGTTCCTTGCATGTGTTTCCATTATCAAGATCATGAAAACTCCTTTAATGCTTACCTATGTTTCCATGATTCCTATCATGCATTCATTGGAGAAAAAATTCTATACTCATGCTTTACACTAATAGATTTGTAATGATGACACTATATATCTTATATCTTAATCATGCAGGCGAAACATTGTTCTTAATGCTAGGTTGTTTATATCATGGGAAAATTCCCTTGCAACTTATTCATAATGTATATGCTTTCATAGAAACTTCTTTACGTTAGATGCATAAAGGGTTTTCACATTCTATATAATACATGTTACATCTAATTTCTTTCTTTTGAGAAATGAGTTTCATAGGTTCACCTCGCATCTCAAAAGGGAGGTATATATCTCATCCTTCATATTCCATAAGATGGATCTAGAGGCCTATGACTAAGAGGGTGCCTTCTTGCTCATGTGCAACCCCCTTCTCTTGCCTTTTTTTTATTTTTTACTATTGGATGTCAAATTTGACACTAATAAGGTCCTAAATTGAATTTAATTTTTATATAAATATACAAGCATTGTAGTCCATTCATCAAAAGGGAATAAAATAGTATTTAACTATCAATCAAAAGAATCCATTGAACACTCATAAGCATTGTAGAGAGGTCAAACAATCATTATAACACTTATCATTGTGCCACACATGCATTTTAGAGAGATCAAGAAATTATTAGAGCACTTATAATTATGCCACACAAACGCATTATACGAAAGAGGAAGGTCAATAAGTGCACACCTCAAGGGTTTATTGCATCCTTATATTGTTTCCAATTATGCACATTTAATATGAATTTGATTTATAGTTATTGTGTGGGGAGCTGATAATTATATGATGTTAAAAAAACACATTGATCTTGCAACATTGGCTCCAAAAACAATATGTTTTTCCCTTAAGTCTGAAATACTATTGCCAATCTAAGGAAAAGAAGAAGAATTGTTTTAAAGCTCAGGGAAGTAACATCGTATAAAATAGAGCGATGTTTTTTAGATCCATACTATTCAAGCGTAATTGTCAAATCATATTTGGCTTGTCACCTCAAAGAGCATAAGTAATGATATATACTTATCCAAAAGTATCATTAATACTTTGTACAATCAACTTTATCCTCTATCACATTTAAACACACATTTTCACTATTACATTCTAACAACTACTTAATATCATAATTATCAAAATACACCCCTAAACTTTGTATAATTACCTCTTCATAATTTTAAAATTTACTTTGAGACTTATATTACTCTTTTTACTCCATATTAGATTACCAAGTCAAGGTTAGACAAAGTGTAATTCTAAATAGAAAAATAAGTTTAAATTGTGAAACTTTATATAAATTTTATAAAATACTTGTCAAAACACCATCAAAATACATGGACATAAATTTATAATATAAAAAAAAAAAAAAAAAAAAAAAAAAAAAAAAAAAAAAAAAAAAAAACCCGAAAAAATGGAGGAACACTGGAAAACCAAACGAAATGCAAGAAAAGTGGAAAAAAATTCATTTAATTATTACGAACTTGACTTGGTGGACTGCATTGCTTCAACAACTACTCTTTATCCATCCTCTACATTCTGTTAAGCCGTGTTATTTCTCCATCCTCTCCATTATTCGTTTTTAACACTCAGCATGAATTTAATTTATTTCCATCTTTTTAAAAAATTGTTGTGGTTGTTCCAACACGGACCCTTATTGTTAATGTAGTTATTTATTTTTAACTTTTGGCTTGATTAATCTACCATTTTATATTGAGAGCGAGTTACTTTAGGCGAAAGGCCTCAGAGGTTGAGCACCCTAACTTTGTGATCATGTAGATTTGTCATAATATGCGTATTACACTTTAAATTTTTTATCCATTTCAATATGTTGTTTTAACTATTTATAACTAAAGTTTGAAGGTAAGAGTTATCATACATTTTTTATATAATCAATTTTATTATGAGAGATCACTATATATAGTTTTTAAACTTATGATCAAAACTTGACTTTTGGAGTACTGATACTTGAGTCTTACATGTCATAATGTGATTGGTTACTTTAAACCATCTTTAACATTGAGCTTTAATTTATTTTATTTCCACCTTTAAAAAAATGTGGTTGTTCCAACATGGACTCCTTGTCGTAAATGCAGTTGTTTATTTTTAACTTTTGGCTTGATTAATCTACCATTTGTTGTCATCAATGCTACCAACATGAACCTTCTACTTGTTGTCCCTTCTCTGACAGGTGTCATTACTCTTCCACCATTAAGAAAGGGATCACCACTATACTTGACCTCTCGTTACTCCATCACTGATTTCTTATAGATTATGCTTTGTTAAAGTTTTATAGATATATCATTTTATATTAGTATTATAATATATATTATATACATATCTATTATTATTATCATATTCCTCATGGCATAATCACACATAACCTGCACAAAAAGGATTTTGAAAGAACATTTTAAAACTCTTTAACCTAACAGAACACTCTCAAACATACGTTGCCATGACAATATGTGGTTCACAAAATACCTCAAGGAAACACACCTTTTTCATTGAGATGAAATATGTTTCAATTATTTATTGGGTCATTGAAACAATTTTGTGGAAGCTACAAATTGCATTGCTATATGCGATATGGCATTGAACTTTTTACCACTTGAAATAACTTGTCATTACTTATCACCAACACTAATAGCTCACCTTCAAATATTTCACTCCACTTTAATGTTCAATATGACCTTTCCCTTCCCCACCACTTCGCCATTGCTCAACCTCACTATGAAACGTGACATCTCCTTCCTGCACAATGCATTGCCATGCAGTATGAAGTAGCACACCATCACTTCTATCATAAACATCATATTATTGTTGCTTGATGCTTCATACAAAAAAGGTGCGATAAATTTAGTAGTCATGGATTTTATATGTGCTACATTTACAGATTTACACTCTTTCTCTTTACAAAACCTTATTTCACCAAAACATCAAGTAACACCCTTCCTAACATACCTTGTACCTTTAAGATAACTCTAAGTTATGTTTATGCTTATGTTCGAACTTAAGAGATACATGGCATGAAGACACATACTCCTGTGATTATTCTATATCTTTAATTTCAACATTATATTCTTTATTTCAACTACAAAAATTAATTAAAATATTTATCCCTAATTTTTAAGTTTCATTAAAATTTTGTATAATTAATTATGTTCTTAAGCAATGTTAAACACATATTTTTATTAACAAATTTTGACAACTCCACTTAATTCTATAATATTCATTGTACACAACTAAAACTTACATGATTGCTCATCTCTACATTTAAAATTAATTAAATCAACTTCATTTATTATTTTATTCCATATTTTAGTTCATCTTATGAAAATAAAAGTTTTTAAATTTTTTTGCCGTATTAAAATTGTGGTTGATTTATTTGGCTGAATTGAGTGGTCTTTATTCCGTGTTGTCCCTGATCACACGCTATTCATGAATCAGCGTCACTCGGATTAACTCATACGCTGCGCACATGGACAAACCAAACTCTACACATTTCCATTGTTACGTGACAAAAGGAAAATTAGGGCTGGACAATACGGCCGGGCCTAGAGCGCTCTTGGCTGTTTTTGACAGCATGTGCATCCCAGCTGTCATCATTATTACTTCGAACTTTTTCTTCCTTCACCGACATCCTGCCGTGCCGCCCACGCCACAAATTATGTTACATATCCTTCGCCTGCTGCATCAAATCTCACGAGTGACTACCATTGCTAATTCCTGCCATGTCTCCTCGTAACCTGTGTCTTTTCATTATTATTTCCCTCTTTCTTATCTTCTTCACTAAGCCAAGCCCCGTATTATCAAACAGATGTCTTCCCCACGAATCCCAAGCTCTTCTTTCCATCAAAACAGCCATAAATGACACTCAGGGTTATCTCAGTTCGTGGAGGAATGGAAGTGATTGTTGCACTTGGCATTCTATATACTGCGATAGTCACTCCAACCATGTTGTCTATATTGATATAACCACCTTTCAATTTCCAGGGTTGATATCTGACACCTTTGGTGGAGCTCTTCCTCCCTGTCTGGGAAATCTTTCTCATCTTCAATCTCTGAATATATATGGCAGTGGATTGAGTGGGATAATTCCCTCTTCCATTTGTCGACTCACGAGCCTTACTAAACTTGATCTCAGTTTCAATAAACTAAATGGAAGCATACCTACCTGTTTGGCCAATCTTTCTTTTCTCAGGTCTCTTAACCTTTCGGAAAACCAGTTGAGTGGAAGCATGCCAGATTTCCTTGGTAATGTTTCTTCTCTCCAACATATCGACCTTTCTGGAAACCATTTAAGTGGAAGCATACCGGCTTCTCTAGGGAGTCTACATTCTCTACAGACACTAGATCTTAGGACTAATAAGCTGACCGACAAAATCCCAGCTTCCTTGGGAAATCTCTCTGGGCTCAGTTATCTGGATCTCTCTGCCAACCAACTATATGGGACTATTCCGTCCTCATTTGTCCAGCTTTCCTCCCTTAATAGCTTCTATGCCGATCGCAATGCTTTCAATGAAACCATTTCTTCTTCACCATTTCCATCTTCTATACAGCAACTGTCTTTCTCGTTAACCCACCATCAGTCAATTTCAGAAACTTTCTTTCAAAACCTTACAAACATATGGAAATTGTCTCTATCTAATTGTGTACTAAATATTAGCACAAATTGGATTCCATCCTTCCAGTTATCGGGATTAGAATTAGTATCGTGTCAAATTGATGGCCAAATTCCACCCTGGATTTCAACACAATTTTCACTCGAAAAATTGACACTAGCTAACAATAGTCTTTATGGAGAAATTCCATCTTGGCTTACAAGTCTTGAGTTAGATAATGTAAATCTTTCAAATAATCATCTGCAAGGTAACATGCCATCAATATGGCCTCCTTACCTAGAACAGCTTGACTTGTCTAGAAATTTATTGAGTGGGCACTTGCCATCAATATGGCCTCCTTATCTAGATCTGCTTGACTTGTCTAGAAATTTATTGAGTGGGTACTTGCCATCAATATGGCCTCGCAATCTAGCATATTTGCTGCTCAATGACAATTTGTTCAGTGGTAATATTCCTCCATGCTTGGGCGATATTCCACTCTGGCTATTAAATCTTGCAAACAACAATTTAACGGGAAACATCCCTGTCAGCTTGTTCAATTGCTCTTCCGTTATAGTCCTAAATCTGGCAAATAATAGTTTGGAAGGAAGCTTACCGCATGAGATCGGTAAGTTAAGCTATCTGCATTCATTAGTTCTTCATAGTAATATGCTCACAGGGCCATTCCCTCCCTCAATAGCAAATTGTTCAAATTTACAGGTTCTTGATATTGGGCATAACCTATTTGAAGGTGAAATACCAACGTCAGTTGGAAATATTTCACAGCTAAGAGTGTTGGTGATGAATGCGAACAATTTTAAAGGCACTATTCCTCCAGAGATTGGCCAACTAATGGACCTCCAAATCTTGTTGCTTTCTTCCAATCATATCTCAGGGTTCATTCCACACACCATTCTAGGTTTGCAAGCAATGGCCGTAGAAAGCCAAACTGGTTCTGTGCTATCTGCGCTAGAAAGGGGATTACCGTATCAAGATGGATTGGATATGATTTCCAAAGGCATTAATTTGCACTACACATATATTCTTTCCACCTTGACATCCATAGATCTCTCAAACAACGAACTTGAGGGAGAACTTCCTAAAGATTTTGGAATTTTGAAGGGGCTAAGGCTTCTTAATCTTTCAATGAACAATTTCAATGGGACTATTCCAAATAGTTTGGGAAAAATGAGTCAGCTGGAGTCATTAGATCTTTCTAAAAATATGTTTTTAGGGAAAATTCCTAATGAGCTTGAATCTCTAAATTATTTGGGTTTCTTAAATTTATCCAACAATAATTTTTCAGGCAACATACCGCAAGGACGACATATCGCTGACACATTTGGAGAATCCTCTTACTCAGGTAATCCAAATTTATGGGGATGTCCTTTACCAAAGAACTGTTCTTGGCCACAATTTGCTCCTCCTCCTCCACCTGTTTCAATCAACAAAGAAAAGAAGAGCATGGACTATCCATGGTATGAGATAGCAGTGGGATTGTCATATGGAGCAGGTTTCGGAGTCACAATAGCATTGATTGTAATAAAAATGAGTTGGAAATACAAATACTTTGAGAAAGTTGATATTATTCTCAAGTTTTTGTTTCCGTGGCTCAAGAATTGGACATTATAAAGGGATTCATTTACAATTCAAATGTCAGAGGTAAACTTAGAGTTTCTTATTATTTTCAGTGTTTAGCATAGTTTAATGTATTATCTTAAATTTTATTCTCAAATTTCGTTCCTTCTATCCATTTTAGATTTTTTCCAATATTTTTTTAGTTCACTAATGAAATGCTTTGCTTCTTATTAAAAGTTAACTTTGTGGACAGGGATCTTTCTTTGAACAAGATGGCTTTCAGCGTTGCATCCTTGTTAAACCTCTATTAATGTTTGGTGGCATCAATTTCACTATATTATCTTATAGTGTAATCGTTTGTGCTATATATGGAATATTGCAGACAATAAATCTTTATGAGATGTAATTTTGGAAATTCTTTCACATCCTACAATAAAAAACATATCAGTTTTGATCATTGGTCCTAAGAATATTGCAATCATAGTTTTTACAAGGCCTTCCCTACAATGGAAATCTCATGCGCTTCAGGGAAGAAAACTTTGTAATTTTAGCCATGTTGTCAAAACATGTTTGATAAATGGAATTTTGCAATAATTTGTAAGAATATTTTTATGGCACTTCATGTACTAATAGCTTTGGTAATTTAGAAGTAAATATTGAAGTGGAGATAATATGTAAAATGACAAACTTTTTCTTTGAAAAGTGAAATATTTTTCTTCATTCAATAAGCAAAGAGCTTTAAAAAATTTCAACTTCTCAATGTTGTACATTTATGAGTTCACATAGCTTGTTAGTTTGTCATTCTTGTCAATGGATTTTCCTCTAAACTAACACTAATGGTTATAAGTGTGTGTGTGTGTGTGTTTCATTCAACATACTTTTGTGAGTAAGGCGAAGCACACATCCAAAACCATCCTTAATCAATTGGTTTGTCAAATTCAATTGATGATAGCTGGAAGGATTTGAAAGTTAAAATGGATAATCTACCACCTTGATCCTTGCTACTTCTTGTCCCTTTTTTCAATAAGTGACATCGCTCTTCCATCATCAGGGAGGGGATCAACACCAATACTCAACCTCTCATTACACCACTACCAATTTCTTATATATTATGCTTTGTTAAGGATGTGTGTGTATATATATATAAACCTCTCATTGTCATCACCGATTTCTTATATATTATGCTTTGTTAAGGATGTGTGTGTGTGTAATACTATATAACCTTTTACAGTAATATGGTAATATATATTATATACACGTCTATTTTTATTATTATCACATTCTTCATGGTATTATCATGCACAACTTGCACAAAAAGGATTTTGAAAAAGATTTTTAAAACTTTTTATCTAATATAACACTTGAACATACGTTGCCATGACAATATGTGGTTGACAAAATACCTCAAGGAAACACCTTTTTTTCATTGAGATGACACATGTTTCAATCATTTATTAAGTCATTGAAATAGTTTGGTGGAATCTACAAATTGCATTGTTATATGCGACATAGCATTGAACTTTGCACTCCCTGGAATATCTTATCATTGCTTGTCACCACCACTACTAGCAAACCTTCAAATATTTCATTGTACTTTAATGTATGGCCTTTCCCTTCCTCACGACTTTGCCATTGCTCAACTTCACTATGAAACATGACATCTCCTTCTTGCACAATGCATTGCCATGAAGTATGGAGTAACACACCACCACCTTTTCCACCATCGCCTTCATAATAAATATCAGATTATTATTGCTTCATATAAAAAAGGTGCGATGAGTTCGATGGTCATGAGTTTCATGTGTACTACATTTAAAGAGTTGCATTCGTTATGTTTACAAAACCCTACTTCACCAAAACATTATGTAACACCCTTCCTAGGATAACTTGCACTTTTGAAGTAATTGGGAGTTATATATGTTCTTGTATTCAACCTTGAAATATACATAGCATAAAGACACATACACGTGGTTCTTTTATATATCTTTAGTTTCAACATTATATTCTTTATTTCAATTACAAAAATTAATTAAAATGTTTATCCTTAATCTTTGAGTATCATTAAAATTTTGTACAATTAATTTTATTCTCGTCAATCTTAAATATATATTTTTAACAAATTTTGACAACTTCCATTTAATTTCACAATATTCAAATATACAATTAAACCTTACATAAATACTTGTCTCCAAATTTAAAATTAATTAAATAAACTTCATTTAGTACATTACTCCATATTACATTATCACGTTAAACTTTTAAAAAAATTGTAATTAGAAACCCTGTAGAAAATAATAATGAGATGTCGTTAAATTCATCTTATGGAAAATAAAAGTCTTTAAACACTTTTACCGTATTAAAATTGTGGTTGATTTCTTTGTCTGGACTGAGTAGTCTTTATTCTGTGTTGTCCTCCGCTTTGTTTACGCAATTGATTTGGCGGACATGAATTATTTATTTCATAAAAAAATATTCTTAAATTATATTTATGGAATATGTTATTATTTATATATTAAATTTTAATTAAAATTTTATAATTTTTTTTTTTATGAAATATATTTATATATTAATTAAACAAAAATATATAAATAATTCAAAAAAAAAAAAGGTGGTATGAAAGCATGTTACGTTATATTAGGTAAAGTCTAGGAGCAAAATCACAAGTATCATAAACTAGGTAGAGTTTAGAAACAAGTTATTAAGTTATTAAAAAAGAGAACTTTTAAGCAGCAAGAGCAAGCCCAGAACGCAGAGGATCTATATCAATAGGACCCCAACCTGAGCTTGGCAAGTCATTGCCATATAGAACAAGCTCCCAATGAGTAGCTTAGGCAGTTTCTGTATCATCATCTTCTACTTGTGTCTGAGTTGGCGACCATGGGGAACTTATCCAGCATATCTGTTCAGCCTTCAGGGGCACCCCCCAAGCATTTAGGCATGGATTAGGAGGACAAGAGACCCAGCCATCCTGCCCAATAGGGGAGGGAGGTGGTGGCTACCACTCTCACTGCTACTCAAGAGAGGAAATGCACTGGTACGGGGTGATGGTATGAGAGCGGTGCCTGGAATGACTACGACGATGCCCACCACGAGGTGGCTGAGGCACTCTATCATCCAATCTGGGATCCCTGGGTGGAGAAGGCAAAACCCGAGACATAGTACATGGAGCATCTCCCCAATGAGAGAGGAGATCTTGTAGATACCCAAGCTCCATAGCCACTTTATTGGCTTGGACTTGAATTTGTAAGAGAACATTAGAGATAATAGAAGATTTATGTAAGGCAAAAACATTACAGTCAGCAAAAGCATGATTAAACAAAGAATTATTCCCTTCTTTCCAAATCTAAAAGATAATCTCCACTCTGAAAGTATCTCTGACTTGCGTGTATTTGAAGGGCATCGCGGGTTTGTCTCCAAGGAGGTTATGCTGCCAACTAAAGAATTTGGGCTCAAAATCCCTGAAAAAGATCATGGATCCAAGTCCAGACCTTTTGAGCTTTGGAACAGAACCAAAAAAGATGAGGAAGCATCTCGAGGTGGCCACAAAAGGCTCCCAAACAATGTTGAAGTGAAAGCTCCACATTCTAACAAACAATTGCAAGCCTTGGTGCAGTATAAACCAAGTAAAATGAGCAAGTTTGGGCTCCACACAAGGCCACCAAACAATTTTGAAGTGAAAGTTCCATGTTTTAATAAATGATTGCAGCCCCCAATAGGGATTAAGCTTGTCAACCATGGGCAAATGGGGAGTAATCCATCTGTAGCTGAGTCGAGGGGTATAATTACGAAAAGGGGTCTCGACATACTTTTTCCAGTCCTTCCACCATGGTCGATTGGAATGGACTGAGAGTCTATGGAGCATAGAAGTTGGGATGACATTGAGGATCTCTAGATAGGATTTTTGGTCCGCATTGGCTACCTTGAATTTAGCTTTCGCCTCTTCCCAAGATAGCAAAAAGTGAGAGTGCCTACAGAAGATATCCTGGATGGTATGAATTCCTCTATGGTAGAGCTTGAAAGCGTTAACCCAAGGGACCTCGACCAAGGGCATCTCATTACTAGGGAAAATAGGAGACCACCAAAGATATAGGAGTTAGAAGAGAGCCCAGTCCAAAAATTGGAGCGATTCTAGAGAAGCCATGGTTTAATATTTTCACAAGCTTTCCATATGTGTTTGTCCACAAAGGACCCTGTGATTTGGACAAGGGACTGAATGAAGAGTAAATTACAGAAGCTGAGCCCTTTCCAGACCTTCTTGCTCTTGGTCAAGCCTGAGGATATGCAGTGTTTAAACAACACCTTCCAAGCTTCTTGGCCCTTAATGGCCTGCACAATCTATTTGGCACATAAGGCAGTTCTTTACCAAGCTATATCGATGAGCCCATCCCTCCAACACCACGCATGAGGTATAGTGTTTGAAATACATTGTAATTAAGAAATAGACTCCACAACACAACAATCTCCCACTTGGAGACTGATTTCCTCTAAGCAGGCTTCTCAACCCTTCACTATTAGTTATGAAGGCCAATCGAAACTTAATATAGCTTTAGTTTCTCCTTTGTTACCACCTTGGTCAACATATTTTCTAGATTTTGGCTAGTATGAATCTTCTCCACTTCAACTTCTCTTCCTCCAAAGTTGTCCTAATGAAATGGTACCTCAACTGTATATGCTTTGTCTTACAGTGGAAAGTAGAGTTCTTTGTTAAATGTATAGCACTCTGACTATCACTGTATAGCTTCCATTTCTCCTACTTATGCCCCAAAACTTTGATCAACTATTGTGACCAGATCATTTCTTTGTTTGTCTCTATGGTAGCAACATACTCAGCCTCTATGGTTGACAAAGCCACAAGTTTTTATAGTCATGAAATCTAGGTCACTACTGTGTCACCTACAGTAAATACATATCCTGTTGTACTCCTACTATCTAAATCTCCAGCCATGTCTGAATCTACATAACCATGTAAAGTGGTGTTCAATCCACCATAAATTAAAACTGTCCCCATGGTCCTTAAATATTGAAGGATCCACTTCACTTCCTTTCAATGTGTTCTACTTGGATCACTCATGTACTTGCTTACTGCTCCCACTACATGGGCAATATCTAGCCTAGTACACACCATGACATACATCAGCTATCAACAACTGATGAGTATGGTACATGTGACATATGGATTCTCTCCTCCTCTATCTTGGGACACTACTCCTTTGATAACTTGAAATGACCTACCAAAGGAGTCCCAACCGTTTTAGCATCTTGCATACTAAACCTCTCCAGGACCTTTTTAATATACTCCTGGGATAAATTCAGCTTTCATTCCTTCTTATCCGAAGTTATTCTCATACCAAGGATTTGTTTTATTGCTCCCAAATCTTTCATAACAAAGGAATTACTAAATTATTCTTTGAGTACCTTTATTTCCTACATGTTCTTACCTATAACTAGAATGTCATCCACATATAGATAAAGAATAATGTAATCACCATATTCAAACTTCTTGATATATACACAATGGTCTGAATGACACCTAGAGTATCCCTGCTCCATCATAAAATTGTCAAATTTCATGTCCCACTATTGTGGAACTTGTTTCAAGCCATACAAGCTCTTCTTCTGTTTGCACATCATTTTCTTCTTTCATGTGACCTCATATCCCTGTGACTACTCAATATACAAGTACTCCTCCAAATCACCATGAAGGGATGCAGTCTTCACATTCAACTGATCTAAGTGCACGTCTTCTACTGCTAATATTCCAAGAAAAATCCTTATAGAAGTTATCTTTACCATTAGGGAAAAAATCTCATCAAAATCAATTCCCTTCTTCTATGCAAATCCCTTTACCACCATTGAACCTTGTGTCTTTTCTTGCATCCTTCATCTTCTTTAACACTATACACCCACTTGTTATGTAATACTCTCTTACCTTCAATTGGGGTTACCAAATCCCAAGTCTGATTTTCCATGAGAGACTGATGCTCCTCATCCATAGCTTGCTCCCTCTTCTTCTTGACATCTACCTGCATTACTTCTTCAAAGCACTCTAGCTCTCCATTGTCAGTGAGTAATAAATAAATAAGAGATGGAAAAAAATGTTCAGCTTCCCTTCTGACCCTAGAAGACCTTCTCACCACAAGAGTTTGGGGTTCTTGTGGAGTAGGTACCTGAACTGGTTACTTGGACACTTTATCATCTACAATGTCCTCTACTACTGTGTACTCTTTTATGGAATCCTCTTTCTAATCTTGCAACTGTTGTTTATATATGAATTTATCATTAAAGACAACATCCCTAGACCTAAATATTTTCTTGTCCTTAAGAGTCCAAATATAGAAACCAAAATCATCCTTACCATAATTAATAAAGGTGTATTTTTTAGACTTAGCCTCTAACTTGGTCCTATCATCATTATCAATATGAACTAAGTCTTCACATCCAAATATTCTAAGGAATGAAAAATCAACCATCTTACCGTACCAAGCTTCCTCAGGTATGCCTCCATCCAAAGCAGATGAAGGACCTCTATTTATCAGATATACAACCGTCTTTAATGCTTCTACCCAAAACTAAAGAGGCAGTCCTACATGTAACCTCATGCTCCTAGCATGCTCCATGATAGTCTTGTTCATCATTTCTAAAACTCCATTCTGTTGTGGACTTCTTGGAACCATCCTCTATCTACAAATTCAATTCCTTGAACAGTAGTTAAAAATGCATTGCTACAATATTCCCCACCATTATCTGACATGAAACATTTTAACTTGAGACTTGTTTCATTCTCAACCAAGGCTGTCCATCTTTTAAACATATCAAACACATCAAATTTTCTCCTAATGTCATACACCCAAACTTTTCTAATTGCATCATCAATAAAAGTGACATAATAAGATAACCCACCAATAGAAGATACCTGAGTTAGCCCCCATACATCTGAATGAACCAGCTCCAATTTATTCTCCTTCCTCGTAGGTATAACCTTGAGAAACTTTACCCTTTTCTATTTTCCATACACATAGTCTTCACAAAAATCTAAATCAGATCCTTTCAATCCAGGCAACCAATCCTTCAAAATTTTCATACCCTTTTGGCTCATGTGACCAAGCCTATTGTGCCATAAAGTTATGTTTACATCTACAGTAACTAAATTACAGTAATCAACACTACTAGATAAATACAGGGTACTAACCTTTTTACCTCTTGCTACCACAAGAGCACCCTTGTTCACCTTCCAAGAATCTGTTATCAATGTCATCATACAACCTTCACTGCCTACCTGTCCTACAGATACCAAATTAAGTCTCAACTTAGGCACATGCCTAACATCCTTCAGTAGCCAAGTGTTCCCATTTTGCATCTTGATCTAAACACTTCCTTTTCCTACTATGTTGCAAGGCTCATCATCACCAAGGTCAACATGTCCAAAATCCCCGTGAACATAATTAATAAAATAATGCCTATATGGTGTAGCATGAAAAAAAGCCCCTAAATTTAAAACCAAAGATTCAACAATATTATCAACAGAGAGAATTAATGCATCCTGACAAATATTACATATTGTCACATTCCTTCATTGGTGTCTTCTTGATTTTTGTTCTTACTCTGAAAAGACCAACAATCCTTCGCATGCTCAGTCTTTCTACAATGCCATCATACCATCCTGGTCCTTGATTTTCACCTTCCAAGAATATTTGATTTTCCACACTTTCCTTTTCTTATATAATATTCTCCCTCAACTCTCCATTTCCAAAGTATCACCTAAAGTAGAAGTCTCCTTAGAGCTTTTCCATCACATTTCCTCGATAAAGATTACTCCTATGACATCCTCAAACTTCAACTTGGCATTATTATATACTAAGTTGTTTACAACCATTACTAGGCTATTCCAACTCTCTGGTAAGGAACACAAAATAAGCAAAGCGCTAACTTCATCATTAAAATCTATTTTTATAGAATTAGGCAGACTCACAACCGTATTGAATTCATTCAAATGATCAACAACTAAACCATTTTCAAATATCTTCATATTAAATCACTTTTTCATTAAAAATATTTTATTAGAAGCAGAGTGTTTCTCATATAACTTCCCTAATGCATTCATAAGACCTTCTGTGGTCTTCTCCTCTGATATATTAAACATGACCAAATATGTAAGGCATAACCTAATGGCTCCAAGTGCTCTCCTATCAAGCAGCTCCCAAGCCTCATTTATCATACTCAATTGTTTCTTTACTTTTCCTTCTAGCAGAGCATGTAGGTCCTTTTGATAGAGGTAATCCTCCATTTGCATCTTCTATAGACCAAAGTTCTATTCGTTGAAATTTTCAACCTTTGAGCTATGATCATTAGCCATAGCTCCCACTTGAACTAATAACCCTTTCTACGACTCAACACTTCAATAAATATACCCTTCTGCTCTAATACCAGTTGTTAAGAATAAATACAACAATTGATGCAGAACAATTTCATAGAATCAAAATAACAATAAATCTAATCAGAGTTGTAAAAAGAACAAAAATAAACATGTAAAATAAGAAGACCAGATATAACATGGTTCACCCAATGTGGGATAAATCCACCAAGAAATACTTTATCAGATTTTATTACAAGCCACGAGAGTACAAACCATTCTCAGATCAGTCTTCTCATAATTATAATGCACAATTATTGTTTGGAACTGCGCTCAACAAACCCTCCTGAATTCACACACTCTATTCTTACTTCTTAAAACCCTTGTTTTCATGATGTATTACCTACAAAAATATCCATCTATATCATAACACATCAACAAAGTGGTATTATAAACAATGGGTACCAAAAACATGGGCAGAATCAACCCAAAAATGGTTTCCCATTAAAACTGGTCTAATTTTTTTTTCAGAGGCTACCACCCCGGAACCTCTATTTATCAGGGGCTACCACCCCCAAACCCTACTCAGGGCTCGACCTGACCCTGAACCCTAGTGAGGAAAACATATAGAGTGTACAATACATTTAAAATGTATAGTATTTGAAAAATATTGTAATTAAGAAATAGGTTCCACAACATAACAATTATTACTTATTAACAACTCTGTCAACGACATATTGCCACAACAAAGGTGGCGAGGCATTAAAGGCAAAAGGGATGCCAAGAAATTTAAAGATTTCATCATGTTGGATCCACATCCAACCAAACTTAGTGGCCCACATCAACAGAAGGACGTAAGATTGTCTATAGTAATGAGTTTTATGCCATTGGATATTGGAGCCAAAGGCTAGGTAGAAGGTGTCAAGACATTGCAAGGTATTTTCCACATTGGTTTCATCCTTGATAAGAGTAAGAAAGGAGTCATTTTCAAAGTGACCATTGAGCAGTAACATATCTTCATGTGGGTTCATGACATTAGGAGGGAGACAAATTTCTATAACAAGGCCCATAGCTTGGGCATTGTTAAGAAGATATCCAAAACCCTTAGTAGCAAGCACATAAAGGGTAGGAGCCAAAGGGCACCCTTGATGAATAGAATGGAACAAGCCAAATTACTCAAAGGTGACTCCATTAATGGAGAGGATAACTAAAGCATTTGATAAAAGCCTCTGAATGGTTTGGCTGAATATGGGACCGAAGCCCAGGGCCTGAAGCATTGCAAGAATGAATGGCCATTCGATGCAATCATAAGATTTTTCAAAATCAATTTTGATGAACATAGCCTATTGCTTAGAATGTCTGGGCCAATCCATGCCTTCCCAAATGGAAATGATGTTATTCAAGATATAGCAACTTTTGATGGAGCCCATTTTTTCTGGATGCACAATGAGAGGTAGAATATTACGTAGATAGATTGCCAAAGCCTTGCCAATGATCTTATAAGAAAAATTCAGGAGGGTGATGGACCGCTAGTTTTAGATCAACTTAGGATCTCCCTCTTTAGGTATGAATTTGATATTTCCTTTATTTATATTTGTACCTAGGGAATGCTTGTGAAACACTTCTTAATAAACCTTATGCAAATCACTGCCCTCAAGGTCTCAAAGCATTTTATAGAATTCACAGGGGAAGCTATCAATGCCAAAGGCTTTGTCATTAGCCATGTGAGACACTGATTCATGTAAGTTGGCAACAGAGATGGGCCTGTCACAAACCACTCACTAGGTAGGAGTGAGTTTTCAAGGCACCATTGAGAGGCATTGCTGAAGGGTAGATTCATGCTCAGCCAAAGATGCTTGGGCTTTGAAAACTTGTTGATAATGACAGACAAAATCTTGCATTATTAGTGGAGTCTCTTTGAGCCTGTTTCCAACCTCAAAAATGACTTGTATCTATTGTTTCGAGTTTTCAGCTCACAGTATTTGGAAGAACTCTTTAGAAGTTTTATCCCTTATCCTGAGCCTATGAAGCCTAGCTTTGATTTGGGCTCCTTGGGCATTGTAGTTGTCTACAATTTGAATATGGTGTTGCAAGGAAGTAACTCTTACCTACAGGATCTCATTAAAGGGATATTTTTATAGGGCTAGAGCCACACAACTTAGCTCAAAGGAAGTAGCGGAGTAGGAGTGTCTTCAAATTTTGGCAAGTTGGAAACCATAGATCCACAGAAAATGAGAGGTTCATTTGATGGCATCATCTCCCCAAAGAATCCAAATAGATTCTTAGGAGGGGCATGGATATAAATTCCAAACTCTCCTAATGTGTGCCACTGTGGGCCCATGCTTGAGCAAGGAGGTGTTAAGGAAAAATTACATTTTATGGACTTTGGGTTTCATGAACTGCCATGTCACTCAGAACCTAAATTTTATGATTGGTTGAATAAAAAATGATTAATTGGAAAGTGTTAACTATTATCTAAAAATTTAATATTTCTAATTTAATTACATTAAATTAATATACCATACCTAAAATTTTGGTCTCAAAACCTAAACAAAATATAATTAAAAAAATTGTTAATTACTTTTATAATATTTAAATATTTTACTGTTGATGTCAATCATCTAATGTTATGAAAAAAATGTAACACATAAAATTATTTAAATGGTTTATTTAATTTATTAAATTTTCTCAACTCACAATAAAAATTCTCATAAATTTGGAATACAAGCATCTTTAAGTGAGTGTAAGATCAATACCGGCCTTAAATAATATTACATTGCTTGAAAGTCCACTTAATCGATTTAATATTCTTATTACGAGAGATCAGCAAAAGTGATGTCCTTATAAGGTCTATTTTAATTATATTTTCTTTGATTTATTAACTTGCTCTTTGACTTGCCAGGACTATACTAACCCATCTTCGTCAAATTTCCAAAGTTGGTAGATTACAAAAAAAATGAATTGGGTTTTGTCTATCTCAGTTCTTAGAGTTGTATATACCTATTTTTAGCATCAAACAATCTAAATATTTGTAGAAAAGATATTATTATTCCAAGAATTTGATCTAAATTGCACATTATTTATGATTTAGTGTAGTGTATTGTTGAATTAAAACCACTTTATCATACTACGCTTGCCATGTACTTTTGCATGACTCTAATGATATGTATTCCTTACTCAATATGCTTCTCGGTGTTTCTAATATGCAATCATTGTGACTTAATGTATCTCATCTACCTAGTTTGTTTTCATATGCTTGGTGTGTCTTCATATACCTAGTGTGTCTTTACTTGCTTGATTCATATCTATGTTTAATGTGCATGGTGTTTTTTCATATGATTGATGTGAATTCACATGCTTGATTTGTATTTATTTATTATGTTTTTTATGTCTTCATCATGCCTCGTATGATTTTTACACTCATATATGAAGTGTTTGTTTCATGCCTTTTGATATATTTGATTTTTCTTATATCATGATTATGTTTTTCATGTGCTTGGTTTGTTTTATGTTCCTTGCATGTGTTTCCATTTTCAAGATCATGAAAAATCCTTTAATGCTTACCTATGTTTCCATGATTCCTATCATGCATTCATTGGAGAAAATATTCTATACTCATGCTTTACACTGATAGATCTTGTAACGATGACACTATATATCTTATATCTTAATCATGTAAGTGAAACATTGTTCTTAATGATATGTTGTTTATATCATGGGAAAATTCCCTTGCAACTTATTCATAATGTATATGCTTTCATAGAAACTTATTTATGTTAGATTCATAAAGGGTTTTCACATTCTATATAATACATGTTACATCTAATTTCTTTCTTTTGTGAAATGCGTTTCATAGGTTCACCTTGCATCTCAAAAGGGAGGTATATATCTCATCCTTCATATTCCATAAGATGGATCTAGAGGCCTATGACTAAGAGGGTGCTTTCTAGCTCATGTGCATCCCCTTTGTCTTGCCTTTTTTTATTTTTTACTATTGGATGTCAAATTTGGCACTAATAAGGTTCTAATTTTAATTTAATTTTTATATAAACATACAAGCATTGTAGTCCATTCATCAAAAGGGAATCACATAGTATTTAACTATCAATCAAAGGAATCCATTGAACACTCATAAGCATTGTAGAGAGGTCAAACAATCATTATAACACTCATCATTGTGCCACACATGCATTTTATAGAGATCAAGAAATTATTAGAGAACTTATAATTATGCCACACAAACGCATTCTAGGAAAGAGGAAGGTCACAAAGTGCACACCTCAAGGGTTTATTGCATCCTTATATTATTTCCAATTATGCACAATAAATATGATTTTGATTTATAGTTATTGTGTTGGGAGCTGATAATTATATAATGTTAAAAAAACACACTGACCTTGCAAAATTGGCTCCAAAAACAATATTTTTTTCCCTTAAGTCTGAAATATTATTGCCAATCTAAGGAAAAGAAGAAGAATTGTTTTAAAGCTCATAGAAGTAACATCGTATAAAATGGAATGACGTTTTTTAGATCCATACTATTCAAGCGTAATTGTCAAATCATATTCAGCTTGTCACCTCAAAGAGCGTAAGTAATGCTATGTACTTATCCAGGAGTATCATTAATACTTTGTACAATCAATTTTATCCTCTATCACATTTAAACACACATTTTCACTATTACATTTTAACAACTACTTAGTATCATAATTATAAAAATACACCTCTAAACTTTATATAATTACCTATTCATAATTTTAAAATTTATTTTGAGACTTATATTACTCTTTTTACTCCATATTAGATTATGGAGTCAAGGTTAGACAAAGTGTAATTCTAAATAAGATTATGGAGTCTAGACAAAGTGTAATTCTAAATAGAAAAACAAGTATAAATTGTGAAATTTTATACAAATATTATAAAATACTTGTCAAGACACCATCGAAATACATGGACATAAAATAAAATAAAATTAAAAAAAAAAAAAAAAAGAAAAAAACTCGAAAAAATGGAGGAACACTAGAAGACCAAACGAAACGCAAGAAAAGTGGAAAATGATTCATTTAATTAAATATTTTTAGGTTAAAACTCTATTCGTGTAAAGTCTAACATTAGTTAGTAATAAGCTATGGAAAACAACACAAAGAAACATAAATTTTCAACTATCAATTCTTATAAAACTTAATAATTTTGTAATTAATCTTTCTTGTAATTACACCTGAAGCATCTTTATTGATAAGGCCTCACCAAATATTTGTTTCATCTTATTCATCTTTAATATGTCAGGAAATCTATAACAACAAACATGCTCTGATACCACTTTACCAGGAACTACTGCCCACTAAGGGCACACATGATTACCTTTGTATTAGCAACTAAACACAGAATTTAACCAGAATGATAAGTAACTAGAAATATGAAACAACACAGAATATGAGAGACAATACCCAATTGTATTAATACTCAATCAGAAGAAAATACAATAAAGAAGATGCCACACTTCTTCTTCCCACACCTCTAGAGCTTCCACACTTCTAGGGTTCACCTGTAATTCTGCTTCAACAGTTCACTCTCTCAATTATGATCACAACAATCAACTCAAACACAGAGTTATTGTTCACCTCCACCAGTCAGTAACAATGCTGCCAGTAACCAAGTACACAATCGTACTCCAAGTAGATCTCCCTGCTCTTGCAACAACCTACAAATCACCAGACCTTACTTACCACGTAGATATCTCTACACCCTGAAGAACCCTTGTCCTTGCCTCACCAAGTCCTTATGATTCTTCAACCAGTACCCCAATGGATCTTCTACCAGAACTTGCACAACCTGCAACTCTCCCTAATCATACACACTCAGCACCCCTTTGGAACTAGGAGAAGCTAATCCCTGCTCTCTTCTACAAGCCCTCTTGGCTATCTAGCACTCTTGCTCTCTCTCTCTTCTGAAGGAGCTAATCTTTGCTCTCTCACTCTAGTACAATTTTACATTACAGACCATGAGTCTATTATATAGATCTCATGCATACAATAATTAGACCCTAATTACAATAATTAGACCCTAATTACAATAATTAGACACGCAACTCAAGACTAAAATTAGCCTCTTGAAATGCAAACAACCGATTCGTTAACAAACTATTCGTGAACTCACAGTTCTAAAACTGCACAGGCGACCGACATCGGTCCCTGTCTGCCTAGGGATGACCGACGTCAGCCGATCCTTGACCGATGTCGGCAGCTTCCTGTCCACTCATGATCGACGTCGATTGGCCTGATCAACACCAGTGTCTGTGACATTTCAGCAACTCCTCCTATTCGCATCCTGGTGAAGCTTTTAGCTCCACAACCTAACAATCTCCCACTTAGAGATAAACAACTACACCTGTACCTATACTTATACCTGTACCTTCATCTAATTTATTTCCTAGCTGTATCCCTCTTCAAGTTTAATCTTGAAGACCAACCACCACACAACCTGTGGTGCACCCCCTGTCATCCAAGTAACCTACCACATCCGAACCTAAAACTCCATGTAGTGAAGACCTTGACCCTGCATAACATGAATCCCTACTACTGGTCCCTCTCAAATACCTGAGAATCCACTGAACTGCCCTCTAGTACTTCTTCCATGAATTAGCTCCAAACTCTCTGACAACTTCCACTGCTTGGGAAAACTCAGGTCTACACTCGACCTCATGTGATTTCGAACATTGTTCTAAGCTCAACTTGAACTGTCCATCCCTTGGTGTGCTTACCGATTCTGCATCCTGCATATTGAACCCAGCCAACACCTTCTTCACATCAGCTCCCACTGGAAACAAAATCAACCTGTGATCTTCCATGTCTCTTATGCCAAAGAATTTCGTTGCTCTTAAATTCTTCATGACATACCTCTGAACTAACCGTACCCTTAGCTTAGCAACTCCCTGTATGTACGAACCTACAACAAGCATACCATCCACATACAGTAACATGATAATGTTGCGACCATCATCCACCCTGGTAAGACAAACATAATAGTTATACTGACATTGACTAAAGCCTTACTTTGTCATCTACCTGTCAAAACCTGTACCACTGTCTTGTAGCTTCCTCAAGACCATGTACCCTGGCCTTCCGTCTCACGTATCCATCCACTCTCTTCTTTAACTTGGGAATCCATCCGTCTTTTAGTGCTTGCATCCCGACTGGCAACTCTACACGTCTTCCTAGTTCTTGACCATTAGTAAGCAACAAGTAAGAAGGTGAACAATGAATATGAGGTTCACTTACCCTTTTAGTCCTCCATATGGGTGTTTGAGACTCTTTGACAGCTTGTTGTCCACCCAACATCTGTTTCAGTGACCGATCTTAGCCATCTCCTAATCTGCACCTGACCGACGTCAGTTCCCTGCGACTAACCCTTACTGTCGACGTCGATTCCCACTGACCGATGCCGGTGTCCCTATTGTCGATGTTGATTACTATCTGACTGATGTCAATCTTAACCTGCCTGACACCACTGACTCTACTAATCTGCACATGACCAATGTTGATTCTTATCTGTTCAACATCAGTTTCCCATGACTGACACTGGTACCTATGTTTTCCTGTGAGTGATGACTTTTTACCCGTGAGCTCCCCTTAGATCAAAACCCTGTCCAAATTAACACAACCCTGCTCAGAATAATTTAGTCCCCTCAGCTGATCTCTATCTGTCATCTCCTCCATGAACACCAAAGCTTTCCAGTTCTTAAGTTTTTCAAAGATATCTGTCTTTCGCTTAAGAACATGCATTCCCTTCTTACATATGTAACCAAGCCTACAAAGCCACATCTATGCAACAGAAGGTGAATCAGTAATATAAGTAGATAGATAAAGGATACCTACTTTCTTACCACTATCTAATTCAAGTGCATCCACTGTGAGAGTTACTGTGCATCTCTCATCACCCAACTTTCCTAAAGAAATTAGACTCATCTCCAAGACTAGGACCTGCATGACCTCCTTCAACACCTGTGTGTTACCCGTCTACAATTTCAGCTTCACTTCCACTTTGCCAACAATCTGACAAGGCTCACCAACCCCTAAATAAATCTCTCCAAAGTCTCCCTGGACATACCCATGAAAAGATGCTCTATTTTGGGCTGCATGGAAAGAGGCAACAAAATCTATAATCCAAGATTCTACTTTATCCAGAGCATCCTATGCAACAACACTTGCAACATTTGCTTCTTCATGTTGATTTGCTACCAACCAACAATCTTTCTTTACCTGCTCTTTCTTTCCATCAATTTGACCATTCATGCTATTCAATTTCTCCATTCGTAGCTTACTTTCTTCTGCCATTGCTATACTCCCACTTAATCTGAAACCCCTGTGAGTGACATGTAATCAACAAAACACTTAACATGCTCTAACCACCTATTAGTGTACTTAACCACCTTCTGATACCAACTTATCAAGATTGGTACCAACCTGGTCCACCTGCTCCTGCAACCTTAACTCTGATACCCTGTGTCAGGAAATCTAGAACAACAAACATGCTCTGATACCACTTTACCACGAACTACTGCCCACTAAGGGCACACATGATTACCTTTGTATTAGCAACTAAACACAGAATTTAACCAGAATGATAAATAACTAGAAATATGAAACAACACAAAATATGAGAGACAATACCCAATTGTATTAATACTCAATCAGAAGAAAATATAATAAAGAAGATGCCACACTTCTTCTTCCCACACCTCTAGAGCTCCCACACTTCTAGGGTTCACCTGTAATTATCCTTCAACAGTTCACTCTCTCAATTATGGTCACAACAATCAACTCAAACACAGAGTTATTGTTCACCTCCAGCAGTCAGTAACAACGCTGCCAGTACACCAAGTACACAACCATACTCCAAGTAGATCTCCCTGCTCTTGCAACAACCTGCAAATCACCAGACCTTACTTACCACGTAGATATCTCTACACCCTAAAGAACCCTTGTCCTTGCCTCACCAAGTCCTTATGATTCTTCAACTAGTACCTCGGTGGATCTTCTACTAGAACTTGCACAACCTGAAACTCTCCCTAATCATACACACTCAGCACCCCTTTGGAACTAGGAGAAGCTAATCCCTGCTCTCTTCTACAAGCCCTCTTGGCTATCTAGCACTCTTGCTCTCTCTCTCTCTCTCTCTCTTCTGAAGGAGCTAATCTTTGCTCTCTCACTCTAGTACAATTTTACAATACAGCCCATGATTCTATTATATAGATCTCATGCATACAATAATTAGACCCTAATTACAATAATTAGACACGCAACTCAAGACTAAAATTAGCCTCTTAACATGCAAACAACCGGTTCGTTAACAAACTGTTCGTGAACTTGCAATTCTAAAACCACACAGGAGACTGACGTCGATCCCTGTCTGCCTGGAGATGATCGACATTGGTCGATCCCTGATCGATGTCGACAACTTCCTGTCCACTCATGACTGATGTCAGTTGGCCTGATTGACGCCGGTGTCTGTGACACTTCAGCAACTCCTCCTGTTTGCATCCTAGTGAAGCTTTTAGCTCCACAACCTAACATAATAGTGAGCATTAATTTTATTTATTTCCATCTTTAAAAAAAATTGTTGTGGTTGTTGCAACACGAACCCTTATTATTAATGTAGTTATTTATTTTTAACTTTTGGCTTGATTAATCTACCATTTTATATTAAGAGTGAGTTACTTTAGGGGAAAGGCCTTGGAAGTTGAGCACTCTAACTTTGTGACCATGTAGATTTGTCATGATATGTGCATTACACTTTAAATTTTTTATCCATTTCAATATGTCATCTTAACTATTTATAACTAAAGTTTGAAGGTATGAGTTATCATACATTTTTGATATAATCAATTTTATTATGAGAGATCATTATATATAGTTTTAAAACTTATGATCAAAACTTGACTTTTAGAGTATTGATACTTGAGTCTTACATGTCATAATGTGATTGGTTACTTTAAACCATCTTTAACATTGAGCTTTAATTTATTTTATTTCCACCTTTAAAAAAATGTGGTTGTTCCAACATGGACTCCTTGTCATAAATGCAGTGTTTATTTTTAGCTTTTGGCTTGATTAATCTACCATTTGTTGTCGTCAATCCTACCAGCATGAACTTTCTACTTGTCCCTTTTCTGACAGGGGTCATTGCTCTTCCACCATTGGGAAGGGGATCACCACTATACTCGACCTCTCATTACTCCATCACTGATTTCTTGTATATAATGCTTTGTTAAAGTTATATATATATATATATATATCATTTTATATTAGTATTATAATATATATTATATACATATCTATTATTATTATTATCATATTCCTCATGGCATAATCACACATAACCTGCACAAAAAAGATTTTTAAAGAACATTTTAAAACTCTTTAACTTAATAGAACACTCTCAAACATATGTTGCCATGACAATATGTGGTTGACAAAATACCTCAAGGAAACACTTTTTTTCATTGAAATGAAATATGCTTCAATCATTTATTGGGTCATTGAAATAATTCTGTGGAAGCTACAAATTGCATTGCCATATGCGATATGGCATTAAACTTTGTACCACTTGAAATACCTTGTCATTACTTATCGCCACCACTACTAGTTCACCTTCAAATATTTCACTCCACTTTAATGTTTAGTATGACCTTTCCCTTCCCCACCACTTTGCCATTGCTCAACCTCACTATGAAACGTGACATCTTCTTCCTACACAATGCATTGCCATGTAGTATGAAGTAACACACCATCACCTTTTTCACCATCACTTCCATCATAAATATCAGATTATTGTTGCTTGATGCTTCATACAAAAAAGGTGCGATAAGTTTAGTGGTCATGGATTTTATGTGTGCTACATTTACAGATTTACACTCTTTCTCTTTACAAAACCTTATTTCACTAAAACATCAAGTAACACCCTTCCTAACATACCTTGTACCTTTAAAATACCTCTAAGTTATGTTTATTCTTGTGTTTGACCTTAAGAGATACATGGCATGAAGACACATACCCATGTGATTATTCTATATCTTTAATTTCAACATTATATTCTTTATTTCAACAACAAAAATTAATTAAAATATGTATCCCTAATTTTTAAGTTTCATTAAAATTTTGTATAATTAATTCTATTCTTAATTAGTCTTAAACACATATTTTTATTAACAAATTTTTACAACTCCTACCTAATTCTACAATATTCATTGTACACAACTAAAAATTACATGATTACTCCTCTCTACATTTAAAATTAATTAAATAACTTCATTTATTATTTTATTCCATATTACACTATAACGTTAAGCTTTAAAAATTTTGTAACTAAAAGAGAAAAAACAAGTTCATAATGTAACCCATTAGGTATATGAGACATTGTTTAGTTCATCTTATGGAAAATAAAAGTCTTTAAAAACTTTTGCCATATTAAAATTGTGGTTGATTTATTTGGCTTGACTGACTAGTCTTTATTCTGTGTTGTCCCCACCCCACATCACGTCACATCAAATGGATTGACTTGATTTGGTGGACTCCATTATTTATTTCAAGTGGTTGCCGATTGAAATGTGGGTAAAGAAATGAATGGTGAAGAAAGCAGTTATCATCTTTTTTCGTACAATTTTAACCCACATCAATATAGACTTGACTTCACGAAAGCTTTTTATTTGTACCAATTTTTGATGTGTGATGGTCGAGCCATGTCGTTAATGAAATGAATTGTGAAGAAAGCAGTTATCATCTTTCTTCATACAATTTTAACCCACATCAATATAACCTTGACTCCACGGAAGCTTTTCATTTGTACCAATTATTGATGTGTGATGGTCGAGCCATGTCGTTAATGAAATGTATGGTCGAGAAAAAAAAATGAATTTTTACTTAATAATTATTTTCATTTAATAAGTATATTTTTATAAGTTATATTATGAATAAATAGGGTTTACATAAAAATATACTATATAAAGTGATGCATTTTATCTCTGGACATCAATAATTTCTATATATATTTTATTTTGGAGAAGACTATATTTTTAGAACAAATTTATGGACTTTGCACGTTTATTTAATATTAGCCAATAACAAGTTTCAAAATAACTTGGTAATTTTGTTGTAAGTTGCTTTAGATGGATCCCAACAAGAGGAATAATATAAATGAGTCTCTACAAGAACATTTATGCAATTATGAAACTTACAAACTAAACACAAAATCTTAGTAAGCTCGTGCATAATTTTCTTCTCAACTCTTTGAAGTGTAGAGTCCCAAAGGGAAGACAAAGGGATTTCAAAACTAAAAAGAACACCTAGGAATTAAAACATTCCACCTTTGTCAATCAACATCCAATCAAAAATGTAGAAGCAAATAACATATATGTATCACATTTTATCAATAACATCACATTGAGTTTTGATCCATTGCAAATTCAATTTTAAGGCTTTAAAAAAGGTGTCAATGTATGTTAGAGCTTCATATAATGAAGGTTTATTTTTTGCCAAGCTGACAAAAGTAGTCATTAGTAAAATGAATGTTAAGAATTTTACTTGTCCTATCAAGGAAAGTGATGCACCCTGATAAGAGCTTGATTAGCTTTGCAGGGTAAAATATAGTTAAAGTCCTTTGAAACACAACAAATGAATAAGTATCAAGAGGGAATGATCCAAAACTAAGAGGTTTTGGCTAAAAGATAATTCAAGAACACAAAATAACAAAATCATATAATGCTATCTCTCGGAAGAGATGTCTTATTGCTCATAAAATTGCAAAAAATATATGCTTATCTCTGGGAAGAGATGTCTAATCCCTTTATTGGGCTACATCTATTTTTATACATACTTTGAAGGCAGGGGGGATGTGGAAGGTTACCAATCTTGAGGGAGATGAAATGTTTTGACTTCCAAGATTTACATCAACACAAAATTTGAGAAATTAAATTTTTTAAAAACTTACTATTTTTAGATAACACTATTAAAATTGAAATTTTAGACATTTTCATTAGGTTTTTGGGGGTCAAAAATCACCAGCATAGCTTGGTGCCATCTCATCACATTCTCATCATTCTTAGCTTTCTAACGGTTCAAATGGAGAGTTAAACGTAACTATGGTTCAAAGTTATGGCTCCCAAAAGTTTTACCACTAATTGGGGTAGAACCCTGAATTATCATCTGAAGTGTCACCCGAATTGTTGTCTATAGTGTTTCTCAGATCATTCCTCCCTCTTTGAGAAGCAATGGTCCCTATTGCATCAACATATATCATCAAGTGTGGTATTTGTGTCTTGATTTGATTCTTTGTGGGCCACTCACCTTGGTGGCTAAGCTTGCCCCTTTTGACCACCCGATAAAGTGGAATAGAGCACCCTCTTATTATTTTCATCCAGGTGTCCACAATTTGATCTTCTTCTACTAGAGCAAAACTCTATGGATCAAGTTCATCAATGTCCAGTTGTTCTGCTACGACTGATGTGTCCAATAGAGGTGGATGATATGGTTTGAGGAGCTCCATGTTGATTATGGGATGTAGACCAAGGTAGGTTGCCAAGTTCAACTCAAAAGCATTTTCTCTAACTTGTCTGATAATGGTGTAGGGACCATATCGCAGAGGCTAATTTTTTTGTGTGGGCATGTGAGTCATTCTTTTTGAATTTGTAACCAAACCTTATCACCTACAACAAACTGGTGTCCAACCCTATGTTTGTCATAGCATTGCGTATACTTCTAATTCATTTTTTCTAAGATGTCATGAACTTGTTGCTTTTAGTGTTGGATTTATTCAATGAACTTTGTTTCTTTTGATGCCTTTGATCTCCCATGAGATGTGTATTCCATGGTGGAAAATGGAATGGCTACATCAATTGGTGCTATGGGTTAGACCCTGAAGCATACTTGGAATGGATTGTGCTTGGTGGAGCTGTGTTGGGCCCAATTGTATCCTTGTTATATGAAAGGAAGCCCCTCATCACATGTGCATGGATGTTTGGAGTGATACATCTGAATCATGTGGACAATCAGGTGGTTCATCACTTCTATCTAACCATCAGTCTGTGGATGGAAGGCCATAGACTTCATCATCTTAGTATCCATCATTTTCCATAAAGTGGACAGAAGATACCTAGGAATCTACTATTTTTGTTTGAAATAATGGACTTGGGGAGACCAAAATGGAGCCATACATGACTAAAATATAGTTGAGCAGTTTCCTCAGTAGACATAGTTTTCTTACAAGGAATCATGATAGCCATTTTTGAAAAATGATCAACTACAACAAGAATGTATTCCTTACCATGTTTTGAAGTGAGCAAACCTGAGAGAGAATCCATTGAGAAATATTCCCAAATCTTGGTTGGTTCTGGCAATGGTGTGTACAATCCTTGCTTCTTATTTGTTGGTTGGTTCACTGCACTTTAATGTTCTATATGGCCTTTCCCTTCCCCAACACTTCACCTTTGCTTAACCTCACTATGAAATGTGACATCTCCTTCTTTCACAACATATTGCCATGCAGTATGAAGTAACACACCACCACCTTTTTCACTATCACCTCCATCATAAATATCAGATTATTTTTTCTTGATGCTTCATACAAAAAATGTGTGATAATTTTAATGATCATGAATTTCATGTGTGCTACATTTACAAATTTACACTCTTTCTCTTTACAAAACCTTATTTCACCAAAATATCAAGTCACATCCTTCCTAGTATACTTTGCACCTTTGAGGTAACTCCGACTTATATTTATTCTTGTTTTCAACTTTAAAAGATACATAATATGAAGATACATACACATGTCGTTCTTCTATATCTTTAATTTCAACATTTTATTCTTTATTTCAATTACAAAAATTAACTAAAATATTTATCCCTAATATTTGAATATCATTAAAATTTTGTACAATTAATTTTATTTTCCATTAATTTTAAATATATTTTTACTAACAAATTTTTGACAACTCTCATCTAATTTTACCATATTCAATATACACATCCAAACCTTCCATTTAAAATTAATTAAATAAACTTTATTTACTATGTTATTCCATATTATACTATCACGTTGAACTTAAAAAAAAATTGTAACTAGAAGAGAAAAGGCAAGTTAATAATGTAAACCATTAGGTATATGAATTTTCAAAAATTCATGGAAGCGGCATAGAAACATCGTTTAATTCATGTTATGGAAAATAAAAGTCTTTAAAAACTTTTTCCATATTAAAATTGTGGTTGATTTATTTGGATTGACTGACTAGTCTTTATTCCGTGTTGTCCTCACCCCACGTCACGTCACATCAAACTGAATTATTTCTTTCATAATTGATTGAATTATTTTTTCTTTTTAGAATTTTCAATTTATTTTTGATACATTTAATTCTAGGATTGGTGAACCCACCTAATTTGGAACACAAGCAAGGGTTCTAGTCCCTAAACCTCCACTTTGCCAAACTACCAATTTTGTGTCCCTCATTGTGGGTAGCCTATCATTGATGAAATTTAAGCTTGGGACAACAATCTACAAATACTTCCGCTCCCTAAGAATTTTTATGCCATATGTGTAAGTAATTCTAGGAAAGAATAATTGTGCCAATTTTAGTATGATTGCATTCAATCTCTTTACTTTTATAATAAGATCCAATTTTTTTTCAAGTGTTAATGCTGTACTAATATTTTATGTCAACGTAAAATAAGTCTCTTGCATTGTGATTGCTATAGCCAATTGATATACTAGGAGGATTTTTCAAAGGTAGTGATCACGCACAACCTTGTGAGCATGAAAGAAAGATATGAGGTCTATTTTGAATGACATGTTGTATGTGTGCATCATAGACAGAGCACAATAGCTTTAACAAGGATCTTATAAGAAACACTTAACAATATAATAGGCTTCCAACTAGGAATACATCTTTGATCCACTCTCTTAAGAATAAACATAAGTTTGCCTCAATAAATAATGTTTCTTAAAGAAAATTTAATGGCTTTGATATGCTTTCTCGCTTACTTAGCCCACAAGGATTTACAAAGTTCCTTGGAAAATCTGCATTCAACCTTGAGATAAAAATTGACAACCACAAGTTTATTTTCTCTTTAGTATTTCTAATTTATTTTTAATACACAATTACTGAGAGACTAATATTTCCAATTTATTATTCAAACTACTTTTGTAAATTTTTACACTAGGAGCTGAAAGATAAATATGAATCATATTATTTTGGGGTCAATACCCATGTCCCTGATCACATGCTATTCATGAATCAGATTCACTCTGATTGACTCATACGCTGCACACATGGACAAAGGTGAGTGCACAATGAAGCACGATAAAATTTGAAATCCTTCTTTGCCTCCATCTTTTTAACCCCCCTACACACATGAAAAATAAACAAAACCAAACTCTACACATTTTCATTTTTAAATGATATGATGTAATAAATTAAAAGTATAAAAATTGATTTAATTTTATTAAAAGTTATGTTAACAGAGGGAAGCTCTAGCCAGTTTTTGACAGCATGTGATGACAAATCAACCCTTTCACCTATCACAAAGGTTAAGATGTAATCATAATAATATAGTATCACAGATATAATAGGTCATGATTTTTCTTATAGATGTGCAAGGGTTTTTTAATGTTTTATAAAATAATAGGTAAGTCAAATAATGAACAAAACTCCAATGCAATTTATAAATTATATATCACTTAAATTAAATGAAAGGAATATAAGTTTATAATCTAACCTATCCAACAAAGAAAGTCTATGAAAGAGATAACCTCTTGAAATAAATATATCTGATCCTTTGTATTTCTATTTTATTAATTTTTTTATAATATTTTGATACCTTCATTAAGCTCAAAATAAAGTCTAAAGAAAAGAAACAAAATAAATCAAAAGATAAATAAAATAACTAAAAATGGAAACTAAAGAGTGAGATAGAAATAAAGACTAAGATTACTAATTAAATAACAATCGAACTAAATAAGAAATAAACTATTTTAAACTAATAACAAACTATCAAGAAATAACCTACAAACAAGATATAAATAATGTAAAGTACTTGAATCTAATCTAAAATGATAATAAATCTAAGTTTAAACTAAAAGACTAATATAAGAACTCATATCAAATAAAAGGTTAATCCAAACACATAATTAAATATAATTAGAGATTATGAAATCAAATAAGTAATTATAAATCATAACACTTAATCTAAATAAGAGATGATCAAATAATATTCTATATTAATAGACATGAAACAAATAAATGAACAAAAACTTAAACCTAAAATTTAATCAGAAGTAAATGAAAGAAAAATAAAACCAAAATGAAATGTAAAACTAAAAAGAAATGAAGTTAAATTAAACTAACAAAAATCTAACACTTTAAATAAAATGAATATCAAATCTAAATCAATACAAACTAATTAAATCTAAAGAAATAATAAGATGAAATAAGAAACCTAAACCTAAACAAAAAGAAAAGAAAATTAATCTAAACAAACACTAATGATAAAATGAAATCAAATTGTGAGTTTTGGAAAAGAATCATCTTAACATAAAATATGATAAGATTTTATTGATAAACCAACATTAGTACAAAATATCTTTGTAATGATAACTATTACAATTTGAAAAGACAAATAGAGTATCACTTATGGAAATATAATAATTATCATTTAGATTAAGCACTTTAAATTTTGCACATATGATAATATATCTACAATCATCATAAGATATTATACTTAATATACTTTAGATAATAAATTTATAAATTAAATAAGAAACTTAGATATACCTACATTGATTAAGCGTATTACTTAACTATCAAAAGATGTATTATTGGCCTATATACAAAAGTTATATTATGTCAGAGATGTTGCATAGAAAAGAGAATGATGAATAACTTTGAAATAACTCAGAGTCGTCAAAATACTTGTGTAATGTTCATCCCTTTATGATGTAACTTCAATTTCTTTTTAAACAATCTCCTCAAGAGATGGTTAGGAAAATAAATTATAACTAACTTTAGTTAGTTATTTTTTAATGTTTATTGACTTTACAAAAGTCAATTGGTTAATTTTATAACTTGACATCAAATTCAAGACTTTAATAAAGTTTTAACTTAAATTCAAGACTTTAGTAAAGTCTTAGGATCAAAAGTAAGTAATAATATATATCAACTTCTCATTATCATCACCGATTTATTATATATTATGCTTTGTTAAGGATGTGTGTGTGTGTGTGTGTGTGTGTGTGTGTGTGTAATATTATATAACCTTTTATATTAATATGGTAATATATATTATATACAGGTCTATTTTTATTATTATCAAATTCTTCGTGGTATTATCATGCACAACTTGCAAAAAAGGATTTTGAAATTTTTTTTAAAACATTTTAATCTAATATAACACTTGAACATACGTTGCCATGAAAATATGTGGTTGACAAAATACCTCAAGGAGGCACATTTTTTTCATTGAGATGACACATGCTTCAATCATTTAGTAAGTCATTGAAATAGTTTGGTGGAATCTATAAATTGCATTGTTATATGCGACATGGCATTGAACTTTGCACCACCTAGGATACCTTGTCATTGCTTGTCACCACCACTACTAGCACACCTTCAAATATTTCAGTGTACTTTAATGTATGGCCCCCTTCCTCACGATTTTGCCATTGCTCAACTTCACTATGAAACATGACATCTCCTTCTTGCACAATGCATTGCCATGAAGTATGAAGTAGCACACCACCACCTTTTACACCATCACCTCCATAATAAATATTAGATTATTATTGCTTGATGCTTCATATAAAAAAGGTGTGATGAGTTCAATGGTCATGAGTTTCATGTGTACTACATTTAAAGAGTTGCATTCTTTCTATTTACAAAGCCCTACTTCACCAAAACATTATGTAACACCCTTCTTGACATAACTTGCACTTTTGAAGTAATTGGGAGTTATATATGTTCTTGTATTCAACCTTGAAATATACATAGCATAAAGACACATACACGTGGTTCTTTTATATATCTTTAATTTCAACATTATATTCTTTATTTCAATTACAAAAATTAATTAAAATGTTTATCCCTAATCTTTGAGTATCATTAAAATTTTGTACAATTAATTTTATTCTCATCAGTCTTAAATATATATTTTAATTAGCAAATTTTGACAACTTCCATTTAATTTCACAATATTCAAATATACAATTAAACCTTACAGAATTACTTGTCTCCAACTTTGAAATTAATTAAATAAACTTCATTTAGTACATTACTCCATATTACACTATCTCGTTAAACTTTAAAAAAAATTGTAATAGAAAAGAAAACAATCGTCATCTTTGTTTAGCCCACATCAAGACTCGACAAAAGCTCTTAATTTGCATGGTCATTGTTATTAATTAAAAGTGTGAGAGATTAATTTTGAATAAAATCTATAAAAATAGAATAATGAGCTAGTCAATTTTAATTTAATTTTTATGATTTTTAAAATTATATTCAATGTAAAGAAATATTCTTAAATAATATTTATGGAATATGTTATTATTTATATATTAAATTTAATTAAAATTTTATAATTTTTTTATGAAATATATTTATATATTAATTAAACAAAGTATATAAATAATTAAAAAAAAAGGCTGTATGAAAGTACATCACGTCATATTAGGTAAAGTTTAGGAGTAAAATCACAAGTATCATAAACTAGGTAGAGTTTAGAAACAAGTTATTAAGTTATTAAAAAAGAGAAATTTTAAGCAGCAAGAGCAAGCCCAGAACACAGAGGATCTATATCATTAGGATCACAACCTAAGCTTGGCAAGTCATTGCCATATAGAACAAGCTCCCAGTGAGTAGTTTAGGCAATGTTTGTATCATCATCTTTTGCTTGTGTTTGAGTGGGTGACCATGGGGAACTTATCCAACGTATCTGTTCAGCCTCTAGGGGTGCCCCCCAAGCATTTAAGCATGGAGTAGGAGGAGGAGTGCCCCGGCCATTCTACCCAATAGGGGAGGGAGGTGGTGGCTACCACCCTCGCTGCTACTCAAGAGAATAAATGCACTAGTATGGGGTGCTGCTATGAGAGCAGTGCCTGGACCGACTGTAATGATGCAAACCATGAGGTAGCCAAGGCACTCTATCATCCAATCTGGGATCCCTGGGTGGAGAAGGCAAAAATTGAGCCATAGTACATGGAGCATCTCCCTAATGAGAGAGGAGATCTTGTAGATACCCAAGCTCCATAGCCAATTTATTGGCTTGGACTTGAATTTTTAAGAGAACATTAGAGATAATAGAAGATTTATGTAAAGCTAAAACATTACAGTCAGCAAAAGCATGATTAAATAAAGAATTATTTCCTTCTTTCCAAATCCAGAAGAGAATCTCCACTCTAAAAGTATGCCAGACTTGTGTGCATTTGAAGGCATCACAGATTTGTCTCGATGGAGGATATGCTGCCAACTAAAGAATTTGAGCTCCAAAGCCCTAAAATAGATCATGGATCCAAGTCTAGACCTTTTGAGCTTTGGAACATAACCAAAAAAGATGAGGAAGCATCTCGAGGTGGCTATAAAAGGCTCCCAAACAATGTTAAAGTGAAAGCTCCACATTTTAACAAATGATCGCAAGCCTTGGTGCAATATAAACCAAGCAATATGAGCAAGTTTGGGCTCCACACAAGGCCCCCAAACAATTTTGAAGTGAAAGCTCCACATTTTAACAAACGATTGCAGCCCCCAGCAGGCATTAAGCTTGTCAACCATGGGCAAATGGGGAGTAATCCATATGTAGCCAAGTCAAGGGTTATAATTACAAAAAGGGGTCTTGACATACTTTTTCCAGTCCTTCCACCATGGTCGATTATAATGGACTAAGATTTTATGGAGCATAGAAGCTGGGATGACATTGAGGATCTCTTGATAAGATTTTTGGTCCACATTCGCTACCGGGAATTTAGCTTTTGCCTCTTGCCAAGATAGCAAAATGTGAGAGTGCCTACAAAAGATATCCTGGATGGTATGAATTCCTCTATGATAGAGCTTGAGAGCATTAACCCAAGGGACCTCTACCAAGGGCATCTCATCATGAGAGAAAATAGGAGACTACCAAAGATATAGGAGTTGGCAGAGAGCCCAGTCTAGAAATTGGAGCCATTCTACAGAAGCCATGGTAAAATATATTCTTAGGCTTTCCATATACATTTGTCCACAAAGAACCTTGTGATTTGGATAGGGGACTGAATGAAGAATAAATTGGGGTAGCTGATCCCTTTCTAGGTCTTCTTGCTCTTGGTCAAGCCTGAGGATATACAGTGTCTAAACAACACCTTCCAAGCTTCTTTGCCCTCAATGGCCTACACAATCTATTTGGCAAATAAGATAGTTCCTTACCAAGCTATATCGATGAGCCCCATGCCTTCTACATCACACATGAGGTATAATATTTGAAATACTTTGTAATTAAGAAATAGGCTCCATAACACAACAATCTCCCACTTGGAGACTGATTTCCTCTAAGCAGGCTTCTCAACCCTTCACTATCAGTTATGAAGGTTAATCGAAACTTAATATAGCTTTAGTTTCTCCTTTGTGACCACCTTGGTCAACATATTTTATAGATTCTGACTAGTATGAATCTTCTCCATCTTCAACTTATCTTCCTCCTAAGCTGTCCTAATGAAATGGTACCTCAACTATATATGATTTGTCTTACCATGGAAAGTAGAGTTCTTTGTTAAATGTATAACACTCTGACTATCACTATATAGATTCCCTTTCTCCTACTTATGCCCCAAGTCTTTGATCAACTATTGTAACCATATCATTTCCTTGTTTGTCTCTATGGTAACAACATACTCAGTGTCTATGGTTGACAAAGCCACAAGTTTTTATAGTCATGAAATCTAGGTCACTACTGTGTCACCTACAGTAAATACATATCCTATTGTACTCCTCCTACTATCTAAATCTCCATCCATGTCTGAATCTACATAACCATGCAAAGTGGTGTTCAATCTACCATAAATTAAAACTATCCTGATGGTCCTTAAATACTGAAAGATCCACTTCATTGCCTTCTAGAGTTCTCTGGTTGGATCACTCATGTACCTGCTTACTACTCCCACTATATGAGAAATATCTAGCCTAGTACACACCATGACATACATCAGCTACCAACAACTAATGAGTATGGTACATGTGACAGCTAGATTCTCTCCTCCTCTATCTTGGGACACTACTCCTTTGATAAATTGAAATGACCTACCAAAGGAGTCCCAACCAGTTTAGAATCCTGTATAATGAACCGCTCTAGGACCTTTTTAATATACTCTTCCTAGGATAAATTCAGCTTTCATTCCTTCTTATCTTGATTTATTCTCATACCAAGGATTTGTTTTGCTACTCCCAAATCTTTCATATCAAAGGAATTACTAAATTGTTCTTTGAGTACCTTTATTTCTTGCATGTTCTTACCTGTAACTAGCATGTCATCCACATATAGATAAAGAATAATGTAATCACCATATTCAAACTTCTTGATATATACACAATGGTCTGAATGACACCTAGAGTATCCCTGCTCCATCATAAAACTATCAAATTTCATGTGCCACTGTTGTGGATCTTGTTTCAAGCCATACAAGCTCTTCTTCAGTTTGCACACCATTTTCTTCTTTCATGTGACCTCATATCCCTGTGGCTACTCCATATACAAGTCCTCCTCTAAATCACCATGAAGGAATGCAGTCATCACATCCAATTGATCTAAGTGCAAGTCTTCTATTGCTAATATTCCAAGAAAAATCCTTATAGAAGTCATATTTACCACTAGGGAAAAAATCTCATCAAAATCAATTCCCTTCTTCTATGCAAATCCCTTTAACACCATCGAGCCTTGTGTCTTTTCTTGCCTCCTTCATTTTCTTTAACTCTGTACACCCACTTGTTTTGCAATACTCTCTTACCTTTAGGTGGGATTACCAAATCCCAAGTCTAATTTTCCATGAGAGATTGATGCTCCTCATCCATAGCTTGCTCCCACTTCTTCCTGACATCTACCTACATTTCTTCTTCAAAGTACTCTAGCTCTCTATTGTCAGTGTGTAATAAATAATTTAGAGATGGAGAAAAATATTTAGGTTCCCTTCTAACCCTAGAAGACCTTCTCACCACAAGATTTTCGGGTTCTTGTGGAGTAGGTTCCTTAATTGGTTACTTAGACACTTTATCATCTACAATGTCCTCTAGTACTGTGTACTCTTTTCTGAAATCCTCTATCTGATCTTGCAATTGTTGTTTATATATGTATTTATCATTAAAGACAACATCCCTAGACCTAAATATTTTCTTGTCCTTAAGACTCCAAATACATAAACCAAAATCATCCTCACCATAACCAATAAAGGTGCATTTTTCAGACTTAGCCTCTAACTTGGTCCTATCA
Source organism: Torreya grandis (assembly GCA_037957365.1). Taxonomy (NCBI): domain Eukaryota; kingdom Viridiplantae; phylum Streptophyta; class Pinopsida; order Cupressales; family Taxaceae; genus Torreya; species Torreya grandis. The sequence goes on from JARHVA010000135.1 coordinate 2,072,207, forward strand.
TCCTTATCAATATGAATAAAGGCTTCACATCCAAATATTATAAGGAATGAAAAATCAACCTTCTTACTAGACCAAGCTTCCTTAGGTATGCCTCCATCCAAAGTAGATGAAGGACCTCTATTTATCAGATATAAAACCATGTTTAATGCTTCTGCCCAAAACTAAAGAGGAAGTCCTGCATGTAACCTCATGCTCCTAACATGCTCCATGATAGTCTTGTTCATCTTTCTGACACTCCATTCTATTGTGGAGTTCTAGGAACCATCCTCTATCTATGAATTCAATTCCTTGAACAGTAATAAAAAAATGCATTGTTGCAGTATTCCCCACCATTATCTAACCTGAGACATTTTAACTTGAGACCTATTTCATTCTCAACCAAGGCTTTCCATATTTTAAACATATTAAACACATAAAATTTTCTCCTAATGTCATACACCCAAACTTTTCTAGTTGCATCATCAATAAAAGAGACATAATAAGATAACCCACCAATAAAAGATACCTGAGTTGGCCCCCATACATCTGAATGAACCAGCTTCAACTTATTCTCCTTCCTCATAGGTCCAACCTTGAGAAACTTTACCCTTTTCTATTTTCCATACACACAGTCTTCACAAAAATCTAAATCAAATCCTTTCAATCTAGGCAATTGATCCTTCAAAATTTGCATACCCTTTTGGCTCATGTGACTAAGCCTATTGTGCCACAAAGTTATGTTTGCATCTACAGTAACTAAATTACATTAATCAACACTACTAGATAAATACAGGGTACTAACCTTCTTACCTCTTGCTACCAAAAGAGCACCTTTAGTCACCTTCCAAGAATATGCTATAAATGTCACCATACAACCTTCACTGCCTAGCTATCCTATGGATACCAAATTATGTCTCAACTTAGGCACATGCCTAACATCCTTCAGTTGGCAAATGTTCCCATTCTACATCTTGATCTAAACACTTCCTTTTCTTACTATTCTGCAAGGCTCATCATCACCAAGGTCAACATGTCCAAAATCCCCTTAAACATAATCAATAAAATAATGCCTATATGGTATAGCATGAAAAAAATCCCATAAATTTAAAACCCAAGATTCAAAAATATTATCAACAGAGAGAATTACTACATCCTAACAAATATTACCTATTGCCACATTGACCTCGTTGGTGTCTTCTTGATTTTTGTTCTTATTTTGAAAAGACCAATAATCCTTTTTCACATGCTCAGTGTTTTTATAGTGCCAACATACCATCCTGGCCCTTGATTTTCACCTTCCAAGACTATTTGATTTTCCATGCTTTACTTTTCTTCTAAAATTTTATCTCCCTCTACTCTCCATTGCCAAAGCATCACCTAAAGTAGAAGTCTCTCCAGAGCTTTTCCATCATATTTCCTTGCTAAGGATTACTCCTATGACATCCTTAAACTTCAACTTGGCATTATTAGAGACCGAGTTGCTTACAGCCATTACCAGGCTATTCCAACTCTTTGGTAAGAAACATAAAATAACCAAAGCACTAACTTCATCATTAAAATCTATTTTTATAGAATTCAACATACTCACAACCGTATTGAATTAATTCAAATGATCAACAACTAAACTATTTTCAAACATCTTCATATTAAATAACTTTTTCATTAAAAATATTTTATTAGAAGTAGAGTGATTCTCATATAACTTCCTTAATGCATTCATGAGACCTTCTGTGGTCTTCTCTTGTGATATATTAAACATGACCAAAGATGCAAGGCATAACCTAATGGCTCCAAGTGCTCTCTTGTCAAGCAACTCCCAAGCCTCATCTTTCATACTCAATGGTTGCTTTTCTTTTCCTTCTGGCAAAGCATGTAGGTCCTTTTGATAGAGGTAATCCTCCATTTGCATCTGCTATAGACCAAAGTTCTATCCATTGAACTTTTTAACCTTTGAGCTATGATCATTAGCCATAACTCCCACTTGAACTAATAACCCTTCCTATGATTCAACACTTCAACAAATATAACCTACTACTCTGATACCAATTTCTAGGAATAAATACAGAAATTGATGCAGAACAATTTCATAGAATCAAAATAACAATAAATCTAATCAGATCTGTAAAAAGAATAAAAATAAACATGCAAAATAAGAAGACCAAATTTAATGTGGTTCACACAATGTGGGATACATCCACCAAGAAACACTTGATCAAATTTTATTACAAGCCACGAGAGTACAAACGACTCTTAGATCAGTCTTCTCATAATTACAATGCACACATATTGTTTAGAACTACGCTCAATAAACCCTCCTGAATTCTCATATGAATTCACACACTCTATTCTTACTTCTTAAAACCCTTGTTTTCATGATTTATTACCTACAAAAATATCCATCTATATCATAACACATCAACAAAGTGGTATTATAAACAATGGGTACCAAAACCATAAGTAGAATCAACCCAAAAATGGTTTCCCATTAAAAGGGGTCTAGAAATTTTTTTTGGAGGCTACCACCCCTGAACCTCTATTTATCAGGGGCTACCACCCCCAAACCCTTTCTTTTTGGGGGCTGCCACCCCTGAACCCCTACTCAAGGCTCGACCCGACCCTGAACCCCAATGAGAAAAACATATAGAGTGTATAATACATTTAAAATGTATAATATTTGAAAAATATTGTAATTAAGAAATAGGCTCCACAACATAACAATTCTAAATTATTAACAACTCTATCAATAACATATTGCCACAATAAAGGCATCAAAAGATGCTATATTTTGGATAACATCATTGCCATCTGGGAAGGCATATATTAGGCCAAACATTCTAAGCAACAGGCTATGTTCATCAAAATTGATTTTGAAAAATCTTATGATTACATCAAATGGCCATTGCCATGTTTCAGGCCCTGGGCTTCGGTCCCATATTCATCCAAACCATTCAGATGCTTTTATCAAATGCTTTAGCTATCCTCTCCATTAATGGAGTCACTTTTGTGTAATTTGGCTTGTTCCATTCTATTCATCAAGGGTGCCCTTTGGCTCCTACCCTTTATGTGCTTGCTACTGAGGGTTTTGGATATATTCTTAGTAATTTCCAAGCTATGGGCCTTCTTATGGGAATTCATCTCCCTCCTAATATCGTACACCCACATGAATATATGTAACTCCTCACTGGTCACATTGCGAATGACTCCTTTCTTACTCTTATCAAGGATGAAACCAATGTGGACAATACCTTGCAATGTCTCGACACCTTCTACCTAGCCTTTGGCTCAAATATCCAATGGTATAAAACTCATTACTATAGACAATCTTACCTCCTTCTGTTGATGTGGGCTACTAAGTTTGGTTGGAAGTGGATCCAACATGATGAAATCTTTAAATTTCTTAGCATCCATTTTGATTTTAATGCCTCACCCCATTTGTTCTGGATGCATAATGAGAGGCAAAATATTATGCAGATAGATTGCTAAAGCCTTGCCAATGATCTTATAAGAAACATTCAGGAGGGTGATGGGCTACTAGTTGCAGATCAACTTAGGATCTCCCTATTTAGGTATGAATTTGATATTTCCTTTATTTATATTTGTACCTAGGGAATTCTTGTGAAAAACTTCTTGATAAACCTTATGCAAATCATTGCCCACAAGGTCCCAAAGCATTTTATAGAATTCACAGGGGAAGCTATCAATGCGAAAGGCTTTGTCATTAGCCATGTGAGACACTGCTTCATGTAAGTCATCAACAGAGAGGGCCTTGTCACAAACCACTCACTGGGTAGGAGTGAGTTTGCAAGGCACCATTAAGAGGCATTGCTGAAGGACAGATTCATGATCAGGGAAAGATGCTTGGGATTTGAACACTTGTTGAAGATGGTAGAAAAAATCTTGAATTATTAGTGGAGTCTCTGTGGGCCTGTTCCCAACCTCAAAAATGACTTGTATCTATTGTTTCAAGTTTTTAGCTCACAGTACTTGGAAGAACCCCTTAGAAGTTTTATCCCTTATCTTGAGCCAATGAAGCATGGCTTTGATTTGGGCTCCTTGGGCATTGTAGTTGTCTACAATTTGAATATGGTGTTGCAAGGAAGTGACTCTTATCTACAGGATCTCATTAAAGGGATATTTTTATAGGGCTAGAGCCACATAGCTGAGATCGAAAGAAGCAGTAGAGTAGGAGTGTCTTCAAATTTTGGCAAGTTGGCAACCATAGATCTACAGAAAATGAGAGGTTCATTTGATGACATCATCTCACCAAAGAATCTAACCAAATTATTAGAAGGGGCGTGGATCTAAATTCCAAACTCTCCTAATGTGTGTCACCATGGGCCCATGCTTGAGCAAGGAGGTGTTAAGGAAAAATTACGTTTTATGGACTCTGGGTTTCATGAACTGCCATGTCACTTAGAACCTAAATTTTATGATTGGTTGAACAAAAAATAAGTAATTGGAAAGTGGTTCTTGTAATCTAAAAATTCAATATTTTAATTTATAATTTAATTACATTAAATTAATAAACCATACCTAAAATTTTGGTCTCAAAACCTAAACAAAATATAGTAAAAAAATTGTTAATTACTTTTATAATAATTAAATATTTTATTGTTGATGTCAATCATCTAATGTTATGATAAAAATGTAACACAAAATTATTTAAATGGTTTATATTTTCTCAACTCACAATAAAAATTCTCATAAATTTGGAATACAAGCATCTTTAAGTGAGTGTAAGATCAATACCGGCCTTAAATAATATTACATTGCTTGAAAGTCCACTTAATCGATTTAATATTCTTATTACGAGAGATCAGCAAAAGTGATGTCCTAATAAGGTCTATTTTAATTTTATTTTCTTTGATTTATTAACTTTCTCTTTGACTTGCAAGCACTGTATTAACCCATCTTGGTCAAATTTCCAAAGTTGGTAGATTACCAAAAAAAGAATTGGGTTTTGTCTATGTCAGTTCTTAGAGTTGTATATACCTATTTTTAGCATCAAACAATCTAAATATTTGTATAAAAGTTATTATTATTCCAAGAATTTGATCTAAATTACACATTATTAATGATTTAGCATAGTGCATTGTTGAATTAAAACCACTTTATCATACTATGCTTGCCATGTATTTTTGCATGACTCTAATGATATGTATTCCTTACTCAATATGCTTCTTGGTGTTTCTAATATGTAATCATTGTGACTTAATGTATCTCATCTACCTAGTTTGTTTTCATATGCTTGGTGTGTCTTCATATACCTAGTGTGTCTTTACTTGCTTGATTCGTATCTATGTTTAATGTGCATGGTGTGTTTTCATATGATTGATGTGAATTCACATGCTTGATTTGTATCTATTTATTATGTTTTTTTATGTCTTCATCATGCCTCATATGATTTTTACATTGATATATGAAGTGTTTGTTTCATGCCTTTTGATATATTTGATTTTTCTTATATCATGATTATGTTTTTCATGTGCTTGGTGTGTAAATATGTTCCTTGCATGTGTTTCCATTGTTAAGATCATGAAAATTCCTTTTATGCTTACCTATGTTTCCATGATTCCTATCATGCATTCATTGGAGAAAATATTCTATATTGATAGATCTTGTAATGATGACACTATATCTCTTATTTCTTAATCATGCAGGCAAAACATTGTTCTTAAGGCTATGTTGTTTATATCATGGGAAAATTCCCCTGCAACTTATTTATAATGTATATATTTTCATAGAAACTTCTTTATGTTAGATGCATAAAGGGTTTTTACATTCTATATAATACATGTTACATCTAATTTCTTTCTTTTGAGAAATGAGTTTCATAGGTTCACCTCGCATCTCAAAAGGGACGTATATATCTCATCCTTCATATTCCATAAGATGGATCTAGAGGCCTATGACTAAGAGGGTGCCTTCTGGCTCATGTGCATCCCCTTTGTCTCTCTCTCTCTCTCTCTCTCTCTTTTTAGTATTGGATGTCAAATTTGGCACTAATAAGGTCCTAATTTGAATTTAATTTTTATATAAATATACAAGCATTGTAGTCCATTCATCAAAAGGGAATCGTATAGTATTTAACTATCAATCAAAGGAATCCATTGAACACTGATAAGCATTGTAGAGAGGTCAAACAATCATTATAACACTCATCATTGTGCAACACATGCATTTTAGAGAGATCAAGAAATTATTAGAGCACTTATAATTATGCCACAAAAACGCATTCTAGGAAAGAGGAAGGTCACAAAGTGCACACCTCAAGGGTTTATTGCATCCTTATATTATTTCCAATTATGCACAGTTAATGTGATTTTGATTTATAGTTATTGTGTGGGGAGCTGATAATTATATGATGTTAAAAAAACACACTGACCTTGCAACATTGGCTCCGAAAACAATATTTTTTCCCTTAAGTCTGAAATATTATTGCCAATCTAAGGAAAAGAAGAATAATTGTTTTAAAACTCACATAAGTAACATTGTATAATAAGAAACAAGGTTTTTTAGATCCATACTATTCAAGCATAATTGTCAAATCATATTCTGCTTATCACTTCAAAGAGCATAAGTAATCCTATATACTTATCCAAAAGTATCATTAATACTTTGTACAATCAACTTTATCCTCTATCACATTTAAACACACATTTTCACTATCACATTTTAATAAATACTACTTAATATCATAATTATCAGAATACACCTCTAAACTTTATATAATTACCTCTTGATAATTTTAAAATTTATTTTGAGACTTATATTACTCTTTTTACTCCATATTAGATTATGGAGTCAAGGTCAGACAAAGTGTAATTCAAAATAGAATTATAGAGTCTAGACAAAGTGTAGTTCTAAATAGAAAAAAAAGTATAAATTGTGAAACTTTATATAAATTTTATAAAATACTTGTCAAAACACCATCGAAATACATGGACATAATTAATAATTAAAAAAAAAAAAAAAAAACAAACAAACAAACAAACAAACAAACAAAAACCCGAAAAAATCCAAAAAAATGGAGGAACACTGGAAAACCAAATGAAACGCAAGAAAAGTGGAAAAAGATTCATCTAATTAAATATTTTTAGGTTAAAACTCTATTCGTGTAAAGTCTAACATTCATTAGTAATAAGCTATGGAAAACAACACAAAGAAAAATAAATTGTCAACTATCAAATCTTATAAAACTTAATCATTTTGTAATTAATCTTTCTTGTAATTACACCTAAAGCATCTTTATTGATAAGGCCTCACCAAATATTCGTTTCAACTTATTCATATTTAATAGTGAGCATTAATTTAATTTATTTCCATCTTTTAAAAAAAATGTTGTGGTTTTTCCAACACAAACCCTTATTATTAATGTAGTTATTTATTTTTAACTTTTGGCTTGATTAATCTACCATTTTATATAGAGAGTGAGTTACTTTAGGGGAAAGGCCTTAGAAGTTGAGCACTCTAACTTTGTGACCACGTAGATTTGTCATGATATGTGCATTACAGTTTAATTTTTTTATCCATTTCAATATGTCGTCTTACTATTTATAACTAAAGTTTGAAGGTATGAGTTATCATACATTTTTTATATAATCAATTTTATTATGAGAGATCATTATATATAGTTTTAAAACTTATGATCAAAACTTGACGTTTAGAGTACCGATACTTGAGTCTTACATGTCATAATGTGATTGGTTACTTTAGACCATCTTTAACATTGAGCTTTAATTTGTTTTATTTCCACCTTTAAAAAAATGTGGTTGTTCCAACATGGACTCCTTGTCATAAATATAGTTGTTTATTTTTAGCTTTTGGCTTGATTAATCTACCATTTGTTGTCGTCAATCCTACCAGCATGAACCTTCTACTTGTCCCTTTTCTGACAGGGGTCATTGCTCTTCCACCATTGGGAAGGGGATCACCACTATACTCGACCTCTCGTTACTCCATCACTAATTTCTTATATATTATGCTTTGTTAAAGTTATATATATATATATATATATATATATATATATATATATATATATATATATATATATATGTATATATCATTTTATATTAGTATTATAATATATATTATATACATATCTATTATTATTACTATTATTATTATTATTATTATTATTATTATTATTATTATTCCTCATGGCATAATCACACATAACCTGCACAAAAAAGATTTTGAAAGAACATTTTAAAACTCTTTAACTTAATAGAACACTCTCAAACATACGTTGCCATGACAATATGTGGTTGAAAAAATACCTCAAGGAAACGCCTTTTTTCATTGAGATGAAATATGCTTCAATCATTTATTGGGTCATTGAAATAATTCTATGGAAGCTACAAATTGCATTGCAATATGCGATATGGCATTGAACTTTGTACCACTTGAAATACCTTGTCAACCACTACTAGTTCACCTTCAAATATTTCACTCCACTTTAATGTTCAGTATGACCTTTCCCTTCCCCACCACTTTGCCATTGCTCAACCTCACTATGAAACATGACATCTCCTTCCTACACAATGCATTGCCATGTAGTATGAAGTAACACACCATCACCTTTTTCACCATCACTTCCATCATAAATATCAGATTATTGTTGCTTGACGCTTCATACAAAAAAGGTGCGATAAGTTTAGTTGTCATGTAGTTTATATGTGCTACATTTACAAATTTACACTCTTTCTCTTTAAAAAACCTTATTTCACTAAAACATCAAACAACACCCTTCCTAACATACCTTGTACCTTTAAAGTAACTCTAAGTTATGTTTATTCTTGTGTTTGACCTTAAGAGATACATGGCATGAAGACACATACCCATGTGATTATTCTATATCTTTAATTTCAACATTATATTCTTTATTTTAACTACAAAAATTAATTAAAATATTTATCCCTAATTTTTAAGTTTCATTAAAATTTTGTATAATTAATTCTATTCTTAATTAGTCTTAAACACATATTTTTATTAACAAATTTTTACAACTCCTACCTAATTCTACAATATTCATTGTACACAACTAAAACTTACATGATTACTCGTATCTACATTTAAAATTAATTAAATCAACTTCATTTATTATTTTATTCCTTATTACACTATAACGTTAGGCTTTAAAAAATTTGTAACTAAAAGAGAAAAAACAAGTTCATAATGTAAACCACCTAATGAGACATTGTTTAATTCATGTTAACCACCTAATGATACATTGGTGGACTCCATTATTTATTTATTCATACAATTTTAACCCACATCAATATTGAATTGACTCCACAGAAGCTTTTCATTTGTACCAATTCTTGATGTGTGATGGTCGAGCCATGTCGTTAATGAAATGTATGGTCGAGAAAAAAAATGAATTTTTTCCTAATAATTATTTTCATTTAATAAGTAGGAATATTTTTTATAGGTTATATTATGAATAAATAGGGTTTACATAAAAATAAACTATTTAAAGTGATGTATTTTATCTCTGGATATCAATAATTTTCATAATTTTTTTTATTTTGGAGAAGATAATATATGTTTTGAATAAATTTATGAAATCTGCCTGTCTATTTAATATTAGCTAATAAAAAGTTTTAAAATAACTTGGTAAGTTTTTTATAAGTTGCTTTAGATGGATCCCAACAAGAGGAATAATATAAATGAGTCTCTACAAGAACATTTATGCAATTATGAAACTTACCAACTAAACACAAAAGCTTAGTAAGCTCGTGCATAATTTTCTTCTCGACTCTTTGAAGTGTAGACTCCCAAAGGGAAGATAAAGGGATTTCAAAAGTAAAAATAATGCCTAGGAATTAAAACATTTCACCTTTGTCAATCAACTTCGAATTAAAATTTAGAAGCAAATAACGTATAGGTATCACATTTTATCAATAACATCACATTGAGTTTTGATCCATTGCAAATTTGATTTTAAGGATTTAAAAAAGGTGTCAATGTATGTTAGAGCTTCATAGAATGAAGGTTTATTTTTTTCCAAGCTGACAAAAGTAGTCATTAGTAAAATTAATGTTAAGAATTTTACTTGTCCTATCAAGGAAAGTGATGCCCCTTGATAAGAGCTTGATTAGCTTTGCAGGGTAAAATATAGTTAAAGTCCTTTGCAACCATAACAAATGAATAAGCATCAAGAGGGAATGATCCAAAACTCATATGTTTTGGCTAAAAGTTAATTCAAGAACACAAAATAACACAATCATATAATGCTATCTCTAGGAAGAGATGTCTTATTGCTCACAAAATTGTAAAAAATATATGCTTATCTCTAGGAAGAGATGTTTGATACCCTTCTCAGGATACATCTATATTTATACATACTTTGAAGGCAGGGGGAGGATGTCTCGATAGAGATGAAGTGGTTTGACTTCCACGATTTACAACAACACAAAATTTGAGAAATTACTATTTTTAGATAGCACTATTAAAATTGAAATTTTAGACATCTTCATTGGGTTTTTAGAGGTCAAAAGTCACCAACATATCTTGGTGCCATCTCATCACATTCTCCTCATTCTTAGCTTTCCAACGGTTCAAACGGAGCTATGGTTCAAAGTTATGGCTCCCAAAATTTCTACCACCAATTGGGGTAGAACCATCACTTGAATTATCATCTGAAGTGTCACCCGAATTGTCATCTGAAGTGTTTCTTGGATCCTTCCTCCCTCTTTGAGAAGAAATGGTCCCTATTGTGTCAACATTTTTCATAAAAAGTGTGGTAGTTGTGTCTTGATTTGATTCTCTGTGAGCCACTCAACTTGGTGGCTAAGCTTGCCCCTTTTGACCACTCGATAAAGTGGAATAGAGCACCCTCTTATTATTTTCATCTAGGTGTCCATAATTTTATCTTCCTCTACTAGAACAAAACTCTGTGGATCAAGTTCATTAATGTCCAGTTATTATGCTATGACTGAAGTGTCCAATAGAGGTGGATGATATGGTTTGAGGATCTCCATGTTAAATATAGGATGCAGACCAAGGTAGGTTTCCAAGTTTAACTCAAAAGCATTTTCTCCAACTTGTCTAATGATGGTGTAGGGACCATATCGCAGAGGCCAAATTTTTTTGTGTGGGCCTATGAGTCATTCCTTTTAAATCTATAACCAAACCTTGTCACCTACAATAAAATGGTGTGCAACACTATGTTTTTATTGGCATTGCTTAAAATTCTAATTCATTATTTCTAAGATGTCATGAACCTGATACTAGATGTGTTGGATTTATTCAATGAAAGTTGTTGCTTTCATTGCCTAAGATCTCCCATGAGATTTGTATTCCATGGTGGAGAATGAAATGGCTACATCAATTGGTGCCATGGGTTGGAACCTAAAGCATATTTGGTATGGATGGTGCTTGGTGGAGTTATGCAAGGACCATTTGTATCCATGTTGTATGAAAGGAAGCCCCTCATCGCATGTGCATGGTTGTTTGGAGTGATACATTCAAAGCATGTGGACAATCAGGTTTTCCATCACTTCTGTCTGACCATCAGTCTATGGATGGAAGGTCGTGGACTTCATCAGCTTGGTATCCATCATTTTCCATAAAGTGGACCAGAAGATACTCAAGAATCTACTATCTCTATTTGAAATAATGGACTTTGGGAGACCAAAATGGAGCCATACATGACTAAAATACAGTTGAGCAGTTTCCTCAGTAGACATTATTTTCTTACAAGAAATCATGATAACCATTTTTGAAAAATGATCAACTACAACAAACATATAGTCTTTGCCATGTTTTGAAGTGGGAAAACCTGAGAGAAAATCCATTGAGACATATTCCCAAAGCCTAGTTGGTCTTGGCAATAGTGTGTACAATCCTTGCTTCTTATTTGTTGGCTTGGATATTGCACATGGGGTTCAAGATTTGAGGTACCTTTCCACATCCTTCTACATATGGGGTGAATAAAACTTCTTTTGAAGAACTACCAATGTCTTCTCTATACTAAAGTGCCCAGCTATCATGTTAAAATGTGCTTCCCATATCATCTTCAGTTGCTCTGCAACTGGAACACAGACGTGCTCCATGTGATAGAGGAAATTATCTTGCAAATAAAAATTAGAGACATGTTTACCTTCTCAAAGCACCTGATATGTATCAACAAAGGTATGATCTACTTCATATGGAACACCCAAAATGGCAGTCTCATGTCCACACAGATCAAGAACTATTGTGAGTGCAGTAATTGGTGGATGGCTCAAATAAGCTATGGTAGTATTTGAGCTCCCCTTTTTGTGTTTGATTATCAAATGGAATTGTTGCAGATATGTGGCCCACTTCTAGTGCCTCTTGTTTTGTAGTTTGCTCTACATTTGGATGAATTACAACTGCCTATGGTCGGTGTGGATGACCGTCTCTTTCCCTAGGATGTAGTGTTTCCATTATTTATAGGATTGCACAATGACATAGAGATCCTTGTTATATGTAGGGTATTTACTGACTGTATCATTGAAAGTTTCACTATGATATTTAATAAGATGGCCATGTTACATGATGAGAGCTCCCATGGCATTTATAGATGCATCTGTCATCAAATCAAAAGGTTGATGCAAGTCTAGCAAGGCAATAATAAGAGATAAATGGAGTCTACTTTTCAAATTATCAAATGATCTTTGTTGTATTTTTCCCCACTGAAATGTAGCTTTAGCTCTTCCTTTAGTCACTTGGTTTAGTGGCCAAGCAACATGTGAGAATCCAAGAACAAACTTATGATAAAAATTTTCAAGACCCAAGAAAGTACAAAGTTATGTGAGGGTCTTTGGTGTAGGCCATTCTTAAATAATCCAAATCTTCTCTGGGTTGACATGGACCCCTTTCTCATCCATAACATACCCCAAGTACTGAAATATTTTCATCCTTAATGTGCACTCGTCAAGATTTGCATACAACTTATGCTTCTGAAAAATTTGAAGCACCTTACTAACATATTACAAATGTTCCCCTCATGTTCTATTGTAAATGAGTATGTCATCCAGGTAGACAACCATGAATGAGTTGGTGAAGGGTCATAAGATGCCATCCATCATCCTCATGAAGGTTGCAGCTGCATTAGTCAAGCCAAAAGGCATAACCAACCATTTGAAGAGCCCTTCCTTGGATTTGAATACAGTCATCCAAACATCAGTGGGGTTGATAGGAATTTAGTGATAGCCAGATTTGAAATCAATTTTGGTGAAAAAATTCACACCACGGAGTTGGTCTAGTAGGTCATCAATCCTAGGGAGGGGGTAGCGATTCTAAATATTGATTTTATTTTGGGATCGATAGTCAATGTAAAGCTTCCATGTTCCATCCTTCTTTGGTGCCAAGATAATTGGGCTTGCATAGGGCAAAGAGATTGGCTTTATGTGACCATTTTGGATCAATTCTTGAATCTATCTTTTCATCTCATCATTTTCTAGAACTGATCTATGATACACAGGGTTGTTAGGCAAAGGTGATCCTAGAACTAAATCAATAGAATGTTTTACTTGACAGTAAAGTGGAACTTTCATGGGTGACTTGAGTAAGTCATCATATTCTTTCATGATTTGACCCATCTTCTTTTGTTGTTGTGTTGATTGTGTAGTCAGGGCTATGACATCGACCTTCTTGGATCTTTGTGGCTTAACGATCGTGAGAACAAATTGCTTTGTCTTCTCTACTAATCTCTTATATTGATTAGCACTAATTAGGCAGATAAATATGGGAGGTGGTACTTGTGGTACCCTGTAGCATCATGTTTCAAGATTGAGGGTGATCCTTTGGATTTTTGATTCATAGATGCCATGTCATTCATACATGAATGGTTGACCAAGGAATACATTATATACATCTAGATTGACCACATCACACAATACCTCATCTTGGAAAGCTTTTAATGCATATGAAAAAAGACACTAGTGGGTGACACGGAGGTCTCTCTTTGGGCTCAACCATCTAATACTGTATGGCTTTGGGTGAGGCTTCATGGATAGATTTAGACTTTTCAAAACATTAGCAAAAATTAAATTCTTTTAATTTCCACTATCAAGAATAAAATGTAGAGGCTTGCCTTTCACCCACAACTTAGAGTGAAATAGCCTTTCCTTGTCATCTAACCTTTCCCTATAGGTCTGTGATGAAATAATGATGATATCAAGTTTAGAATCTATAATCTCTTCTTCATCCTCTTTAACTACAAGGTGTGTATAAGGCAGAGTAGTAGATGTCGAGGATTGTAACTTAAAAAGCAGGGACTTGATGGTTTGACATTCTTCTTTAGAGTGAGTTCCAATTTTGTGGTAATCATACTATTTCCAAATCTTCCCCTTCTGGTGCTTCTTATCTTGGAACTCCTTTTGCTTCCAATTTTGGCCTCGTGTTTGACCTTCTTTGTCACTTTTCCATTTCAAAGTCTGACCCTTCGTATTCTTTCTTCCATGCTTCTACTCAATCTTTACTGCGAACTTGTACGCCTCACCGAGGGTTTCTAAATTGAAGAGTTATATTTACCCCCATATATACCATTATATTCCACCATGATATTTGAGAACCTTATTTTTCTCACTTTTCTAAATGTCCAATATCGTAGATAAAAAATGAAAAATATCAGTGTGATCTTGAACAGACTATTCCTTACCTTAGCAAAGTTGTTGCCATTATATATACAGATCATCATATGATCCAATGGGGTAGTATTATTATTTTATAGTTCCATGATATCATTCTAGGCAGGTTCCACCTCAAGGCCAATGTCATCCATACTCAACCTCTTCTTGTACACTTCCCACCAATTTTTGATGGGAAATGATGCTTTCAAAAGAGCAAAAGTGATCTTCTCTCCATTGGTGAATTTATTTATAGAAAAATAGGAAGATAATTGATCCAACCAATTTTTCACTACATCAACATTGATTTTGCCTTCAAATGTAGGGATATCAAAATTCACCTAAACCTTGAAGGGTGTTGGAGCGTTGAAAGGATGTTCCATGGATAGGGAGCTAGGGGGTGTAGATGAGGAGCTAAAATTTCCCATTAGGATTTGTTAGATAATTTGGGTGAATTGTTACAATATCTACGCTTGTTTCCACTAGAGGGCTTCATTCACCATTTCCTTGAAAGGATTGGATGCCTCAATGTTGTCTGCCATTTGAGGTCATTTAAAATGAACAGGTGGATAGTCTACTGGATCTATTATTTTTCACCCAAGCTTCCTATAGTCTGACCTCATCCTTAGGATAATACAATCTTAAGACAAATCACTCTAATACCACTAATCCAAAACTCAGAGGTTTTGGCTGAAAGATAATTCAAGAACACACA